>NTHP01000601.1:42985-53668 GCA_003416845.1 Oplegnathus fasciatus
GAACAAAACTCAGGTTGTAAACAGCTGTAATGTTTCTCATGTCTCAGTCTAAGGAGCCTTTCAAACAGCCTGCAGTCTGTGTAAACTACGCTCATTATAACAGTTACAATATAAACTCTTCCATTACGATTTATGGAAATCCATTTTCATTCACAGTCTTGTGATTTTCTGGCCTCATACTGGTTTCAGATTAGTTCAGATTCAGTTTGTTCGCTGTTGTAAACTGTCTTCTGATCCCTTCTGGAGATGTTGTTGTTATTAACAATAAATGGTCATGAGTCAGAGATTATAATGATGATAGTTGATAAAAAGGTTGAAAAGTCGAAATATTTTCTGCCTGACTGATGATCACAGAGTGATGGATGCTTTTTCATCCAGGCTCTTGTATCTCTGACCTCATCAAGGTCTTCATCTCAGCTCAGCTTCGTGACAAAAACTGAAAATAACTTGTCAGAGTTTTATCTGGTGGAGGTCGTATGATTCACTGCTCATCTCAACAATAAAATGTAAAACTGTTTTAAATTTACAATTTACACTTTTCTTTGTGTGGAAGCTGCAAACCAACCTGCAGAAAGTGTTTGAGTTCAGATTGTGGCTTTGATCTGTTTCTCTTCTCCACATTAATGTTCGTCATAGTTACCAGGACAGTTTCTACATCGTTTATCAGCAGTTTGAGACGATAATTAACCCATTTTAGCCTCATGGAGCTGAATTTNGATCAGCCAGACTCTGGATCAGCCAGACTCTGGATCAGCCGTGTGTTGCACATGTGCAGATTCTCCAACACAACAAAGAAAGACGACACTGAAATTAGTGCACCCAGTAGTGAGAGATGAGCTGACCTTTCACACTACTGACAAAATGGTTGCATGTTTGTTATTATATGAGAGGGTCAGAACAAAATGTGAAGTGGTCTCTTGTCTGTGAACACACATTGTGGACGAGTTATACGGGCCAGTTGATAATGTTCAACAGATACACAGAACACTACACGTCCTCCTTCCTGCTCTCTCTCCCTTCTCCCCTCTTTCCTGTCTCTCTGTGCTGTCACCCAGATAATAAACACAATAATACCATCGTCTTTAAAACCAGCATGAGCACAGACTTTCTGTGATCACATGGACTTTCATGTCATTGCTGGAGACAATTACAATGATAGCAATGACAACACAGACAGAGAGAAGACATCAAGCAGTGAATTACATTAATTAAATGGTTCTCAACTCTAACTAAAGGAAACAAAATCTCCTCTTAGCACTAATCAATAACAGGCAGGGAGCAAATATACATCTGAGCTCAGCATTGAAATCCATTTAATTATCCATCATGATCTGAGCAGTGTGCTGTGGCTCTGGAGGGGAAACATATCAAAGTGAACGTAATGGATCAGTGTAACCTGAGGTGGACTTTTAGTGACCAAACGTCTGCTCTCTGACAAACAGTGAGTGGCTCTGCCATTCAGTGCTTCAAGTAGGAAGCAGATGTGGTTTAAACCTTAAATGATTAGATGTTGGCATCTGGATCCAATCAAGAGACACAAAATATCAAACCTACAGCTGATGGGACAATAAAANTGAACACAGAATCTGACCTTTAGCTGGAACCTTTCAAAACAAAGAGAAACCACATCTCTGGCACCATTTTCATAGAGTGTCCAGACACAAGACCTCCATGAGTGAAAGGAAAGAAAAGCCAGAAACAGACTCCAGGAAACTCAGAGCTCCATGACCCATTCAAACTTTTGGAGACTGTTTCTCACAGAATTAAGAAATTTATTCAACTTGTGCCTCCCCTTCAAGAATTTAGCATCTGTTGACTTTCCCATTCAACTCCTCAAGATGTACACATAGAAGAAGATCGATGATCTCTGATGGTAAATGTGAAAGTTTTTGTCAATTGTACACGATGCCTTTAACAAACTTTTAGGTTCAAGCAAGTCAACATTTTCTCTGTTCGCTTACTCAGCCTGCAGAACTCCAACATCTGTCTAAACCAGCAAACAAAATAGAGATATCAACTGTGAAATTAATACTTTGTCATTTTCTTTGTGCACTGGGTTCAGTAAATGTCTGAACTTTCTCACTTTTCATGACCATTTCAGATCATTCAGATAATTCAAGCTCACCAGTTTCTATCTGTGTCAGAGTCATTATATGTTTAGTCGAGCTGAAGTCTTTATCTTTTTCTAAAATTGTTCTCTTAGTTTGTCTCATCCAACAAGAGGGAAGGAGTCTTTTATCTACCGACAGATAAAACATGATCGTATCTTTAAATTAAGTTTCTGTCTCACTGCCTTCAAGTGTTGAGAGGATTATAGTCAAGCTGAATGTAACATGTGGCCTCATGTTATGAGGTGATTGGATGTGTTTGTATGAAGCAGGTTCTTTAGGAGTCTTAGCAGCAGTAACTACCTGTTTATCTGCTACAAACTGATGTGAGCTGTGGTGAAGGACGTCTACTCAGCTCTGTAACTGGTGGAAAGATCTCACTGTTGATGTGCTGAATTCATTTGAAGTGCAGCGACAGGAGATGAAGAATACATTCTTTGTTCTACAGAAGTAGCTTGACATTAAAATACCAACACAAAGGAACTTGAAGAAGCGTCCTCCCATCAGCCATCTGTCCCAAACCTTTACTGAGCAATGTTAGTGACCTAAACATCACAATGGTGGTAGCAGGTGTGAAAACACTAATATGAGTAATTTCCTGAACAGTTCAATGAGTTTTGAACGGCACTGACAAACATCCTGAGGGCTTGTTGGGGTTGTGGGATATGAAGCATCATAGCTGATGAAGAGATCAGCTGAAAGCCTTCACCTTGTCCCAGAGGAGCCTGTTTATCTTCTGTTTTAAACACTGAGTCCATCTGTCTCCTCTTTTTTCAACATCTTAGCTTCACCTCATCTTTTGTACCGTCTCTGTTCACATTAAAAACACTCCTCACATTTCAATGACTGACTTGGAACAGTGGTTGGGTGGTCTCCATGTTATGTCCAGCTGTGGAGCTCATCTCTAGTGGTCATGCTGAGCTGCTGAATATGTGCAGTGTCTCAGCTCTGATTACTGTCAGCTTTCTCTTGCTGTCAAACTGAGTCCCTCCTGCTGTAAGTGGTAATAATTTCTAGCTTCTAGCTCTGGTTGTTGCCAGCAGGGCAGATCCGCAGGTCTGAGTGTGAACTGAGCGCAGTATGCTGCTTAATGAGATCCTGCTGAGACAGTTTCACAGTGCTGCATGAATACAGGATGCATGAAGAGATGACAGGGCTGCAGTGACCGGTCAGGGTGTTTGAGAGCGAGAGACAGAGTGAAAATTAGTGTTTGTGACTGTGAGGAAGATTTTATAAAGACTTCATCAACAGTCCAAAGATCCAACAGAAGACATGTGATCATTCAAAATGATTATGTGGGGAAATGACGTCGACTGTAAGTGGCCAGACAATGTAACAGCTGACAGCTGAACTCAGGTAATGAGTTTTTATGCTAATAATCGCATTATAATTATATTAAATGACATTTAATTAACCACTAAAAACACTGTATAAAGTGCTGCTGACAGGTGTCATGCCTACACAGTTAACGTGTGTGTTTTTAAGGTTACAGTCCATTATTCTTCTCTTATTACTGAATATAATGAGGAGATGCTAAACTGGAGAAATAAGAAGTAGATTTAGAGTGAGCTCCTCTCCTCCCTGTCCTCCCTGTCTCTGTTGTCCTGAATGGCAGGTAAACAGAGGAGTCCGAGCAGAACGAGCTGAACTGAGATCAGTGCTGCTGGGATACTTGAATGTTGGAGGAAGAGCTTTGATCTCACTGTTTCATTGGTTCAGTCCTCTCCTGACAGAAAACCTCTTCTGTTTTGATCAATATTGACGGGTGATCAGATTAAAACTAAGAGGACATTATATAAAGAAAAGGTGGTTTTGATGGTTTTTGGACACTGTACAGTGTTGAGAAAGTCAGCTGGTAAATCAGATTATCAGCTGAAGTATGAACATGTTTGTTCTTCCTCCTGATGACGGGGAGATATGATTTCTTTATAGGCAGATTTAGATTTAAATCATCTCTCTGATTATTACACCTGCTTCATGTACATCTTCATACTGAGCATCAGGCAAAGTGAAGGCAAAAGTTTGTGTTTGAGGTTGGTGTGAAAAGATCAAGCTGCTCCTGAACTGGGTTTCAAACAGATCTGTCACTTCTTTGCTTTGGAAAAACTGAGAATTTATAACAACATTTCCATCAGGATTACTGTACAATTACTACAGAATTATTCTGGGATTGCTTGTAGACATTTGTGGCACCTTTTTGTCCTCTCAACCATAATGTTCATTTCCTAAATCAGAGAGATACTAAAACACTATCGTCAAATATGAGTTGTTGCATTCACTTTTAAAAACATAATTAAAGTAAATAAATCAACATTACATCACTTTGTCAAACACCATCATAATAAATCTCTGGTGTAAATGTTCACATTTCTCTCCATCTGTTCTGTTACCTTTTGGATTTTTGTTCTTTCACACAAATCAGAACGAGAACGACCTCCTGCATCCCCAAACAGCCTCACACTTACACACCTTCACAATACACACAGAGGAATCAAGAAGAAGAGAAATATGAGCAGAAATATATTTCTGTCGAGTGGTTTCAGTGGGTTCTTCTTCATCACTCGGCTCCGTCTCTGCTTCATACTTTCTGTAAAATCTTTCTGTTGGTCTCTTCTCTGCATCCCACTGAGCATTAAACATCATGTATTCAGACTCCATCTGCTGATATGACCGAGCTCTTTTCACCTCATCTCAGACCTGACCTCAGGCCAGCCTCTCTCATGCTGCCAGGCAGAGCTGGCACACTCACTGTCTCAGCCTGGCATAGACCAGATCCTGTCAGCCTCTGTTCCTACAGGAGACATCAGCTAATTAGGCGATGACAAAAGACACAGAGAGAGATGAGTTTTCAGCAGCTGGACTGACGGAGCTGAAGCAGAAGCCCTGCTGATTTTATAGATATCTAATTTGGCTAAATGTTCATTTTACAGATAACTCTCCCGTGTGAGAGGTATCCATGTTGTGTATGTTCTGTATCTTTTTTCCATGCTGATACTTCATCAGGTCTTCCCCTCTGGAGCTTTTTAACAAATGTTGCTGCTAAATTTCCATCCTTGATGAGCGCTGTTTCACTCTCCATCTCTTACACGTCACATGATGTTTTGCTTCATTTTATAATAAGTTCATAAAATCTTGTGATACTGTTGCACCTCTGAGAGTTAAAATATGAGCTGCCAAAACACTCCTTCAAATAACAGTCACACCTGTCATCTGAGAAGATGATGGAGGAAGGCGGAGTGCTGATGGAGAAAGTTCAGACACTTTATCATCTGATTCTCAGAGTAGAAGCTGTAAAATATAACCAGGCAGTTTGGAAGGAAAAATAACATTTTTCCAACATTACTGCTTAAATAGCCTTTCAACACTATTTTCAACTGTTGGCAAAACTTGCTTTGTTTACTTCAATGACTTGAAGCTGATTGTGTGTGTGTGTATATGTTTGTCTTTTAATTGTATGTTTCTCTTTCTCCCTCTTCTGTTTCTTGTCTCCTGAACTCCTTCATCCTGAATCTTCTTCTTCTGTGGATCCTGAAATGCAGGTAAGAAACATGACTTGTTCTTGTACAGATGAGGTCTGAGAGTTTACATGAAGTGTGTTTGTATGCTGTGTATCACACCGGTTAAGTTAGTGATGTGGAAGCACTGGTGTTTGGAGGATTTCCTCCATCTGTTTGTGGATACAGATGGAGGCTAACAGGCTGTTACACTGTGTGATGTTCTCCTCTCATAAAGTCAAACCTGTTCTCACAGCCAAAGCAGCTGTAAAGTGTCATCATCTGTGTGCATGTTGATGGTGTGAAGCGTCATGAGCTCATGAAGTGTCAGTGTACCTGTGGTTGGAGATCATTAGTACACACAGGCTGTGAGTTTGGCTGATGAAACCTGATTTTACTTTGGTGCCACAACAATCTGCATTTTAACACATGAAGTAACTCGTTCTGAAGCTCATCACACAGAGAGAGAAAGATTATTTATTGTGGCAGAATAACTGATATGTAGAAAGTCTTGGTACTGGATATGTGTTGATAGAGACAGAATGGGTCACAGTTCACGTCTGTCTTGATCTTATTTTATAGCTGCTGTTTGTTAAATGGCAGGAGTTTGGGTTGAGTGTAGGTCTATGAGTCTGCCTGCTGTGCAGTGGTGTTTTTATTTTATTTATTTACCTTTTCAGACATAAATAGTTGAGAGATGCGAGAGGAGGGTCTGATTTTTGTTTTTGTGTTATTGTTGGTAGTGGTATATGTGGTGTGTGGTGAAGAAGTTTTAATGCTGTAAAAATAAACATCAAAGGACGACACTGATATTACTGAGACACAGTGTGTCTGTGAGACGTTCAGGGTCACTGGAGAATCTCTGTTTGTCTCTGTTTTGGGGAAAGACACTGACTGAATCACTAATGTCAGCGCACACACACACACACTCACACACACACACACACACACACACACCTATACACACGCGCACACACACACACCTGTATGTCCACCGGCCTATAACCTCTGCTCTTCAGTAAACCAAAGGTTCTGCCTCTTCGCTCTCTTTATCTTTCTTTGCTGCGTGTTGTGTGAATTTCAGCTGAGCTCGGTGACGACAGCAAACACAGTCTGTTCTCCCGACATGTCAGTGAAGTGCTGATGAAGACAGTGTACTCAGTGATGTTAACATGCAGCTTAAACACAGACTGTTCCCAGCAGGGAGGTTTCTCCAGGCTGTGACAGAAGATCAGAAGGGAGCTCGTCCACATGGAGAAAGTGTGAACAGGGTCCTGTAATATGAACTCTTCATGCTGTAGTGGAGAGGCAATGAGTGTGGAAGGTTTACAAACATGTTGTTATATTTTCTATCATTACAGCTGTAATGGAAATCTAGTTGCAGTAACAGTGAGATGATGACCCTCCCTGTGGAGTGAACTTCATTGACAGAACAGACTTCAAACAGGATTTGAACCAGAGACAAACACTGTAGTTTGGTCACATTTCTTCCTCCCTGTCTCTCTTTATCTTTGTACACTTGAGGACAGTTGTTGCCTTCCAGAGAAATGACTCATCAAAACTGACCTCTGTGGTGATACAGCAGACTCAGAGACAATTAGACCAAGCCTCTAGTGAACTGGTGGGCCAGTACTTCAGCTCTGTGAAGAAGGGCTTTCTCCAAATGAGACAGAGCGAGACAGATCTGCACCATCAGCAGTGTCTTTACACACAATCAGGGAATCTGAACTCATCCAGTCTCATCTTGTTTAGAACAAGCTGGAGGAATCATTACAGCCTCTCCGTGCTCTCTCCAAATGAAATACTGCAGACACAGTACTGACTTCAGCCTCATCGAGCTCTGTACTGTCAGCAAACCCACAAACACTTCAGAGAAGCTGCATGTTGTGTTTGGATCCCAGATACACTAAAGAACTCTCTGAGCTGTGGTGAACACAAACTAATTAAGAGCCAGTCATTAGACTGAACACATTATTGTCTCCTAAATGGTGACTTGTCTGTGCACCACATCCAGCCAGGCATTACCTTTATTCACTTTGTCATTTAATGTCATTAATATATAATATTTGACATTATTACCTAATGTGTGTGTTAATCACAACAGTTGTGATAAACACAGATTAGGTGTGAAGGTGTGAGGATCAGGTGCTACTGACAAATGTTCTGTCAGACTAAAATAATGATTCTTTCTCTGTCAGTCACAGCACTGAAAAAGACTCCTGCTTGGCTGCTCACACTGTTAAAAAATATATATATAAATGATTATTAGGATTTCTTTTATGAGAATCTGCTGGTTAAGCTGCTGCTGGAGTCAAAAAGAAGTTTATTCAGTGTTTTCACAGACAAAACTGAAGGTTTGAGACACATTTAAGTGCCAGAATGCACTTCAGTGCTGCAATGTGTGCAGGTTGGCCAGCTGAAACCTGTCATGTGTACGTAGTGAAACTGCATACTATCACTTATCTGTCAGTAAATATAGGTTAGACTTCCAATACAATTTTATAACACACACATAATGTACCATATAATCAAATATACCAACATGTTCCGACTCCAATAACTCCAATCCTGAGCTTCTCAGTTTCTCCTCAGAAATTAAAGCAGTTTCTAAACTTTTACAGTCAAACACAACAGCAAGTTTTCACACTGACATCCAAAGTGTTGCTGGAGGACAGAAACACTGTGAGCTGACATTAATTATAAATGACGACACCTAGAGGTCAGGAGCTTTCAACTTAGTGTTCAGTAGAAGACATGAGCACACTGCGCTCTGTAAGATTAATGTGAGCTTTCTCTCTAATGAGGGAGTGTAATGAGGAGGACTTGTTTTTCCTGCAGTGATCAGATTCTGATGAACTGTAAAACTCTGAGGAAGTGTCTGCGATTAGAGACTTCACTGGACTGGTAGCTCTGCTGCCACACTTGTCTTGTAATGTCAACTGTCTGTGTTTGATGTTGGGAAAACCTCCATCTTTTGTAGGAATGATTGTCACATGTGTTGAAGCTGCCACCTTCCCACAATGTGATGAGTCATTATAAAACCACCTGCTGCTCAGCCTGAACCTAAATGATGAGACATCGTGGGTTTGACATTAAAAACTCTTCTCGGGGAACCATGACCACACAAATATGTATTTAGGTTATTTCACAGCAGTGATACAATAACAGTCACAGTATTCACAGTATTTTTGTATATACTGTATATACATATAAGTGACTTTCTCCAAAGGAATAACGAGACTCTCTTTGAACTGCAGCAGATCCTCCAGGCAGAGGAACTCTATAAATCCTGTATTAGCTCTGTGGTACTGAGGGGAGATCACTCTGGCACACAAACGTTCATTCATCATCATTTTGTGCCGTGTCATGTATCATACAATGGTTGGAGTGATATGTCACTTTCCATATTTAGGGTTGTTGGTCAAATGTGACAAATGTGTGACTTTGCTTGTAATGTAATGTTCAAATATTCAACATGATCTGCATTCAGTCATGAAGTCTAAGGCTTGAAAACTTGTTCTAGTTTTCATCATGAGATCACACATTTATAAAAGCAGATTAATGATTCTTCTATTTTCTGAACAGAAAGACACAAAAATGTATACATGCTGACAGGAAGTTGTTTCTCTGTAGTTGTAAACTGTCCATTTAGTATCATCAGTGTTTGTTAAACCATGAAACACCAATTCTCTCCAGTGGACCATAAAACCTCCAACCCTCTGTGACTTCATTTCACTCTGATGGTTTTTATAATCTCCCACAGTCCCTTTAAGTGTCTCCCAGCCTCGAACATCAGTGTGTCCACGTTATAAAGTTTTGTTCCAGATGTGCTCCAGTGTCTTGTTGGAGCTGAATGTGTGGAGTATAAACCCAGAGGTCACTTGTTGGTTTTAATTGTTCAGTAGTGAAGTTGCTGCTCTGCTCTCTTCCTGTCTGACGGCGTGGTGTGAGGATCAGAGCTGATTCCTGCTGCTTCACAGATTCTTGTACACTCAAAAAACTGCTGGGTTAAAAAATAACCCAACCTTAACCCAGCTGCTGGGTAACTATGGGACAGAACACGCGCTGGGTTGGTTTGACCCAAGTGCTGGGTTTTACCATTTAACCCAGAATGCTGGGTTGTTTAGTTGACCCAATCTAGTGGTTGAAATCAACTCTATTGCTGGGTTAAATATTACCCATACGCTGGGTTATTTCCTGTTTCATTGCCTTGCTACTTTTATATTAAATAATAATAATAATAATAATAATAATGATATAGGTATATTATATAATATATTATTATTGTTGTGTAATTTATAATAATTTCCCATAATCATACAAACATACAATATACAAAAAGAGGCCACTGTAAATGTGCATTTAATAACATTTTATTAATTTTTGGCAAAACGACTTACACTTCAAGTTCTTTTTGTAAAAAAGTGTGGGGGTCAGAAGACTTTTCCTCCTCTCTTGTAGATGGACGGGGGAAGCAGAGTTTGCAGGACCCTCGAAGCTCTCTCACCGTTAGCAACTAAACAATTTTAGCACAATACATAGTGTTGCATTAACATTTAAATAATATGCTATAGCAATTGATATTTCTGAAGCAGTATTTTTGACTTTTCTGCCCTGGCATCGATCAGTAACTATAAGTGTGATGATCGATTATACCTTCATAAAGTTACACCACGAGAGATTCACGCATATGTAACGCTAATGCTAACGCTAGCTAAGCTAGCGCTAGCTAGCTAGCTAACGTTACCTAAAAATATTAAGATAAAAATATGCAGCGGACAATAAAGCCAGGAGACCGCTACACATTAAATTGGAAAATTCAAAAAGGCTGCAGATATAGTGTGGTTATCAGCTAACGTTATAGTGATGTTGAAGTTAGCTAACTAGCATCTAGTAAAAATTGCTGGCTAGTTAATAAATGTCCCAGTATAAAAACCACTAAACCCCCCCATGATCCCAGATTGTATTTTTACAGTGAAATGAGCTTAAGATCATGCTTACCACAACTTATTAAAAATATAAGTATTCATATTAACCTACCACAAAATCCGGCCCACTGTGTGTTGTGTGAACCTCCAACC
>NTHP01000601.1:149551-159597 GCA_003416845.1 Oplegnathus fasciatus
CTTGGACAGCAACATTTCAGGTCAAAGGTGAACATGAGTTCTCCTCCTGTGTGTGAGACACTGTGATGAAGAGATGAATCTCTTCTCTTCATCAAAAGCTTCAGGATCTTTTGACTCATCCTTCTCCTCAAAGGACAAAATAAATGAATTATGAATCATATTAATCTCTCTCCATGTTCATCATCTCTCCCTCCTGGTTTATTGTAGTTTTCATTCCCATCAGCTCTTTAGAATATCACTGTACCAACATGTTATCTGCCTCTGGGATGTATGTAAAAGGTGTGGAGGGCGAACAGATGGTGTTAATAAGATGGGAGTGTAATCAGGTCTTTGACAGTGAAAACTCCTGATGATTGTTCTCTGTATTGTGTTCACCTGAAACATACACGTTAAATATACCTTGCTGTTCAAATGTACAACTCTACCACACAGCTGATATAAATAGAAGGTTTTTTTAGATAAATATATTTCCTCCACACATTTCTTGACACTTGGGAAGTCACAGAGTTCACACAGTTAAAACTCAACAGACTCATAAAACACATTTTCCTTCAACAGCTCGTCCATCTGTTGTTGTGGAAGAGAAAACTCCCTCTCAGTGCAATAACATCCTTTTAATGAAATCCATTTGGGAGAAAATTAAAGTGAACTTCTGTGTTACACCCACCATCTTGTCTCCTCTATTACTGCACTTTAGCTCCCTGAAGGGGAAACGACTTCAAAGTGAACCAGTCACATTTAGACAACAGGAATGAGGACGAGTGCAGGAAGGAGAGGAGCAACACATTGTTCAACCCTGTTTGTCTTCTGGTCAGTTTACTGATTTCTAGAAAGCTTCACACTCTCTCATTGTTTGTATGTCATTTATTTACAACAGAAGGTCTGAAGAAAGAGCTGTTTTTGTAAGTCTGGAAAATATGTTGAAATGTGAATGCTGCAGTGAGCTGAACACACACATTGATTACTGGGGCTCATTAATCCTGCATCATGGCCTCCTTCCAACTTTCTTTTTAGTAAAAGTGACATTTTATGTTTTATTCTTTAAATGCAGCGTCGGATTGATGCGATCATACACATGAAGATCTGTTTCAGAGCCATCAGACCAGTGATGTGACTGGCTGAGAGTGTCATTATCGATCACCACGCCCTCTGATTTATATTCTCCTTCACCCAGCCCTGTTTACTTTGCACTGCTGCACATACATGAACCAAAACAGCAGATGTTGGAGACGCACACACAGTCAGTGAGCCCAGGACTACTTTGTGTTTGTCTTTGTGCCTGTATGATTAAAATATGGCTCTTTGTGGAACCATCAACAGAGTTGTGTTCTCACAGTGAACCATGTCTGTGCTCTGGTGCTGCACCGTCTCTGTCCATGGTGCTGATCCAGATACAAAAGATGTCTGTTTACTTCTGCTTCTGTCGGTCACAGTTCATCTTCACAATAACCATCTGATATAAAAGCTCAGCAGGAGCTGTTGGACCACTTCCTGCTGGTTACAGCTCCAGAATACAGTGACAGCAGCTTTAATGGGTCGTAGCTACATGAGATGTCTGGAGCAGAATGGAGGAGTCTTGTCTTGAATTGTTGGAAGATGAGCTGAGAGTCTCCAGAGTGAGACGGACCAACACAGATTCATTGAGTTTAGAGGTTTAGATCATAGATGTGTTTCCTCGCTGACTCGTGCTGTCTTGTTAATCTCTTGTTTGTTTCATTGTTTCTTCTTTATTCTTCTTTTCCCTCATTTCTTCTTCCTTCAGTTGAGCTAACGTTTGATCCAGGGAGAAGCAAAGTGTTCATTTCAGTCCCAGCATGCTCGTGGGTCCCAACTCATGGACAGTGAGCTGTTACCTGCCTTAAACTCTGCTGTTCTCACAGTAAAAACACACTCTCACAAGCAAATACAGCATTAAGATAAAAACCTCCAACAACGTGAAGCCGTCCTGAGGTTCTGAAGTTCTCCTTAAAGAATCACAGAGTTTTAAATCTGCACAGCTCACAAACACACAGAAGTCAAGAACATCTCACTGTACATGAGCTGGAGGTTTTCTCACCGACAGCTGAAGCTTAGCTGGAGAACAGAAACACTGCGGGCTGGAAATGAATCATGAATGAAGGTACCCACGGGTCACAAGCTTTGAACCTGCTGTTCAGTCTAAGAGATGAGTGGACTGGATCGTGTAAGGTGAATATTTTTCTGCCTCATCAGGGAATGTAATGAGGTGTTTTGTGATTGCTGTAACTGTAAAATACGGTGGAATTTTTAACACTTATAGATTGAAGTGGATCGTAGATTTGAGGGTAGATTTAAATGACTCTCAAGTCAACTGTCTGATTTTGGTAAAACCTGATTTGAAAGAAAAAGACAATGTTGACAATTTGTTTTCTTTTAATAAATTAAAGCTGCAATCTGCCCACAACAGAATGAGTCTTTGCAAACAGTCGTCTGTGGGACATTTGTCTGCATACTCATGTAATGTGCTGCATGGAGCCATGATGGAGAACAGATTTTATGAGGTTTCTGTCTCCTGATGCGTCTGTATGTAAATGAATTAGACGTATAAACATGCCGTGTACAGTGTGTGAGTCATCCACTGTTGAGGGACATGTGATGGTGTTACAGTGTGTTACACTGGATGACATATACTCACATACTGTACAGATGCATCATGGGTAATGTGTCAAAGCAGTAATCATTTACTTTGCATCGTCTCACTTCTCTGACTGTGACAGCGAACTTTATTTTTCATCACATTTATCTGATTCCACTGAGCCTTTGTGTTGTTTCTGGCTTTGTGTTGCTGCCGGCACATTATAACGAACACACGACCCTCTCCTCTGAGTCTAAAATACAAATGAGCGGTGTGAAACAAGACGGGGATGTAAATGAACTTTCCCACACAGTCGACCTGTGCCATAAGGTCTCGTGTGTCGAAGCCCCACAGAGGGAAACTGAAAGGAAAACAAATAATCATGAACACAGAATATAATGGAAAATATATCAGCAACACAAGTCTTGCTATATTTAATTTAACTACAGTTTTAGTGATTAACTTCCAGTTTCCTCTTTCCCACTTACAAGTAAACATTCATTTCTTCCTCTGCATACACACTGCACTGGTGTCTTCTCACATAAACAGCTTCTCTGCTCATGAGCTGCTGCTCCAATTGGCAGCCGCACTGCAGGAGAGTTAAGTTGGAGCTGATTGGTCGATGTGAAGTCGCTACAACAAAATCAGAACGACATGTACAAGAGGATGTTGTTTATAGTCGCTGACACTGAGAAAATGACACGACTAATATAAAGAGTTTTTTCACTCTCATCACTGCACAGCTCAAGATGTTAACAAGACCAGAACTATTGGGAAGATCCACATCCTAAAATAAGCTGCTGTTTAAAAAGCTGAATTTTCAGACTCGTGCACACACACACACACACACACACACACACACACACCTATCTGCCTGTATCTCTCTTGAATCCCAGAGAGATTTCTGTTCTCTACCTCAAAGACGTTTCATCATTCTGCCTGAGACAGACTGGATCCTCAGTTTGACACTTTCTGCTTTAATATTGACAGGTTTGGTAAAAACAGCTCACCTTCACACTTCACATGTCTGAACCTGTATTTGCCTTCTCTTACACATGGATTATTGATCACCTGTCACCTGTCTCGTCTTACATATCAGTTCCCAAGATGCACTCTTGTGCCCTCTGGTCTCCCGTCACAAAATGACAGTTTCTATTTAGATGGACAATTGGATCATTTGTAAATGATTTATCTTTTTTTCAGTATTGATCAGTATTGATCAGTATTGATCAGTCTGGGATTTCTTCCTCCACTCAGCTTCATCTGCAGCCAAATGATGGACAGTTGTCATAACTGATGAGTGAGTCAGTGTTGGTCTGATGCCACCAGCGTCAACAGCATTGTGTCCTCTATCTTGTAGCTGCCAGCTGGTGGTGGCTGGTGGTGCAGCACTCAGCAGTTCATTAACAAAACTACTACTGCTGCTCACTGTGTGGTGAGGTAGCTTTATATGCCGACTGTATGTGTGTTTGCATGTGTCTGGAGGTATACAGAAAAAGAGAGATGCCACTTGATATTCGTGATCTTAAATCCACTGGTCTGATTTATAGTAAAACATTATTTTACATTATTTCACCTGTCATATGTTTATCTTGTCTAATCATGGCTCCACTGAGCTGAACTGACCCGTCTCAAGGAGCTAAAGATAAGACAGTCATATCCCTTTGTACTACAAGACCACACTTCCTGGAATATCACCACCTTGAAAGATGTCGGTCAGGGTGAAGACACTTTGACGCTGGCTGCTCGCCAGCATCAGCCAAGTGTGACAAGAGAGCGAGAGAGGAGAGAAAAAACAAGAAATGCTGATGAGAAACAGGAGAGAAAAGAGAGAGTCAGTCCTAGAGAGGAATAATATTTGTCTCCACGTCTTCTCTCCCGTCTGCTTCTGTAATTAAATGTCAGCAGTAAGTAATGATGCTCTCCAGACTGTAAGTACAGCAGCTCTAAAAGGAATTATGAATGTTTGCTAATGAAGCGGTGACAGAAGCAACTCAGCTGGACTCGATGATAAAATCAGTGTGAGTGAGAAAACACCATCAGGTCTTCAGATGCTGAATCACAAGTTCCCAGTGAGTCAGTTTGAGGAGTTCAAGTGTTTCTATTCTCACTCTCATTTCAACAAGAAATTGTCATTTCAGAGTTACAATGTTTCATCTTATTGTTGACTTTGAATCAGTACTGACTGATACTGTTGCTGAACATTTGGACAGAAAGAGACGAGTTAGAGATGAATCAGGAAGAACAAGTGAAGAGAAAAATAGTTCCTGGCTCAGAGACACCAGAGAAAGAATTTCAGGCACCAATTGAACTTCTTTTTGTGACGTTTTCATTGCAGAATATTGATCTTTTATGGCTCAGTCCACGCTCAAGTTTATAAGATGTTTCTGTGGCGGAAACATGATGATTATCTGGAGGAACACAGCTGGGAAGCAGCGAACAAAACAGAGCTGAACAGTTATGATTCTTATCACTACTTCTCATCCTGTGTGTTTTCTCAGTGAGCTGTTGAAATGTTTTCACTCCCCGTTAACTTTCCACTCATTAGTTCACAGTCTGAGCCCACTCCCACTCTGCTTACCTTGGAGTGATTTCTCTAAGAAAGCTACATAATAAAGGCTGAGCTGTGACTTAATGAGAAACAGTGAGCTCAGGTTAGCTGAGAGCAGACGGGAGGAAGAAATCTCCTGTAATAATAATCACATTTATTAAATTTAATTATACATTTATTAATCTATCTTTGTTTTCCTGAGGCAGCAGAATTAAGATCTATTGTGACGATGGGATGGAGGTGAGGGTGTGTTCAGGATGATAAAAACAGATGCATTTAAAAAGGCAGTTGATGTGATACCACACAGTGANAAATAGTTCCTGGCTCAGAGACACCAGAGAAAGAATTTCAGGCACCAATTGAACTTCTTTTTGTGACGTTTTCATTGCAGAATATTGATCTTTTATGGCTCAGTCCACGCTCAAGTTTATAAGATGTTTCTGTGACGGAAACATGATGATTATCTGTCGATACCAAGATGAGGCTCCTTCATGTTGCACTGCTGCTGCTCAGGCTGACTGAAGCTTGTAGTCTGGTGTTTCGCTGTTCGTCAGGGTAGCGTGGACGCCCTTTTCTAGAGGATTCATCCAATTAATTGGGACAAATTAAACACAATTTTAATGAGTGATTTGTTTGCGTCTTGAGTTCCCAGTGAGAGACACAGAGACAGGGAGACAGCGAGGGGAAGACTGATTGTCAGTGAGCTCTGTTGTTGTTGGATCTTTAATCTCGTCACATCTCCCTTAATGAGTCGCACAGTCCCAAAGCACTAATGAGGTGATCTGACTGCTGTGTTGGAGTGGTTAGATGTGGTAGTTACTGTAAAAAAATGAGACCCTCACCAACACTCCCACTTGAATAAATATAATTATGAATACAAATATATTGAAATATGTCTCAGCTAATAATATTACAGCACAGTTATTTACAGTATTTGTTCTGTTGCACCAGTGTGACTGTTTTAAACGTCGTGTTTCATTTGTAGTGTTAGTTGTAAATTGAGTAAAGACAACGGACTCCACAGTTTAACAACTTTAGAGTTCTAACAACAGACGGCTCATTTGAACAACGAGGTTCAGACGTTAAATACAACGACAAGAATCTCACTTCCTGAAGTTGCTGCTACAGTTCAGAGTGCTGTGACTTCATGCTGGTTTACATTCATCAAAGTGGTGAATATTTGACCTGAGATGTCGAACCAGAAACAGACTCCATTTTCTTTCCATTATTGTTTCATTGCAGATATCCTGATATTCCTTCATGGCCACCTGGAACAAGGCTGGTCTGAACATGAAGGAATATTTAGGTTTATTTCTTGTTTTATGGGCTTTTGATGGAGTGTTTCCAGAGTCTCACTCTGTCACAATACTCTTTATGAGAGGACATGTAGCCTTTGAAACCAGTTCTTGATGTTCTGTGTGAGCCTGCAGATGAACACTTGAAGTTAGTGGAAATATACAATGAAGCTCTCTTTTAACTCCTGGGATCAGCTAAACATGTCGGGGACCTTCTTGTCAAACATTTCATAAATCTAACACATGCTCAGTTTGCTGCATACAGGCTTCAAAGGCTACATTATGCAACAATGTGGTGTATTTATCTGAAGGTATTCCAGTGGCCTTCAGTTAGTTGATCTTTCGTGTCCCTTTTTCCTCCTTTTGGCACTGAATGATACAACAGGCTGATTTCTCATTTGTCTACGAGGACATTACACACATACAGACACAATAAAAGTATCTGTGCTGCTTTCCTTTGCAATAAACACCATCATCCACATGGTGTTTTACTACACTTCAGGGGACAGTTGTTGTAGAATACTAATGTTTAACAGCCTCATTCTCATGTAAATACAAATCATGTTGAGTTAATGCTGATCAGTGTCACATCGTGGAACAAATATTAGACTGAGAGATTCTCCATCGTGATGTGTCATCACCCCTCACTCACACACTCTCAATTATTTCATTACAGAGGTTATTAATTGTGTGTGATGACAGCGGGAGATTGGGAGTAATCAGTCGATAATCAGTCATCCAATCAACAGGCTTAAAAGGCCGGTCGTCCAACTACCTGCTGTGGTATGACTCTATTATCACAAATTAACTTATAGGATGTGTATTGAATAACAAATGGGTGCTGCATAGAGCAAGGAGGGACCCAGCTGAGACACAGATGTATTTGTTTCAATACTGCACCACTAATGCATCAGTGGAAGAGCTAACAGCAGCTCACATACTGAACTATACCTGCTGAGTGTTTTCCTTTGGAGGTATTCAATGCACAACTGAGTGGAGGGATACATTAAGGTAGAGCCAAAGAGACTTCATCTCCCAGCTTACCTGGGGGAAATTAAGGATTCCTCAGGAGGAGCTGGAAGAGGTCCAGTATCCAGATAAGTGGTTAGAAAACAGATTGGATAGATTGTTTAAATAATAAATCCTTGGCACTGAAATTCAGAGGTGGTCTTTACTATTAATTCAGCCAGTGGTGACCCAAAACACAAGCGGAAATACTACAAACTGATCATTAGTGATCATTAGTGATCAGTTTATCTTCCAGGTGGAGTAAACAGCTCATTATTCTGCATTGTGCTCAAAGGAATAGTTTAACATTTTTGAAATACACTTATTTGTTTTCTTTGTGGAGAGTTAGATGAGAAGATGTCAAAAGACAAATCATCAGCACGAGTTCAGCTCATCATACAGTCAATGTGCTCTCCTGTAAACCAGCTGTGTACAATTATTCAAATCAAAGCAGTTTTAATGCATTATTTGACCACTGAGAAAGAATAAATGTTTTATTACCAGATTCTAAAGTTTAATATGTGATTTAGACTTTTATATTTCTGAACAGAGCTTTTGATTAATACTCATTTTCTTTCTGTCTGTGCGTTCTTTCTGTTGATCTGTTAAAAACTATTGAGGAAGAGGAGGTGGTGATTGTAACCTTTGTTCTGAAGATTGTAGTTCTTATATTCATCGTAGAAAATAAAGAGTGGAGTTCTGTGTGACAGATCTGAAGGTTCAAATATCAGTGAAAAACAAGACTGAAATGAACAAATGAGAATATGATGAAAAAGTTCTCCACAGCCTTTAACACGTTCTAATAATTTAACCTGCAGCAGGTATTCAGGACTTCATTTAAAGTCATCAGTATTTATTAACAGCTTATTCCACCAATGAGCTTTTACTGATGTCAGAACTTNGGACAGTTTTTGATTGGCTGCTTCTGTCTTCATCCTCACAGATCCAAAATGAACGATCTAATATGTTTTATATTTTCACTGGGAAATAACAAAGACTACATGTGTTAACAGTCTGGTAAATATGGCACAAAGTGTAATATACAGTCCCTGGATCAGATTCAAACCAGTCTGGACCTCCCATTCTCTTTCCTCAGAAACCAGGACCTGTTCTTGTGCAGTGTACCCTGACAGCTCTGCCATAGTCGACCCTTTGACTGAATGGAGAGTAACCAAGAGCTCTCAGTGGATTTGTGCTTCACTGTTCTTTAATTGCTAACAAGGTTCAGTGAATCTCTACCAGCCGAGCTCTGAACACCTTTCCTCCGATAAATGCAGCGTTACCCACAAGCAGCACAGCAACATCACTGTCAACAGCTAATTATTTCCCCAGTAATGGATTTTAAACAGTTGTCCTTCAGTGCTCCATAAACAACACATTTTTATAATCAGCGGTCAACTGTGAACCTTTCTCCTGTTTCAAAAGCACCTTAAACAAAGAAAGATAATTATGTTACACATGGAGAAGCACACAGACATGTTACATCACAGTGTCTCTCTTATTGTTGCTCACCCTCTACAAACTAATTACAAAGACTCATTTTTCATGTTTTCTTTTACCTTTTGTCACAAAAGACCCCGAATGCAGCAGAATGATTGTGACAAATGAGACTCAGAGTTTGAGGAGTGCTGGAGGAAGTAATAAAGCCCTCTGCACCACAGTCTGTGTCACTGCTTACTTCACTGTTGGCCTGAGGAGAGCTGCAGACGGACATGAGCCACCTTTGTGACACTGGGGTCTCCGACCGCTTCTTTTTACCTGCCAGCAACGAGCCTCACCTGGAGGGTGTCACATGCAGGAGGTTCATGCTGTCCCCCCAGCCCACTGTACAGGCACTCCAACCAACCAGTCGTAAACTTTACCCTCGCACCATCCACATGCTCTGGTGTGGAGTTACTCTCCAACATAAACATTTAATATTTTGGATTTTATCTCAAATGTCTAGTTCTTTCTTTACTCACAGTAAATGATCCCTGCTGTCATGGCAACTGTGAAGAAGATTTATTTACCAAACTGACATTAATCAGCTCTAAACTGTCCCGCTGACAGACTGTTTAAAACATAATGCTGGGACTCCAGTGGTCCAGTATCTCATACCTTCAGCACACACAGACATGAGAGCAGAGTTACTCCGAAAAAGAGCAAAGGCACATTTGGTGTTTCAAGCTTTCAGTTTCACTTTAAAACCGTCACCATGAGCACAGAGAGGAGTCAGGGAACAACAGCTGATAAATAGTTGGTGTGCCAGCTGACTGCTCAGTAACATCCATCAGGCTGATTTGTTGTTTACATGATGCTGGGAGCCTTATTTGTTGATATGTTTTGTCTTCAGAAGGATTTCTGCAGATAATGATGGTCTCTGGTCAGAATGGGACTTTGTTAAAATAAGATGGGCAAAGAAAGAGATGAGCAGGAGACAAGACACACTGTAGATAATGAAAGCAGGAGAGGTTGGTGAGACAGCAGAGAAAAGAGGACATGGAGGATGCAGTGTGGACGATGAGGGCAGAGAGAGACCAGCTCCTCTGTGGTCTGAGCTACAACAGGCAAAGAGAACTGACCAGAAAAGACTTCCTGCAGTTTGTGCTTCTGAATGAAA
>NTHP01000601.1:172811-182908 GCA_003416845.1 Oplegnathus fasciatus
AGTAAACACAGAACAACTGGATTTTCACCTAAACTGTAAATATAAGAGCACCAAGCTGGTGCCTTAAAAATGTAAAAATTCCATTTTATAAAATGAGTTTTTAAAAGAGATTTAAAAGTGGTTACTGAGCGGGCTAACCTGAGGTGCTCAGGCAAGCTGTTCCAGAGTCTGGGGCTTTGATAGCAAAGGCTCGGTCACCCTTGGCCACCAACCTTGACTTGGGCACAACCAGTAGAGGTACTTAATCTTAAGGTAGTCTTGTTGTATTATTAGACGTCATTAGTTTCACTCAGGTGAACCTAATACACTGGCAAATGAGTGTATTTACAAGCCTGTGTAATGGTACTTTAAAAACTAAAGACAACCATAGATTGTCTATCTACCATTAGGATCAGTGTGTGTTTTGTCCAGGCCCTGCCCTTTGTACTCTCCCAGCTGTCCTTGCTCTTGGGCCATGAGTATCTTACTTATCTTGTCAAGCTGGAGAGCAGCTTCTGGTGGACGGTAGTAGGTGCGGTGCACTTTCACATCATGCCCGAGGAAATCTGCCAGTTGATCGAGCTCTGTATCTTTGAGATTAAGCACCTTTGAAAAGGTAGAAACATGCTTCCTGAGCCTTATAGAGGTGAGTGCCTGGAGGTTTTTAACATTACAGTCTTTGACAAAGTGATGTATGCAGTCTGGTAGTGGGACACACATTGTCTTTTACAACCTCACATTCTTCTCGCTTGGCTACTTGCACATCAAGTGATTCCTTCACCACTGGGTTAAAAGAACAGGCACTTTTCTCGCTCTCTTTCCTCTGATTACTAGCTGAACGCTTACATAGCTTCTTTTCTTCTTCACTGAGGGCCAGGTTTACATCCACATGAGGTTCGAAAGTGTCTCTGAAAACATACATAGAGGTATGTTTTGATACCTCTCTCTCTGGTTGAACGAGACAACTTGGGCTAGGCCAGTCAGAAGATGAAGATGTTTCCTTCAAGCTACCGGGGAGTTTTTCATCGTCAAACAAAAAGGAGTGAGACTCTGAACATCTTGGGTGAATGGTAAGAGCTGAGGAGCGTTCCCCTTGGACTGTTCAAGTTGTGTTGAAGCTTGGCTTGATATGTCAACTTCCCAACCCTCTTCAAACAGCTGTGCAAACTCACTGACCTCTTGCGCTTCTTCCCTGTCTTTTTTTTTTAAATGCTTCAGATTTAAATCGGTAGCAAGAGCATGCAAGCTATGTCCAACTTTGCAAGCAAGAGATGGACATTTAAAATGTCTCATTTCACTGTTTAACAAAGCTGTATGTCTCACTGCATTTACTGCATGGTTATAATTTTCAGGCTTAATGAGCTGTCTACTGGTTTTTAGGCGTGTGACTTTATTTAGTGTCAATCTGCCGGCTTCTCCCAATGTTTGACGAATGTTTTGGTGCTGGTTTGGGCCCTTTTTGTTCTTTCTAAATGGTCTGTATCCATACTCTAAGACTGGTTTATCTTCTCTGATTGCTGTGCAAATTTAGTCTTGGTTCATTGCACTGATAAGCTTCCAGTGTCCATCACTAAATCCATTTGGGACCGGCTGGGCACGAACATGGTGCCACATTATTCTTCTGGTATACAGTCCATAACAGCAGGTACAATTCAAGAACTCCTGCCCGTCAGTATGTACCTGTGGCTGCTTACATGGTTTTCCTCTACCAGTTTAGAGGACCTGCACATCATGTTCAAAATCGCCTCTATTTCGCAGATAGTCTAACAGCTCATCTTGGTGTTTATATAATAAGTGTCCCATCATTTTGTTCAACTACATATAGTTTCTCTCCTTTGTGCAGAGCTGGTGCTCTTTAAAGATAATGTGTGTTTCCTTCACATGTTGACCTCTGGTGAGTTTAGAGATCATCCATCATTCATGTGTTCAGAGAGCACTTTTACAGTGGACACTAGTCTCTTCTTATCTGTGCTTGTTCTTTGTGTATATATGATGTCCATGTTATTATTGATTATACTGTGTGGAGGCTGTATTAAAGAAAACGAGGCAGTGATGTGAGCACAAACAAGCAGCGAGAAGGAGCTTAGAAACATCCAGTCACAGACATCACAGAGGTCGCTGCTGTTTGTTTGAAATTGGAGGATAAATGGATTTGAGAGACAACAAAGGAGATATACAGGAAGTGAGATAAAGCCTTAAATCCTCATATGGAAATAAGCAGACACCAATACAAACACAAAACAGCTTCACATACTTGTTGTGTGCCAGAGGTTGTGGAAAATTGAAATGATCAGCTCCCAGCTGAAGCTCATGACAAACACGAACAACCTCTTTAGTTAATCTGCTTCTTCCAGTCAGCCTCCGTGTGAAAGCCTCCACAGTTGCTTCATTCAACACAGGCTGTGCTGTGCTCAATAGGCCTTACCTACAGCCTCACTGATATGGACCTGCTATTTACAGAGAGAAAAGAAGTCCTGCCCATTGATTCTGCCTCTTTGTCACTGAGCCTCCTGCCAGGAAAACATAGAAGAGCCTGAAAAAGAAGGAGCAATAAANATAGACCTGATCTCGGACAGTCTCTCTCTCTCACTCTCTCTCTGAAATGGGGGAAAAGATTAGTTTCGTTTTAGTTTTGGTTTAGTTTTATTTTTCTTGGTCAATTATACACTATCACAACAAATTGACCACACAGTTACGTGAGTGGTTAAATAATACTAAATCACTATATCAAAAAATAAAACAAAGTCAAGCAAAATATGCTGTGCAGAGCGGGCTCACTGTAGTAAAGTGAATGAAAACACAGGCAATGCTCCGTGTATAACTGTTGTGTTGTGTAATGGGCGTAACACTGACAACTGAAAGAGATTTGGATTTTCTGAACAAACATGCACAGATTTGGACCTACCATGCCTGGAGTATCGAGGAGTCGAGGGAATTCAAGAGTTACCTCCTCAGTAGATTTAGTTATCCCTTATCCACTTAGCCCAGTGGATGGCTGTTTCCTTCATGTACTCAACAGCTAGGTTAGCTGGCCACATATTGTTTTGAGCCATTCTGCAAGTTGCACCGCCCTCTCAGACAAAATACTTGGCTCTACTATTAAAACAATAATTTTTCAACAGATTTTCAACGAGCATTTTAATTCATCATTAAACTGTATTTACAGACCACCCATACAATAAGTTACTAAACATGATTTGCACATACAGAATGTCCCAATCACATTTTTCAGCCCTGGTCCCAGTCCAAGTCCTATAACATTGGGTATCTGCCAATTGAATTAAAAAATTGAGATTACACATCCGGGATACCAAGGATAAGCAATCGATTCTGTCTCAAATCGAATCAACATCCAGCCAATCAAGTTACGCTCCATTGGTCATGTGACGCCGATGCTTGAAATTACCGGAAGGCGGTCAGCCACAGTATGACAACAAACCATACATTCAGTAACAGGTACCTTGGCAACTAAAAAGGGCTTCAAACTATACGTTAAAGCTAAATCCACAATTACGAAGACGATCTGGACGTGTAATGTCAGCCCTTAACAGGCACCACATTTGTGCTGCTGTCTGCCTCATGGCACGGTCAGGTATTTTTAGCTCTTGGGGTCAGATTGTGGATGGCTTGTTGGGACTGTCACAGAAGCCATAACCATAACTTGTAATTTGGTAGTTAACCTGGTCTAAAGTTATTACCTTCTGTGAGATAAGGATAGATAGATAATTTAATTTCATGTGCACCTGCCCCATCTAGGATATCGTGCATTACATCTGGTGCTATATTGTCCGTCACATGGAAGTAATTTGGGTGGTTCAAAACACTGTTGTCTTTTTAGGCCAGTTTCTGTTGGATTACTTCGCGCCAGATCTGAAAGATGCTTGTCCTTATTCCTAAGTAGTGAAGGATCTTCCATCGTCTGTGTTCGCATGACCTGTTTCTTCACAGCTGTCTGTGTAGCCAAGGATTGCATTTAGCCCCAAATTATCTCCACAAATGTGGACAACCCAAACCTTCAATGTGCCTTTGAAATGAGCTGTGTCTATTCCCACACCATGGACCAAGTCCTTGATATCATCAACAACTGACTCCAGGACAGCACCTATACCATAGGTTTTGGCATCATCTGCCTCATTCACTGCCAAAAGAAAATGAGAATCAAGACTTGAAAGGCACTCTGGTGAAAGACATTTAACAGTGAAATAGATGAATCTCAACTAGCGGACTGAGGTTTTGGAGCCAAGCAGATTGACCATTTCACAGTCATCATTATACAACAGCAGAGGAACAGAGAGCTCGGTGGGGAAAACAGTACTTGTTTTCAACACAGTGGTGTCATCCAGGCTGTTCGAGTCACTCAGCTTCTTTTCCCACTCCATTATCTTCTCCATTGTCCCTGGACTCTCAAGAATGACTGTACTGGAAGCAAACCTTTGGAAAGTATCCTGCACTGTGTTGAAGATAAGAAGTCCAGGTCTTGGGCCAGAGTTTAAGTCTGGACCTCTTCACCAACACTTTGTTTTCTTCAGGATTGAGTAACTATTGGAGTCCCAAAACAGGTTCAAAGAATTCACTGGAGACGATCAGAGTTCGATGCAATAGTTTTATTCTTCACAGAAATAAAACCCGAGTCAGTTCCGGACTGCTGACTGACTTTCCACTGTTTGTACACTGCCCTATATTGTCCAAGTGCCCATGCCCTCATTGGTGGAGAAACCTGAGCCTCTCCACCTATTTCTAAAAATGATCATCTATCGCTAGGTAAATAATGGTGTAATTTCTCCCAAATTTGGGATGATCCAACCCTCTTCCGGGCACATCCAGGCATATCTCTGATTCCAGTATGTTTGGGGATTTTCCACTCTAGGGCATGTCTGGACATGTTTGTGACGCAGTTATTTTTCAGGATCCCTCAGACTATATTTTTTAAAAACTTTATGATCTTTTTATGTTGCACGCTAAAACACAATCTTCACACTTTATATGTTAGATATACATACAATCAGGTACTTTTAATTATTTGTTTATATATATATAAGCACTTCAGCAAACCATAGTTTTGTTTATATATATATAAGCACTTCAGCAAACCATAGTTTTGCTTCAATAACTGCCACCTGTTTTACAGTCTCTGTGTGTGAGTCCCTTTGCTGGGTGTATGAGACACCAGGAAGAGGCTGCTCCACTGGCTGAACTAGGTACCCTGCTTGAGCAAAGTATTTTATCTGCTTGTGTTCAGTCTCCAAGCACTGAAAAGGTTTCGCTGCATTTGCAAAATGCTGATTCAGCTGTTGGCCTTCAGGAGTCTAACTCTGGCCAATCCTCTGTAGGAATGACATGGTCTTTCTTTGTAGACCACCAACTATATCAAAGACCAGACTAGATGTTTGCTGAACTACAGAGTACCGTAGATAGGGTCACAGATGATTTTGCCCTCAAGTTTGCTAAAAACAAGGCCACTCTGTCTGTCAGGCTGGACCTGAATATTCGACTATTTGGGTATTCGTTCGTTGGGTAGGTAATCGATTTTAAATTTTGGGATGGGGATATTCATTTGTTGTTGTTTTTTTAAGGTGTGTTGATTCATGACGTCAACTCATGCATTGAGTAGCATGTGTTACCAGCCGAGCCTTCACCTGTGGGTGACGTATGCATGTGACGTAGTCTGGCAGGTTTGTTATGGGAAGTGAGTCTCTCCTGTGTGTGTGGAAAAAGTACCTGTATGTGCGGCAGACACCGTGAAACGCATGCTTCCATGGGCTCTTAAGTTACATTAGTCAGTAGAAAGTGTCCAGATAAGCTCAGGTTCAAGTAAAGCGGTTGTGAAAAGGGCCATGTATTGTGTTTGCTGCACCGAGTGAATAAAGCACCAGTTTTATGCAACGTTACCACAACGTCTCCCGACCATTCTTCAAAGCAGAGTTCGCCCGGACTGCAGAGGCTAGTTACCAGCTAACTCATGAACCAGGCTAAAGCCAATTGAATTAGCCTCAAGAAACCAGAGGTCTCCCAACTACGGTTCGGAGGACCGAAGCTGGAAAGGTAACACATGCAAGAAAACGTTCCGTCTTAAAAGTTGCCGGTAGCTGCCTATGAGGGAATTAAATTATTTTTTCTCCAGTCTACAGCTAGCTAACGTTAACTAGTAAAGATGCATCATCATATGCACACGCACTTACACATAGGCCCATACACACCCACACATGTACATCAAGAAAACAAAAACGTCTCACTCTGAGACGCTGCGGTATATTCCAGCCAGTCCTGCTTCGATCTCTTTATTACAGAAGACATCGGGCCTCTCCTTCTGGCTGGTGTATACACGTCAAGGAACGAATCCACCCGCAGCCTGTGGGATTACCACGCCAGACGGGCCACCTTCTGGGCCACCATGTCCTACTGTACCTTCACCCTGATGAGCTCAAACTTGCGGTTCGGCGACAGGCTGACACGTACTGTGCATCTTATGGACGACAAGCTGGCAGCCTTTCGAAACATATAGGAGAAGTTGGAGCATCGCCTCTCCCTTCTGTTCAACCCAGGCCAGGATGTCTGTGTGGACGAGCAGCTTGTCCCATTCAGAGGCCACTGCACTTTCTGCCAGTATATGCCTCGCAAACCTGCAAAGTATGGGCTAAAGATCTGGGTCACCTGCGACGTTGCCACTTCCTACGTATGGAAAATGCAAATTTCTACGGGAAATCTGATGGCAGTTCCCCGGAGGTGAACCACGGAAAGAGGGTGGTCCTGGAAATGACAGAGGGGCTCCAGGGGAACACCGTGACCTGCGATAATTTCTTCACTTCCTGTGCACTGGTGGTGGAGTTCCTCAGATGGAAAGTGGCCCTGGTCGGTACCATCCGAAAAAACAAACCAGAGCTCCCCCCGCAACTGCTGCAGTTGAGGCACAGAGTGCGCCGACCCTCCCTCTTGGCATTCACCAAACACCGCGAGCCAGCGGTGACACGGAGAACCAGAAGCCAAGGATCATTACGGACTACAACCGCTGCAAAGGAAGTGTCGACAACCTGGATAAGGTATGCGTCATTACGCACACACTTATTTATTCTCACTGAATTTATGTGCTTGTCTGAGATATATTCAGTGAATTTATTATTCAGTATTTCTTGTATTTATATAAAGAATGAATAATATATTTATGTATGATTTGTATTTGTATTAATTTATTAATGTTTTCTTTGGTCTTTTGCACGTTGTCGGCACCTACAGCTGTAGGAGAAGGACTTGTTGGTGGCACGGAGGAAGCGCCTCCCACGCACACCAGCCACCGCTGCCATGGTGGAGGAGCTCCAGCAGCACTCAGTGGAAAGCAGGGAACCAGAGAGCATCACCAGGAGGAGGCTGTGTGAGTTCTGCACTGGAAAAAGAAAGAAAATTGCCACCACCTGCATCAAGTGTGGCAAGTATATTTGCAAGGACCACGCATCTGCATACTGCAGCTCCTGCTTCCCATGAACTGAACTCTCTCTCTCTCACACATACACACACACTCTCTCTCTCTCTCTCTCTAGTATTTCTGTTCTTTTTTTGATATGTTCAATGTTCTTACATTTTGAAAAATAAATCTTGTTCTTGTTCAAAGTGGTCTTGTATTTTTGCGTTATTTCTAGAGCAAAATAAGGTATTGGGCCATTAGAAGGTAAAAGCTTTGAGTAATGATAATTAGAAGGTAAAAGTTTTGAAGGGTAATGAGAATTGGTAAAAACTTCGAAAGGTAATTGGAGAAATTAAAAAAGCAATTTTTCTGTGGGAAGATGGACAAACAGGCAGAGCTGCGAGTTTTAACTGGGCATCACGTGTTTTTCAGGAAAAAGCATTTAAAATGAAACAAAAGGGTCTGTATATCAAACAGATGTGCATATGAGAAATTACAATACACTTAACTTGACTTTGAGGAGCACACACGTGTTTTTATTATCCACGACTGACAAAAAAACAAAAACAACTTTACGTTAGCTACGTAAAATCCCTCAATTCAAACAAACCTATGGCAGTAACATTACCTATTTAAGCTTAGTTAGCCAACTTATCGCGTTATGCTAACTATCTGACTAAATACAGATGCTGTGTTAGGAGATTTCCTCTCTTGCTGGCAAGTCAAAGTCAGTGTTAGCCATATTTACTTTACCTAATGTTAGCTTCCATCCATCCTCATACAAGCTGCAATTTGGTCAAGCAAAGCGGTAAGGTAGCCGTATTTTAGCCTGTAAGTTACATGAAGCTAAATAGTCTGGTGCATCTGTAATGTCAGAGAAACATGTCAAAAATCAACCTAAATACAACTGAACAGTCCGATTGAAATTCAACTGAAATTCAATATACCCACAGCTTCTGCTCTATGGCCTTTACTGCCAGCATGCACTGACGTCTTGATGTTACTTCAACTATTGAAGTGACTTCCTGTTAAAGGTTTACACTGTCACTATCATTATGTTTCATGAATTCACTGGCAAAACACGTGTCCACATATTAACATGTATAAATGAAAATGAGCTTCTTGCGTTGTCTGATTAATAGGCAATCATCTATGAAATTCTAGCTAGCTGCTGAATTCTTCTATCATGACATGCACATATTCAGTAATACAAACTAACTGGAAACATCACTGATAGACTTTNATCTCTGATTCCAGTATGTTTGGGGATTTTCCACTTGTTTGGGGATTTTCCACTCTTGGGCAAGTCTGGACATGTTTTTGACACAGTTGTTTCTTAGAGCACTCTGACTATATTTTTAAAAAACTTTATGATCTTTTTATGTTACATGCTTAAACACAATCTTCACACTTTATATGTTAGATATACATACAATCAGGTACTTTTGCTTATTTGTTTTTTGTATATAAGCACTTAAGCAAACCACAGTTTTGCTTCAACAGTGTGCAGTGACTTATGACTGACATTAAAGTAATAATTTTGCAAGAAAAATAACTGAGGGTTGTAATTGTGTAATATAGAAATAACTTATTTAAAAAGAACCAACCTGCTCTCTTGTGCTTGGTCCAGTTTTCAGGAATAGAAATGTCACTCTGCTAACTCAAATGCAAGTTCTCTGCATTTTAAGGGAGTTAGTCCTTGAAACTGGTCTGCAAGTTTCTTGATGTGTCTGGCAAGTTTAAATTCCATGTTATCATCGAAAATCTCAAAATGAGCTTTTGCTAGTCTGGCATGACCTGTTCGGGGAACTTCTCCTTTCCTTGTTTTGTTGATCAGTGTCATTCTGTCTATCTTGTGGTCCTTTGCCACAGACCAAATGGACCTCCCCTCTGACACTTGCCTTGCTGCTCTCTTTAGATCATAGTTTCTCAAAGTGTGGCCTGCGGGCCAATGGCGGCCCTCAGAACCATTCTGTGCGTCCCCCGAACGTGACATGAAAGGCATGCATTATAGTTTAATCATCCGTGGTCCATTTCAATACTTTCACTTTCAAGAGCCTACATTTAATACATTACTAGCAACTATGTCAAACTGGACCCCCCTAACAAGCGTCTGCCAGGTTAGGAATGACAACTTGTAGAAAGCTACTGGTTGCATGGCAACTACTGGCACCTCGCNCAGAATATTTTGATACAATATTAAACATTTGTCTGTTTCTGTCTCAGCTGAAAATATAAGATGCAGTTTGTTGTTTTCTCTTAGAAATACTCCTTGCTCTTATTCATGCTCTCAAATGTTAGTGAAGTGTAACTAATGAGCTGTTCAAATTTACTTTTCATCCTTCACTTTACCTTGGGGACATCTTGTCTTCATGCTTTTACACATGATTGTCATCAGCAGAGTGCTTTGTAAGTTGACTGTGGATAAAAAGTGAAAGGACAAAGCTGAAATGAAAATGATCAGTGTGCTTTAAGTCTCACAGAGAGAGAAAGGGACAAATGTTGTTTTCTGTCTTTCCTCTTTCTCTGCCTTGCTCAAGACAATGAACTGCTTATCTGTTGCACTCTGGGAAATTGGTTTCCTCCATCTACAGGTGTTGTGTGTCTGTGACGAGCAATAGGCTCCGTTTCGATCACTTCATTTACTTCCACATGTAATGAGAAATTTAGAAACAATCAATGAGTATGCAAAGAGAAAGAGAGAGTAAGACACAAAGAGACA
>NTHP01000601.1:187275-198469 GCA_003416845.1 Oplegnathus fasciatus
TGTTTTCCTGCCTGATGACTCATGAAGGGTGAGGGTTAGTACTTGATGCTGCTGTTGTAGTTTGGAGGTGTAGCATCAGTGCTGCAAAGCTAACAGAGAACCAGCACATGGACAACACGACACACACTCTTGCTGATCGTTTCATGCTACTCCGCTGATCAACAGTTGGTGGTGGTATCGCACAAAGATGTGCAGCAATGCACCCACAAAGGCAGAGAAGAAGACGACTGCTAGCAAACAAACATGGATGTAAACAATGCAGGAATATTCAAATATTATAAATATCAAGTTTACAAGTGTTTATGAGATGGTGAATCATTAGAAGTATGAATATGTATCTATTGTATTATTTAGTTAAACGCTTCATCTCCCATCAGATTATTAACCTCTGTCAGAAGACTCTCTGCACCTTTGTTGAAATATCTCTTGCAGCACTGACAGATAATATGATTCTTATTCAAAGCAGCTGAACTGATGAACTCATTAGACTATAGGAGGGTGAAGCTGTGTATCTTCATCAGGGTGTCGTCCCAGCTCGCTGCAGGGTTATCTGCTGAGCTCCAGCTGCTCTTTAGCTCATATTGAGCTCAGAGATGGAAAGCGACTGTTACATCACCACAGGAAGTGCATTTGAAAGAAGTTTTAAATGGAGACGTTTGCTCTGTTTGGAGGAGAAAGCTCTGGTTTTAATTACAGATGTATTTATAGGAGTGTGTCAGTATATATTACTGATATTTTTGGTGCTGGTTCCAGTGTTGTGCCTTTGGCAGCTNAGAGAAGGTCAGCTGACTGTTTGTATAATAACCACCTGTGGTTGTAAACCTGAGGACAGAATGATAAATGACACTTTGCATGCATGTTGGCAAAGAGATCAAACTGAGATTTGAGCTTCACAGTTTTTTATTGAAAAATAATGAAGGATTGTCGTCTCTCTGCAGTGGAATAGATTGAATATGGAGGCACCATTAGACATAATAGCTGTTTATGAATCTGCTGCTTGTGTCAATATTAGGTTTGATTTTTCAAAACGTTGGTTTAATAAGAATCAAAGTGCAAANTCTCTCTCTCTCTCTCTCTCTCAGCTAAACTAATGGTCTCTCTAGCGAGCATCTTTCTCCAGTTCTGTAATGGTTTCCTGAGTCTCATATTGAAGGGTCATTGCCCTCCAGAATGACCTTTGACCTTTTTATAAACTACTAGTGGAGTTAAAGCGTCGTCAACAAACAGCTGAACTCCTCCAGGCGCTCTTATTTCTCCTCAACAGTCCAGCCTCACTTCATTTCCTCTGAGCTACTCAGGCTGCTGCGCTGCAGGACTCTTCACACTAACTGCTACAGACAGCTCGACTACGGCTCTGATTCGTCTGCTAAATAAAAGTGTTGGCAGTTGATTTAAACAGCCTGTACAGTTCAGCAGCACTGAGGAGAGGAAGTGAAGAAATGTCCTCGTGTTCAAGTAAAGAGGAGGTTCACCTCTTTGTCTCTGTGTCTTTGAGCCAGTGGAGAGGTTTCTGTAGAGGAAGATACTGAATGTTATTTGTAATGTCTGCACAGATTACAACACAAAGTGCTTCATAAAGAAATTAATAATATCAATAACAAATCTATATTTCAGTAAAACGACACTTCTGTCTCATGTGGAGAAAAAATAGAGATCAACAGAAGCAACTTTTCAAGCTTTCAGTGAAGCTTTTTCCAGCAGCTCTTATGAAGCTGCATGTTTCCATCGTTTTTTTCTTGCCTCTCTCCTGTCAGAGAGGTTGTGAATAATGTTCAGTGTTTAGCTCTTGAATCATACTGTAGTACTCTACACTGAATTCAGCTGTAATTAGACTCATACTGAGAACATAAACAACAACACCCACTCTCTCTCTCTCACACACACACACACACACACACACACACACACACCTTCATCGTGTGCTGGGTGCTGTGCCACAGATGTGGACCGACTGCTGTTGTGATGATGAGGGTCATGCTGGCTGTGTTGTGGGTTTGGCCACAGCGTCAGGAGAGGCTTCAGGGGTGGATGTGACGCACAAAGAGGTTCAGAGAGACACAGCAGGCAGGAGGCCAGGAGAGAAAACCAGAACATCATCACCTGCTAACAGACCACTCACATGCTGCCTGTGTTTGAACTGTGGATTAGAGCTTCACATTATTACACATGTTGTGCATCGGTTTGTGTTTCATATTCTGAAACCAGAGTTGCTAAATCTGTTTTTATTCTCATGCAGTTATTGACCTTTATTGTAAGAACAAAATAAGCCTCGCTTTAAGCTTCTTTTAGATCACGATAAGAGTTGAAGAGAATCACTGAGGACAGCGAGTGCAGTGTAGACTCCTCTGTGGTTCACTCTGTTGTGGCTCTGCAGCTGCTTCTGTAGGCCACTGGGATGACAGCTGTTTAGCCACAGCTGTCTCACAGCGAAGGTGATGACGGGGCTCGGCCTTCTCTGAGCTGCCTGGTGGGGCGAGCGCTGGCCGTGGTGTTGGGGCTTTGTCAGCTGAGCAGCAGGATGCTGTGGTCCGGAGGACAAAGGGCTTGTATCACAAAGATCTTTGAACCCATTTTCTACTGAGCTTATCGGAGCATTACGATACAAATGATGTTAAATTATGTTCTCTAGCGTGCTGCACTAGAGGCTGGACTCTATTGCAGGACAAGAATTGGTGGATGATGTTCTGATCTTGTGCATAAGCAGGAAGTTTACATCCTTTTTTATTGTAACTGAGGGAAACAAACTAGATCCTCAATGGAAAATAATTATGTTGCAGATAAATAAAAAGGGAATTTCGGAGACTTTGTTTTTACCTTTTGCATCTTTCAAAATTTGCCACATAGATTAACGCAAACTACAGAAATGGACTTATAGTTTAATTCAGAGTTTGAAATGTTCGATGTCTGTTTAATGTCAAGTAAAAAGTATTGTGACAACAGTGTGTGTGTGTGTGTNTTCAAAACGTTGGTTTAATAAGAATCAAAGTGCAAATTGAAAACTACTATGTGGGAGCACTGAGTCACCCTGAAGCATTTTAACATCGTCAGGTCCACGTGCTTTGCCAAATTTGATATTTTTATGCAGTTTTCTAATTCTTTCATTACAATTAGGTAAACAAGGGGGTTCTGATTATTTTTAACTGTTGATTCTCTCTCTCTCTGTCTCTCTCTCAGCTAAACTAATGGTCTCTCTAGCGAGCATCTTTCTCCAGCTCTGTAATGGTTTCCTGAGTCTCATATTGAAGAGTCATTGCCCTCCAGAATGACCTTTGACCTTTTTATAAACTACTAGTGGAGTTAAAGCGTCGTCAACAAACAGCTGAACTCCTCCAGGCGCTCTTATTTCTCCTCAACAGTCCAGCCTCACTTCATTTCCTCTGAGCTACTCAGGCTGCTGCGCTGCAGGACTCTTTCATGTAGATTTTCTGACTGTAGTGTGAGAGGAGTCCAAACCAGTAGACCTGTCTTTTAGTGGGTCTAGGGCAACATTAAAATCAACCCCTATGATGAAATTACCTGGGAGCGTTGATAGGGTCAGGAATAAATTATCAAAAAATGTAGGGTCATCCTCATTGGGACCATATACGTTTACTAAGTTAAGTTTCTCATACAATAAGATGCCTGAAGAATAATGTATCTATCCTTGGGATCGATTATCAAGTTTACCACTTGAAATGGGATTGATTTATGAATTGATATTAAAACTCCTCGGGCATGGGAACTATAGGCGGCTGAGGCTCACGATATTTACTGTTTTTTCTATTTAATAAAAAACATCAGGTGATATAAACCTTGTGAATTTTGATCAGTGTTGCTGACTAAATGCTAAGTTTTGGAAAAGCTGTGATTAATCCACATCTCAAAGCAGTCTGAGTTGAGAGAGTACGAGCACAATGGATGGCTTGTCAGCAGTGATGGATATATAGGCCCATATTTTCACTGACCCAATATTTCAAGTCATGCCAAGTTGTCATGTGACATACTGTAGTTTACTGAAAGCCATATTGGGTCCTCATATACCAGTACATGTCCCCCCCAAACCATGACTAAGCACACATAATAAACACACACAAAGGTTATACAACAGTAGCCTACTGCTTCGTCACATACAGTAGCAATAAGAGAATCTCACTTCAGATCATGTTAAAGCTCTTCATGTGTGTCAAGCTAAGCTGACAAATGTATTGATAAACCTCTTTAGAACGGGCAGTGACAGAGACAGCTTGGTCCTGGACTGTAGTTGGAGCCATGGGGGGCTGGGGGACAGAGAGAGACTCCACACATTCAACACCACTCACTATTAAAAAATACTTTAATTATTCAAAAAAGTCAATGGTACTCTACCTTGGACATTTCCTGTCTATGGCAAGAACGCCATGGCAAGTCAACTCCTCTGTAGTCGTACGTAATCTCTTGACCTTCCCTGATGTCCATAATGACAAATAAACAAAGGCGGGGCCTACCATCCATTTCAATCTTTTTCACCTTTGCACTGGGTTTCTGATCATCATTAACGAGTCTCCCAAGTGATATGTCGTCACTTGAAGCATCAATGCTACAGGGGTTATAAAACTCAACTGTTAAATATGTTAACTAAAATAATGCTCCAGAAGAGAATACATCATTAGTAAGCATTTCAACCTGCCACAGAACTCTGCATGTGTTATTTGGCTTCAGGGTTAAGAGATGCACAGGGGTTAACATACAGTCTAATGCAGGCTACTCACCAATAATCAGTTCCTCTGTGTCTGAAGACGTATGTGTACTCATTTAATGCTTTAATGTCTTTTTTCTTACACAAGATGCCTCTGTATTCAAGAATGAATGAACCTTTCAAAATAAGACCTTTTGCGAACGCACCTCGCCCTATTAAGAAAAAAAAACTGTCAATAGAGGTATGGTAAACAAGCACTATAACAAAATATGAAATTACATTGTGTGCCAAGTTCATATGCAAAACAATGTATTTCAAAAAAACAACAACATTGTTGTCACACGCTGTATGTCTGATGGAGTATTCTTTATCTAACATAACAGAGGTTAACTTGCAGTAACAGACACAAGGTTAAAGAAATATCTCACCTTTGGTTTGACTGATGTATCTCCATGTAAGAACATCTTTGTCTTTCCCCAAACGTCACGTGATGTTCTGCATCTTTGACAGGACTTAGTCCTCTAGTCCGACTCCTCATTGCGCTCACTACAAAATATCATGTCAAGTCAGACTCCACAGATATGCAGTATAATATTAATAACTAAGTTGTTTTAGCAGTGGCCTAAAAAAGCACAGGTAGAATGAAGAGAGTAACATTATTTATCACTAGTTTGAGTCATTGGGTAACATTTGGTGCTTTAACAGAGTGCTTTTGGAACTCATAGTTGGTATGCCTGGCTCCAAAACCAACACCCATGGCAGAAACTCGGCTCCTTAAGGCCGGTTAACATTTAGCACTCGCAAATGCATTAGCTTGTCAGCTTCCCATAACTACAAACATATCAAATTGAAATAACTACTAATGTCCCTCTTCACAACAGTCATAACTTCAATCACGCACACCAGAACACTAAGGATGAACATAAAAAACGACCTGAACGAGAGGGAAAGACACATTAATCACTGAACCCAGTGTGCAGCACCGCGGCCATCGCTGTTTTTAGCTGATGGAGCATTCATCCGCTGCACCATAGGACCACTAGCTAGGTGTCGGGTTAAGACCATGATGGGGAATTATGAGAATGAGCCACTGCGCACTACTAGAAAGATGCATAATCCAGAGCAGGTGGCCAGTTAACAACAGCACTGCAAATGTAGCAATAACCCAACTAGCAGACCTAATGCAAACTTAATATACAACTAAGAAAACGTTATGCACCTGAAGTTTATCCCCATCTTCCATATGGAACAAACACCACCATATTACCACAAACGTTAACAGGTTAGCAGGGACAGGTGGGGGGATGCTAGCATATAACATATCAAATTGAAATAACTACTAATAATGTCCCTCTTCACAACAGTCATAACTTACGTGGTCAATCACGCACACCAGAACACAAAGGATGAATATAAAAATACGGCCTGAACGAGAGGGAAAGACACGTTAATCACTGCGTCACTGCGGCCTCTGGATGACAATGAACCCGGCGTGCAGCACCGCGGCTATTTTAGCTGATGGAGCATTCATATAATGGCCATCAATGAATGAAATGGAAGTGAATGAGAGGACCTGTTTTATTAATAAAATAATAAATAATTAAGCTTGTTTACAAGCACGTTTAACATGAATGTTAATTAGCAGCTAACGTTAGTTAGCAGCTAACTCAGCAAGAATCGAGTATTTCACAGTCATTTTCGTTAGCTAACATTAATGAACACAATAAATTAAATAAGTCGTAAAGCTACTTTAAGTCTTCATTTGATGTACAAAATATAAAATATGAAGGACTTACTTATCAATTTTCATGAAATCCCGTGATCACAAAGAATTGTTGCAGCTCCAAAGTTAATCCACCCTGCTCCAAGCGCTGCAAATCTTCTTGATGTAGGACGTACTACGTAGCTGACTTTGACCTCCAGTTTGTGTATAATTTGGTGCAGTTGTGTATACCTTGCAATACCAATTCCCACCTACAGAGGCACTGTTTGAAGTTCACATCCTGGTTTGTAAAGTCCATATTTGTAAAGTTCATAAAAGTCATGGGGAGGGTTATAACAGTCAAATAGCAATATTAATTGGTAATACCACTCATGTAGTAATCATACATGTATAAAAAAATGCTTTAAATTATTATTATTCAATAATTATAACAATTTAAATTCCCCGAATTACGAGACCATCAAAAATGGTCTCCTAACCCAACTGGTCTTGTAATGTTGGTATGTAAACATGAAAATTGGTTTCATAAACCACATAATGCCTACCTACACACACACACACACACNTGTGTGTGTGTGTAAACCATTGTGCAGAATAAAAGGACAACAGTCTCACTGTGAACCATCTGCTGCCTCTTAATGTTGGCTCCCTTTGTTGGACACCAGAAGGTCACAATCATCCATGGAAATCAGAGAAAGGTGGAAAACAGGACAGAGGAGAAAAGTGAAATCTGGTGTGTGTGTGTGTGTGTGTGTGTGTGTTTGTGTGTGTGTGAGAGAGAGAGAGAGAGAGAGCTGTGTGAGGTGTGTTTATCCAAAACAAAACAAATTACAAACACACAAAAAAATGTTTTTCAACCATGTTGGTTCATTAATGTACACGATGTTAATTTGGTCAGCAGTGGAGTAATTTGGGATAAAGCCTTTTTTTTTTTTTAACTTCAAATCATAATGCTGGCTGGAGTCAGCCTCACCTACAGTAGATTACAGTGTGAGGCTGTTAAAAAACACAGAACAACACGTCAGAGCTGCTCCTACACCATCTTTGGGTTGCTTTTCCTGATCTTAGTCGAGAGTTTAAACTTGAGAGCTCTCCTCCTCCACTTCAGAGTCTAAAGTAAAGGAGGAAAGGTCAGATATGTCCCTGCAGGTAGTCTCATTTTGCTCTCCAGTATAAAGGATCCTCAGTGTCCTCAGTGTGTCTTTGTCTCCTGTTTCACCAACATGTTGGTGCCACATCTGTGATTGGACATGATCAATGTGTTTGACAGTGATTTAGGTTTGGTGTATATAGATATTCTCCTTTATCTGTTCACTGTTTGGCAATGATCTGTTTCATGAGCCACGGCAGAGGTTACACACCTAAAGATACACACACACACACACACAAACTGCCACATTTCTGTCACACCAACCCTTGGCTGTGCTGTGATCACCAACATTAATGTTGAAAAAAGTCATTGACAGTAAGTGCTTTCAGTGGGCAGCATGTTTTAGCCACATGTTTGCACAGATGTTTTGTATAATAATGGTTTTCAGTACGTGAATGTACAGATGTTTTACTCTGAATTCTCAAGCTGAGCTGAGTGTATTGAATCTTCATTAACCCCACTCAATATTTAATCAGGTTTAAATGGCAAATCGGATGTGGTCACATGTAACCACACAAACCAGCAGCAGGCTTGTGTCTCTCTTCATTCACTGATAATTGTTAACTCTGCACTCAGACACATACAGGAACATATTTAGCTAAACTGATGTTCGCTGTAGGAAAACATTTATCTGTGAGCCACTACATCAAGCGGTGTTTGCTCTCATACATGAGTGTAGGTCTCTGAGTAAGTACAGCCGCTCCCTCTTCAGCCTGTCAGGCAGTAATTCTGACAAACAGACTGATTCAGTGGCTCCACTCTGAATAATTTCATGTTGTGTTTGGAAACAAACATCAAGGGAAAAGAGGTAAATAGACAAAGAACAGCAGATACTCGAGGTGTGTTTGGGTGTTAGAAACTGGGTGTAGGAAGGAAGTGTGATCCACTCAGATAACAGCTACACAGCCCAGTCCACTCATTAACATGGTGACAGCTGTGAAGGGAAATGTGCACGGGGAAATCAACCAGGATTTGATCCAGTTCAACGATTTCCCTCCTAATGTGATTATTATCATTATTCAATCCACTTTGATTCTGTGAGAGAATAATGACATCATCTTTATCAAAGACTTCATCAAACCACAGTGTGAGATTTCTCACATTATCAGCAAGAAAAGAGTGTCAGAGAATAAAGATTTTACAGAAGTCAAGATGACAACATTTCTACACACTGCAGCAGTTTACCCATATCCCATTAGGATCTGCACACTGGACACAAACTTTTCTCTTTTAATTATTCTGGATGCACCTTCAGAATTTTCTTTAGAATTCGTTCTCAAACATTTTATTGTTCGTCAAACTTTCTCTCAAATCAGAGAATCTGAGAGGTGTGAGGATTTGCTGTTTGCTGCACTAAAGCAAAAGACAACAGCCTCAGCATTTTTCAGCCCAGAGCCTGATACAACAGCAACATTTACCTTTTCAGATCCTCATCAGGTTCACCACAGTGTTCGTCACAGAAACTCTGTTCTCTCTCCAACCTTCTGAAAGCAGCTGAATCCACCTTCCTTATCGCCCCGAGCAGAAAAGAAAAAAGGTCGGAGGAAGAAAAGAACCGAATGAAAGGAAGAACAAATACAAGAAACAGTAAAACTGAAACTGTTGTTTTGTTGAACAAAAGCTTCTCAGGAGAAAATGTTCATTATGCATCAACATTGTGGTGGAAATGTGGTTTATACTTGATAAAAGAAACATCGGGAGAGGACAGGATGGGTGGAGGGAGAAAGATCAAGATAAAGTGACAGAAAGAGAGAAAACAAAAGAAAACAGAAAAAGGAGGCAGAAAGGAAAGAAATAAAAAAGATGTTGAGAGAGAAAGACTCTAAAAAGTTGTTTCATGCAAGTCATGACAGGGAACAGACATTTTCACTTTTATTCTGTCACGACAATTCATCTGTCACCTCCTGCAGCAAAACCAACTTTTCATTTTTCAGCTGTTCAAAGTTCAGGTGCAGTTCGCCTTTTTCAGCTCATATAAATTCAAATAATGTTCACACAGAATATAACCTGCTCCCAGTTTCCCCGTCGGGTTATAGAGTGATTACCACTTAGCAGAGAAATGTACCTCAACAGCTACGTAGCAGAGAAAAGTCCCTCCTGAGTGTTTATAAGATGGAATAAAAAGGTTAAACACTGAGAACAAACATATTATGATATTTAATAGAATTTACTGTAATATTCCTTCAGCTTTTAAGCCTTTCTGAGATCACAATAATACTCACCCTACTCAATACAGGCTGGCACAAATAACCCACAGTCATCTTGCCTCTTCAGTGTTATTTTGGAATAAACACATTGTCTATTCAGGCATTAGTGTCTCATTAAGTGCAGTCAGTCTTGTGCAAACTCTTCATTCAGGGTCTGTTTCATCTCTCTCATGCTGCCACCCCAGGGCTCTGTTGGATTACATGTATTTAGAGCTGCTCAATGAGCATTTACACTTCAATTCCACCAAGAACAACAAGGACATCAGTAGTAGTACACCTAAATAATGAATGAACTGGTCTGGTAGTAATTAGCCTTGTGATCAGACTGATTTGTAACAAGTTGATTCTCTCCAGCTGTTTGATAGAAGAGGATCAATTCATGACTCGTTCATTTGTTCACTCCTGTAAAATACCATAGCTGTTGGCTACCAAACTTTATAATGAGTTTCATGGCCACCAGCATTTTATGGTAATTTTACAAAATCTCTTCCTCTACTATTTTTTAGCTGCAGCAAGCGCGCCCTCTGAATCCTTTTGTTCCAACTGGATTTCCTGTCAGAGTCTGTGTGGAGGAGAGAGGGACTGTGACATTGTTGTTTTAAAGAGGTGGAGAGTGAAAAGGGGATCATATATCACGTAATTGTCTCTGAGGAGACTCTCAGCAGTCTGGTCACATAAAAGTTGTTCCCATTTCTTCTTCTGCAATAAAACAGCTCTTCTGCTACTTTACAGCAGGTGTTTTATTTGCAATCTGTGGAGGTTTGAGAAGAAGAAGAGGCTGAAAATATCTCATCTGACAACTTGTTGTAGTTTTTCTGGAGATCAATATTGTCCTGAGGGCAGGAGGGCTCATGTTGCCTCTGAGAAAGAGTGACTTTATTTGACTGTTGGTCCAACACTGAGATACTAAAGAGGCTGTCAGTCTGACAATGACTGAACAGCAGCAGCACTGGGAATTGAACCTGCAACCATTTGAAGTCAGGAGCCTCTTGAACAAACTGTAGTAAGTTCAGTAATAAATACATTTGGTTTGTTCAGTCTGTAAAACACTTTTGGTCCTTTTGGTCCTTTTGGTCCGGGTCCTGTTGCTGAACTGAAGCCATCTGAACCTGCTGAAAGCCAGTATATCTCTTACTACAGTGCCTTTCAGGAGTTCCATGTTTTAGGGTCAGGGGGTGTAACACCAGTTCTCAGATCACTTTATCAGCTTCTATAAGACTTTAGATTTGACTCCAAGGCTCTGCTTCTTGTCTATAAAGCACTAAATGCTGTCGCTCCACAACAGACCTCAGACCTGCTCAGTGCTTATGACCAAACAGGTCTCTCAGATCATCTCACACAGGCCTGTTTCGAGGATTAAAGTGAAGTCTGGGGAAGCTTCTTTTACACTTAATGCTCCAGTCTCTGGAGCAGCTGGAACTGCAGATGTGCCCCAGTGTGGACCTCATTTAATAGAAAGC
>NTHP01000601.1:210994-224593 GCA_003416845.1 Oplegnathus fasciatus
GATGGTAGGATGAAGAGAAGAGGAGGAGGATGGAGGATAAGAAAGGATCAGCTTCCACGTCTTCTCTCTCGTCTACTTCTGTAATGAAATGTCAGCAGTAAGTAATGATGCTCTCCAGACTGTAAGTGCAGCAGCTCTCAAAGGACCTGTGAATGTTTGGTAATGAAGTGGTGACAGAAGCGACTCAGTGATCGATCAGCTGCTCAGTTTGACTTCATGATGGAATCAGTTTAAGTGTGAAAACACTATCAGGTCTTCAGGGTCAGTGCTGAAACACAAGTTTCAACTAAACACTTTGGTATAGTACCTTTGGTAGGCTAAAGTATATTGTACTCGTGCCTAAAAGTACCTAAACCCTAGATCTGTTTTGCGTTTCCACCGTAGACAGTACTCTTAAATGTAGGCAGGGTTGTTACTGGATAGTAATAGCTGCGTCAACCACATAACGTTAAGCAGATGATTTCATTTACTTACTTCTGCCGAGCAAATGAAGCTGCATTCAAAACATCCATTCTGAGGAAAAGCTGCAAAAGTTTCTAAAATGAAAGGATGCTTTGTTGCCTTTTCATCTTTACTAGTTAACGTACTAGACCAGACCTTCACCTCCTGCTAATGTACTTTTAAACTATATAAATGACTGGTTTGACGTCATGCTCATTAATGTATTGGCTTTGGCTGGACAATGAATTTTGTGTTTGTGTGCTCATAAAAATGTTGTTTTTCAATATAGAACTGAACAGGAAGTAGCTAGTCTCTCTTTTTAGATTATTTCCATGTATAATGAGTCCTAAAGTGGTTTTTCACCCTCTGCTGTGTTTTAACTTCAAACACTCAGCCCCTGTAGGCTTGAAAAGTGTCTGTAAAAGGTTTTCTTCTTCACACAACAGAAGCTGTGGTCATCTTGAATTCATGTCACTTACAAGGTTTTCATAGCTTGAGGAAAGTAGAAAAGACATTGTCTGAAGATAACAATAAAACAAAGCAATTCAATGAGGTTTGGAAATACATTTATGAGGCCTTGTAAGACTTAAAAAATAACTTGTGGCATGGCTGGGAAGGGAAGGCACATGATCTGTGGTGACATATGTGAGGCCCCCGTCTGCACATATATACATCCGTCACCACGGTCATCCCTAAGTTCTTACGCTCTTAACCTTGCAAAGAACAACTCTGCCAAGTTGGTAGCTAGCTACAGCTAGTTAGCTCTATTTATTCACTAGGCTACTGCCAGCTCAAAGTTAGCTCAACAGCCCCTGTTGGTGTTAGCCACTGCTGCCTTAGTTGGTGAGTGTGGCTACCCACGGAGTGCTAATTTTGAGTTTGTTTTGTCCGTGAGCTTTGTGTCTCAGAATGAGGAACCTCTGGCCAAAGTCCCTGCTATTAACTGGGCTGACCACATGGAATATGTTGAGGGGTTAGCCGAGTTTGAGCCGGAGCCCTCCAAGAGCACTAGCCAGCCACAGCTTGGGCTGGCCGCTTGCCATGATGACGATGACGTGCAGGGTTTATTGGAGGATGAACAGAAGGCTTTATCGTCGGGCCAGTATGCCGCCGCTACTGCGTCGGTTGGCCAGGACAGTACATCCTTCTTCTCACTGTACCGCCATGCAGCTGAGAGACTGGAGGTGGAGTGGCCCTCTCCTCCACCCGCTCAGAAACCGTCGTGGTGTGCAGGATTTTTCCTTCTCCCTGAGCCGACAACGGTTAAAAACCGCTTGCCCATATACCCAGACTTTGTCTCAGAGTTAACTTAGACATGGAACAAACCGCTGTCTACCTGCATCTTGGTGCCCGGCTATGGACAGTATTTGGATCTGGATGGAGCCAAAAAGTTGGTTTGGTCAATCCTTCGCCTATGGAGCCATCCCTGCCAGCTTATCTAGCGCCGTCGCACAACCATGGTGTGGGCAGCCCCACAACCCTCCCATCCAAGCACTGCAGGTTCTCCGCATCTCTGCTGGAGAAGGTTTACCGAGCGCAGGAAGTCACCGCCCATGCGCTGAACTCTGTCACCATGCTTCAGACATATCAAGCCATGTGTCTGGCGGAGCTCGGTGCCTCCCGGCGGTTCGCTGGTGCCTCATCTCAATGAGGTCAGAATGGCCACGGATTACATTCTCTGCATGTCCTGCTGTGCGCTCGCCCTAGGCAGAAGGATGGCATCTACAGTTGTGGCACAGAGGTACCTGTGGCTGGCACTCTCTGACGTTCCGGATAGGGACAGGGTCGTTTACTTGAATGAGCCAGTATCTGCTGAGGGTTTGTTTGGGGAGTCACTCAACGCCATCCAAGAAGCAGACCGAAGCTCTGTGCAGCATCATTCCCAGACGTGATGGGAAACCCAAGCAGCCCGTGAGCCCTCGCAAGCCTGCGATATCACCACCTCACCTCAAGAGGGCAGCGACGCCAGTGAGTTTGGGCTCCCAGCAGATGAAGCTGCAACCACCCGGTAAAACTTAGCGCCACTCGGCTTGGAGCAAGGGCCTGCCACCAGGCCTCCAGAAGGGTTCAACACCTAGGTGGAGGAAACCATACTCCTCCTACTCTGGGACTGAGTGGAGAGGGGCTCCAGCAGCAAGGAGACACTGCTGCCCCTCACCCGTTGTGGCCTAAGAGGTGTGTTCCATGTTCTGTTCAGGGATCCAGTGCCAAAAGGCATTGCACTCCCCTAACACAGTCTTCCAAGCACAACCTCCCCATGCACACAAATGCAATGTTGTTGCCTCAGGTTGTAGCCCCCAGTTGGGGTGCTTTATCTCTGGCCATTCCAGAGATAAAGCAAATGCTCTGAAGCCAGCTGATTTTTTGTTAACTGAGGGAATGACCAGGAGACCAGCATCGAGAGAGCGAAGTGGGCGAGCCGGTGTATATGGTGTAATCAGCTCAGATAGGTAAGGTGGTGCAAGACCACGTAAGGCCTTATAAGTTAAAATAAGAACCTTAAAATCAGCTCTAGCTTACACTGGTAACCAGTGAAGAGATGCCAGAATGGGTGTTGTATGGTAAAATGTTCTCATTTTAGTCAGGATTCTAGCTAATATATATATATATCTAATATTATTAAGATGAAAGAATGCTGTCTTGGTAATAACCTTGATATGAGACTGGAATGTCATGCAAGAATCAAAAATCACTCCAAGGTTTCTGATCGTCGAGCTTTCAGAAATAATATAGCCATCAATGTTAACACTCAAGTTCTGATACAAATGCCCATATTTGGCTGTACCAACAACTAATAACTTTTATCAGCATTTAACAGTAAACAGTTCGTATACATCCATTTTTTTTACTTCTGATAGACATGCCTCTAAATTTAGGAGTTGAGAGAGATCATTAGGCTTTATAGGTACATATAGCTGTGTATCGTCAGCATACAAGTGAAAATTGGTGCCATATTTCCAAGTGATGTCACCAAGGGGAAGCATGTAGATCGAGAAAAGTATTGAGCCAAGGACCGATCCCTGGTGTACAACAAACTTTACATCAGAAAATTCAGAGAATGTATTGTTGAAACCATGAAAGCGTCTGTCCCCTGGATACCAGTATGCTCCTCCAAGCAGCTTGGAAGTATGCTGTGGTTGACGGTGTCAAAAGCTGCACTCAAGTCAAGAAGCAGCAACATCAGAATCAGCAGTACTTAGTAAATCGTTGACTACTCTGGTCACGGTTTCACAGTTTCGGTACAGTGACGGGATCGAAAGCCAGATTGAAATTTTTCAAAGAGATTGGTATTGGATAAATAGGCAGTAAGTTGATCAGCGCCAGCCCTCTCGAGTAGTTTGGAAACTTATGAAAGGGAGAGTGAAAATTGGTCTGTAATTGTTCAAAATTTGCAGATCGATGCTAGGTTTTTTTTAGCAGCAGTTTAATAATGGCAGTTTTAAAAGCTGAGGGCACAGAGCCCATGGAAAGTGACTTACTGATAACTTCAAGGATAGGACTATTTAGTACAGGAAGCAGTTCCTTAAAAAGATTAGACGGTATGGGATCTAATATGCAGGTTGTAGGTTTGGAAGCAGTTAACAGACTGGTAAAGGCCTCAGGGTAAATTATTTTAAACTGTGAAAGGGTGCAGTCACAGTGCCTGCATCGATTAAAGTATCAGAAGGTTCATAACCATCATTCCACACCAGTGACTTTATCACTGATTGAGTCAATCTTGTTTGTGAAAAATTTCAGAAAATCATCAGCATTGAATGAAGAGCTATTGACGGGTATTCTGTGTGAGTTTAGCGACAGTATCCAATAGAAATGATGGATTATTTTTTTTAAATTTTGTTTTTCCTTTTTTAATGTATAGAGACAACTGAAGAGAGACAGGAAAGTAGGGGAAAGAGAGAGGGGGATGACATGCAGCAAAGGGCCCAGGGCTGGAATCGAACCCGGGCCGCTGCAAGAAGGACTCAGCCTTAATGGTATGCGCTCTACCCNNGTGAGCTACCGGGGCGCCCAGGATTATTTTTTCTAATGTTAATCAGATGAGACAAATTCTTAATTCATACACTTCTTAAATCTCTCGACCCAGGCCAGGTGAAAAATCTCGTTTTATCATACGCCACCTGCGCTCAAGCTTTCTACAAGTGCACGTTTGAGTGCACAAGTGTCATCTGAAAACCATGGCCCTGATTTTATCTGAGTGCGTTTTCTGGTTGTAAGAGGAGCGACAGAGTCAAGCGTTTTGAGCAAGGCACTATTTAGAGTTTGCACTACAGGAGTCAAGTATATTGGGTAAAGTCAGTATAGACCTAGCGGTGGTGTCAATACAGCGATAAGTATATGTGTCAGGTTCCGAACACTTAATTGGTGTACAGAGAGACACACTGAAAAAGACACAGGAGCGATCAGAAACTGAAACCTGTAAAAACAGATGAAACATCAGCATCAATATGCTTTGTAAAAACAAGGTCCAGTGTATTTCCACGGTTGTGGGTGGCATCTCTCTAGAATCTGAACAGTCATTTATATGCAAATTAAAATAAACATAGCACAAAAAGTAAGGAAATTTGTGTTTGGTAGATTATTTCTTTGTTGTAACAATGCTTCTTGGCAATAAATCTTATACCGTTGGAAAGCCTGTTTATTTCCCTTTTAAATGGTGCCACATTTGTAAGGAACATGCATTTGTGGGATGAGCAGCAGAGCTGAGTATGTGGATTGCGCCCATGAAAAATTTGCCAAATCTTCTCTGCCAATGCCAAACAGCTTATTCTGCCATTGACTCTTATTTGGTGTTGTTTGGTGGATTGGATGATTGAAGTCTGAAGAAACAAGACATATTGGCAATGTAACAATTTATTCATTTAACAAACAGGAGCCTCAGTAGCGTGTGGAAGAATCATACACAGCCACAACAGCCTGGCACCTCCTCCTCATGCTGGTCACCAGCCTGGTCACACACTGTTGTGGGATGGCATCCCACTCTTCATCCAGCATTTGTCGCAAGTCAGCCAACATGGTTGTGTTGGTCACTCTGGCACGAACAGCACGCCCAAGCCGATCCCACAAGTGTTCAATGGGGTTGAGGTTAGGACTGCTGGCAGGTCATTCCATCCTCTCCACTCCCAAATTCTGGAGGTAGTCTCTGAGAAACCCCGCTCTGTGGGGGCGAGCTTTGTCATCTTGGAGGATAAAATTCGGTCCCAGACTGTGGAGATATGGGATTGCCACTGGTTGCAGAAGCTCATCTCGATATCTCTCTGCATTGAGATTGCCTCTAATGATGACAGGCCTCGTCAGCAATCAGCATAGCGTTCTCCGTGTCTTCTCCACACTTTGACCCTATGATCCAACTGCCGTAGGCAGAATTTGGACTCATCGCTGAACATAATGTTCCTCCACATGTTCAGGTTCCCGTGCACGTTGCCGACACCAGCGCAAACGGGCCTGACGGTGAAGGGCAGTTATGGCAGGCCTCCTGGCAGCCCTATGAGACTGGAGATTGGTTGCGTGCAGTCTGTTCTGAATTGTCTGGGCAGAGAGCCGCCGGCCATATCGTCCTGCAAACCTTGACTACAAATCTGTAGAAGACAGGCTATGGTGCTGACAGGGTGAGGAAACGGTCTTCTTCGGGTGTCGTCTTCTTGGGACGCCCACTATGCGGCCTGTCTCTGACATCCCCTGTTATATGGAACTTGGCCTTCACTTTGGAGATGGTACTAGGGCTCACTCCAAATAATGCCGCTACTTGGTTTTTGCGGAACACCAGCTTGAAGTTGCCCTATCGCACGGACCCTATCCAGATCAGTCAAACATGGCATGCCGATTCTTGGCGCAGACACCTACTGACCACTGTAGCAGGGCCCATGCTCACAGGTGCTGCCAAACAGGCACCTGATTGTCAGCACCTGGAAGTACCAGAAGCTCAAAACAAGAGTCAATAGTAACAGCAGAATAAGCTGTTTGGCGTTGGCAGAGCACTGTTACAACAAAGAAATAATCTACCAAACACAAATTTCCTTACTTTTTGTGCTATGTTTAATATCATATTTGACATGAGCAACTGACAATAATTCAGAAAAATCAGTTAAGAAGTTAGGATTGTGCTTCTATAAATGGTTAATGCAAGAATGTGTTGTCCAGTTCTAATAACCATGGCTAAGTATTCAAAGGTTGAGAACTTTTCAAACGTGCATGCAGTGCAGGTGAACGAATTAGAAAAGATGGTTGCTATTCCACCCCCTTTCTTGCCTTGTCTAGCAGAAAATAAAAAGCTATAGTCTGAGGGAGAAGACTCAATAAGTGTCACTGAGGCAGTGGACGAGAGCCAACATTCAGTAAGAAATAAAAAATGTAGACCATATTGAGAGATAAGTCATTAATATAAAAACTCTTATTAGAGAGTGATCTAATGTTCAATAGTGCAAACTTCAAGTCATCTGAGGAGGATATGGAAGGTGCAGAATCAAGCTTCTTCAAGCTGGTTTGCATTGGTTTGTACTCAGTTTTTTGGCCTGGGCCTACTTCTTTGATGTGAAGTGTAGGCACTAGCTTGAGTTCTGTATGTGTGGGAGTTCAGTACCTATTAGGGATGGGCATTTCAAGCAAAAATACTATTCGATATTCTCCTTCCCTGCATGCACTCACACACATTGGAGGAAAATGTGCGTTGACCTCAAGTAAGCCATAATGAAACTGATAATGATATTGAACATGTATAAATTTGCACCACGTTCTCACTCCCAACTCGTCACCTATGGACGCTTGGTCAGGCACGTTGAAAAACGACGCTAAAGGGTTACCGAGCGTCTTAAAAAGCCAGGACGCCAGGAGGTCCTGACTAAGACAGGAGTGAAGACGGGAGTGCAGTCTGTTTACAATAAGTCCTGCCGTGGAAAACACCCTCTCTGATGAAACAGACGTTGGCGGGCACACACAAGTATGCCTTAGCTAATTTTGCCAGTCGGGATATTGATGTGGAGGGATGTGCACTTGTCCTGAGAGTACTGGTTTAGTTCAGTAGTTGTGCCCGTTGTTTCCCATTTTCCCGTTTTGTTTCACGTTTTACCGGCGCCTGGTTGAAGCCTAACGCATTACAACCAGGCGCCGGTAAAAACCAGGGAAAATATATTTTTAAAACAAAACGATAGTCGCATTAACCATTCGACTTTTTTAAAAATAATTTTATGACTGTTCGAAAATTCGAAATTCATGACCCATCTCTAGTACCTATGACTGGAGAGGTGGTAGTAGGCGCTCCTAACCTCAAGGGGGAGCTAGTGTAGTTTGTAGGGGAGGGACAGATTTTCTGGTGGAGACCGGGAGTGACCTGGAGTGGATGAGGACATGCGATGGAGGATAGTCAGGGAGAGTTCCAGATTGAGAAGAATAAACTGTCAGTTAAAGTGCGTGAGCCAAGGCCATTGGGGTGGATGCCATCACAACCGAAGAAGGATGGGCATTTCCAGAAGAAGTTAAAATTGTCAAGCAACGCTATGTTGCGGGCTGCACAGGTTAATTGTAGCCAGTTGTGGAAGCTAAAAGTGTGGGTAAAACGACCCACGCCACGGTTGAGTGGGGGGATGGGACCGGAGATAAAGATCTGTTTAATGTCATTGCAGCCCACATGGACTACAACATTCTGGACGAGTGGGTGTTGGCCGGGATGCTAGGGATCTTTTCCAGGGTATCAGTTACTTTGGTGCCTGGAAAACATTCCTCACAATTGAATCTCCAATAATGAGCGTGGATGGGGGCAGAGTGGTCGATGGAGAAAATCGCAACCATGATGACAGGATGGATGGAGAAGAGTGGACAGAGAAGGATGCAGGGGCCCCTCGTGGTGCTGGTGTAAAGTAAAGTGAGCTGTAGAGCGGTGACCCCTGGGGTGGAAGGAGTGCCCAGGTATGGCCGGTGGAGAGATCGGAGGCAACAGTGAGCTGTGGGACCTACGCGACAGCAGAGGAGATGGAGGAGGAGGCCGGGATTCTCCAGCCAGAGGAGGGAAGTCATGCAGGTCAAGGATATTTTATCTATTTTCCAGCTGGATGTCATGGTGGTTAGGAGGTGTATGAGAGGAGCGCCTCCCTCTCTTGCTGCGAGCACCGACCTGGGACCAGGGCTCATGGTGGGATGGAGTAGAGCTGACTGGGGCTTTAAGTCTAGCCCCGAGCCGGACCCAGGATTCATCAGGGACAATGACTGGAGGAGGAGCAGAGTCAGCAGCAGGACAGGGAGCGGTGCCATCAGGCTCTCGGGCACAGGATGTGCTGGTGTGTGCTGGGCCGAAAGTGATGGACACCTGCACCTTCACCAAATGTGTCGAGGTGGCGTTCGTATTTTAGCCTTATCTGGACGATTGGGTTCTCATAGTGAGCTCCAGAGAGCAGGCAGCGGCGCAGCTGTCACTGGTTCTGTCGCACATTCAAGCACTGGGCTTTTCAGTGAATTTGCAGAAAAGTTTGCTAACTCACACGACTTTCTTTACTTTGCCTCGTCCTCCATCACCTCTTATTTTTTGGCTCGTGATTTTAAGTCATCTTTTTGTCCTTTTGTTTTTATCTCTCCTGGAATCATTTTCCCAAAACTGCCTGCACATGACAAACAGTAAAATTGTGGAGCTGTGGCTGAGCCATTGTTTCCTCTGAGAGCAGCAGTGATGTCGTCTCACTGCAGAGCTTCTTTAAACTTGTCGTCTGCTCGGACTTCAATTGATTTGGATGTTGACCCCGATTGCTGCTGGCTTTGTGCAACCAATGAGCAGGAGAGAGAGAAGGAGGATAAAATATGGAAAAAGTGAGCATTAATATACTGACCAGGCTGACCGAGTACAGTCTTTGTTTGGGAAACATTGATCTGATGTGACTTTATGCCTTTTTGTTAAAGTAATCAGCTCAGCTACTTCTTTTAGTTCGAACAAGCACTTATCTTCTGCTGAGCATCAGTTTTAATCACACAGGTAGATCATTATTCCACCTCCTCTGTCTCCCTCTAACAAGGCCAGCTGCTAAAGTGTGAATTATGATTTATTTTCACTGCTCTGTTTGGTTTCACATTAATGTTCTCCAACAAGTTGAGCAAAGCAATGAAAAATACAAATATTGTACTGCAGGGGTTCTGTAAATGTTTCTGTTTAAGATACAGTAGAAACATGCAAAACAAGGATGTGTTTTCTTTGGCAGCAGAGGACTTCATGGTTGATTCAGGGAAGATGAATTCATCCTTGTAATTAGATAAAGATAAAATCCGAATTCCAATTTTTTTCAATCAAGACGCTCAATTGTCATTTCATAATGCACACACACCAGCCCGCTCCTAAATATAAGTTAACTCCTAACTCGATAATAAAAACACCACACTCAGCAGTTTGTGTATTGGATGCCTAAAAAAGAATGCCTTGTGGTATTTAATGTGTTAAAGTTAACGCTACTCATCTTACTTTAACTTAGGAGGGTAGTTGAACTGGCTCATGGGCGGATATTAAGGGGGACAGGGGGGTCTGGACCCCCCCTTCCTGGGAAAAAACAAACATAACTGTATAATTTTAAATAATATAATAATATGCATTATTGTGCTAATTACAGACAAAAAAACAATGCCTGTCACATGCTGCTCTGTCTCACGCCGCGCCATCACACAACAGCGAGAACAACAAAAAGAAGTTCCCAGTATTATTGGATCTACTGGTGGTGAATCTGTCAAAGTAGGAATTACAATAAGAAAGAGAAAGAGATCATTAATAAGATCACAAGACTTAACTGTAGGTAGCACCAGTGGTGGATAATTAATTACTTTTGGCTCAAAAATAAATTCACTACAGCAGAAAAACACATTGGCCCTCATTTATGAAACGAATGTACGACAGAAAACTGGGTGTACGGTCATTTCCACGCAAAGCTCGGCATTTATCAATATGGACGTGAGCGGAGGCAACGATCAAATCCCACATCAAGTCTCAACTCGTGTACACACGTTTTCGAGTGAGTGTGGACTTGCAGTGCAGCGCAGTAAATCTGTCGGAGGATTAAGACCATTCTGACTGGCATCTAAGCATATGCAGACGTGTATTCATCATTTAAAAATATGTAGCCTGTGGCAAAAATAACAACTCTGTGTCATATATCCCCAACATAAATAGGTATTTTCAAATAGTTTGCAATTTACGGGGTTAACAGTTTTTGATATAAGATTAATTTATAGATTATACATATCACGGATGTATAAATTAAAACATCAGCTGGAGTTTGATTGACCACGGCAACGCTGTTGACCGCAGCAGTGATTTAATTCCATAGGCTACAGCATTCTTCCGACTTCGTTTGATGCCACTATTCAGGCTGCGAAATAAAACTGGTTGTTTAATTGAACTTGTGACGTTAGCGTTTCTATCTCCAGGTCGGAGAAGTTCCTCTTTTTGGCCGGATTACATTTCTCTCTGTCATAAACTCTTGGGTGAGGCGTCTAAACAGAGAATATATAGGGGCGTGATATTTAAATGACGATTGTTTTCAGCCGCCACATTTATCAACGTCCGATCATTCTTACACTGGGATTAGCGAGATANTCTGTCTCCCTCTAACAAGTTCAGCTGCTAAAGTGTGAATTATGATTTATTTTCACTGCTCTGTTTGCTTTCACATTAATTTGAGCAAAGCGATGAAAAATACAAATATTGTGCTGCAGAGGTTCTGTAAATGTTTCTGTTTAATAAAGTAAGATACATGAAGAGCTCATTCATGACTCCTCCGTCTCTCTGTCTGACTTTGTCTTCTACTCTCATGTTAAACTGGAGATGAAACTTTTCTTCACAAGGTTTTCATGAGTTTTAATGAAGCTTGGGAACAAATCATTTATCAAACACTTTATGAGGAGATATTTAAATAAACTGGATGTCTTCTTTGTAATAACATCACTGCTGTTTGTTGGTTTCCAAAGTGGATAAAAATGTCCTCATCTTCCTCCTCTGGCTGCAGGTTTAAACAGATCATTTGCTGTAAAAGTTTTGCTTCATTCTGACATCTTTTGGTGATTCAGTCTTGGTGTGTTGGGAATCTCTGACAATAGAAACATGTAAAACAAGGATGTGCTTTCTTTGGCAGCAGAGGACTTCATGGCTGATTCAGGGAAGATGAATTCATCCTTGTAATTGTGCTGAAATCAGACTTTATCTGAGAGGCTTTATTATTCTGAATCACTCAGGAGATGTTCTCTGGGTGCCAAAACATTTAGTCTGGTGTTTCCTTTAATATCCTCCATCATCTTTCCTGAGACGTTCCTCCTCTCTGAGGCTGCATGAGACTCCCTGTGAGATTCTTGATTTTAATCTGGACACATTTGTAACTCTGATGTTTCCTTCTTAACAGAAAGGAGGGCTAGTCTTCAGTAAGGTCTCTGTTTTTGTTGCTTCATGCAGTTTTAACTTCTTACAAAGACATTTTACGATGTCCTGAAGCACTACTGGGACGGCTTGACTGCTGCTTAAAAAATGAGCTGATCTGAGGACATTTAGCCTTTGATGGATGTAACTATGTGTCTGCTCTGAATGCCTCCAGGTCCGTGTGGAGCAGCGAGTATGATGCAGCTTCTGTGGAACTGCATGTTGTCGTTGATTAGATGAATGAGCTGCACACAGACAAGATAATTTGTGCATGTAACTTAGACATCTTATTCAGTGTATTTCATCACTCACACAGTTTGATGCATGGACACACACACACACATTTTGTTGGCTGATCAGTGGATTCAAATGTTTACAAAAGAGACCGGAGGACTGAAGCCAACAGTATATTTCCAGTCTGTTGACCTGTTATTGAATATGTGGCACTATAATAACTGGAGGTCTGTTCATTTAATGATGTCCAGCAGCTGATGAAGGAGGAATCGACATAAATTAGTCACATGATTGTGAACGAGGCGTGTGTGAAAACTGCTGCAAATTCAGCCGGACAGCCTGCACTCACTGCAGTGATGAAACCACCTTTTTGCATCTGCAGACATGTTAGATGAGATTTAGTTTGGAGGATGCTGTCGGCCGTATGGGCCACAGCTCAGTCTGGATCTCCAGGACCAGAGTCAGTCCAGAGTAAGGGGACCTCCACTGGAACAGACACACATGTATTAGACCAGTCTCTGTGGAGAACAGAGTCGGCTATCAGCCAGTATATGAAGAGAAGTACCAGAGACAGCTGATACTGTGCTGTGTGGATGGAGAGGAGGAAGGAAAACAATGGTTGAGTCAGACTGTCTGAAGAGAAACACAGGATCATAGACTGTCTCACAGAGGAGTGAAGAGCTATATGTTTGTGTGTGTGTGTGTGTAACTTCAAAGATGTAGTGTGGGTGTCCCATCAGTCCAGATTGATGCTGTCAAGCAGCTTAATGATGCCTGTCTGCTCGAGCAGCAGCCTGAATGTTGAGAAACAGACAGAGACTAGCTGACACACACACACACACACACTTTTATATGCTAATATGTCAACAGGGGACATTTTTAATAAATTGTCCCTTCGAATTAGCAACCTGTTCTCTTCAACTGTTGTACTTTAATGTGGACGAGTGGCTTCTCCCTGGATCGCTGATATACACAGTAAAGAGGAAACTAAAACCAATTCATCAAACTGCTATGAAATTTAACAATGTACAAATGCTCATCAAAAACGCCCACTCCTATGTTCATGAATTTTATGACGACACTTTAATGTACTGAAGTGTGGAGAAGACCAGTGTGAGCGGGGGAAAAACAGCATTGGTTGTTAACATGATTGTAAAGTGTCATGAACCCAGCCTTGATCCTCTAATGTTTGCACTGACTGTTCACTGTCAAGTCAAACATCCGTTTCACATGTAAACAGTGTTTTAGATTCAGAGTCCTACAGTATTAAGGTAATAAATACGGACTGAGGAGAGGAATGGTCGTGTGTTTACTCATTCAGTCTGTTTACAGTTGGATCTCAATGGGCTCTCTGACTGAAGGCAGTGGATAAAGAGCTTTGTTACAATCTGTGTGTGGGAGTCAAAGTGTGTGTGGAGGCATGTGTTTGATGTTTTTACTATCATTTTACACTCTTGTTATTAAATGTCACACAGACTTTGAGTTTGTCTCCATCAGTGTGCAGGTACTCTGTGTGTGTGTTTCTTCTACGACTCCAGATCTTGTGGGACACA
>NTHP01000601.1:303046-314454 GCA_003416845.1 Oplegnathus fasciatus
ACACACACACACACACACAGAGCAGCAGCATCGTGCTGTTTGTAGACTTCAGTACCACTGAGTCAGTTTCAGAGCTGTTATGATAAAGACTTCGCTCTTCTGTAGAACAAGCTGTGTGTGTGTGTGTGTGTGTGTGTGTGTGTGTGTATTCCCCAACGTGAGAATTAGATTATTTGACACCTAATTACTTCCGAGGCTTTTGAAGTTATTAAATGTGTCGTGTGTTATCAGTGTGTTTGACAGGAAAGTGGAGGATGATGTAAACAGTCTAACAGATAAACTGTATCAGACATTTTAACATGGAGTGTTTTGACCTACAGCAGCATAAACAGCAGTTAACTCTGATACAGAGCTTTTAACAGTAGAAGGAAAAATATAAAGAAAGAATAGAAACAGAAATAAGAAAGACAAAACATGATTTGAAACTTCTGACCTCTAAATGCAACAATATTCAGTTAATAATGACCACAACTCATCATCCTATAGACACAAATGTGCAGCTCATCTGAGGTGTTTTTAGGCACAAGTGTGGAGTGAGCCATTGTAGTTACAACTTGCAGTGATCTCCCCTCATTTATGTGAACGATGTGTCAGAACAAATCAGGCATGATGAGCTTTAAGCGATTGTTGTGGAGCGGGCAGTTACTTACTAACGTTCAGCTAACGTAAATCTGGCTTTGCATATGATCATCACTGTTTCAGCACTTGAACATTGTTACAACCTGCTATCACCTTTAAAGAGGCTTCATGTGTCAAAGTTTGTTTTGAACTTTGTGCTCGAAATAATCTTTGTGTTGTTATGTGACAAAGTTTGTCTTAGTTTGTTGGTTGTTTNNTGTTACTATAACATCTGTGACTCCACCAACAACACCAGCCTCCTACACATTTCAACACTTGATGTTCCACTGAGACACCAGATGGACACAGTTTGATTTGTCACAGTGGTGTTCAGAGGAGATCATTTCATGGTTTAGGTGGCTGAGTGTGTGTGTGTGTGTGTCTGTGTGTCTGTGTGTGTCTGTGTGTTCACTATTTGCTGGTGCAAAGTGCCTGAAATGATGCTCTAGCAAAAAAATCAATGACACTGATTTCAGCATGAAAATAAAAAATATTCCCGTCAAAAGGTTTAAAAGTCCCTCATCTCCAGTCGTCTCTGCTACTTTAACGATATTGTAACGCGGTTCAGTCGACTTCCATCACAGCAGTGTTCAAGTAATTGTTCTTCAGAGGCTGAACTGGACTGCATCTCTTTGTCAGAGCGAGGTGAAGAGGCCTTCTGATGAGTGTTTGTCTGCTGGCTGCTGGTAGAAACGACTGTGAAGTGTGTTCGTGTTCCCGTCGGTCCATCATAAGTCCTCTCACATTCACTAAAACCTCCACATGGAACTTTGTGAAGGACACAGATTCAAGTGGACCAGAGCTTCATCCCTCAGCCTGTTGACTTGTTTAGCCCAGAGAGGTTTGAAGAATCAGACCGATAACTGACGGCTTTCTTCATCTGTTGTACAGTTCACACTGTTTGTCATAATGTGGACTGTTAAAAGCTCCAGCTTCAGTAAACAGATCTCTAACCTCCAACACTTTCTCATGAAGAGTCAGTGACAGGCAGCTGAGTGGAACCAAGCAGAGGAGAAGTCAGTCATTGTGACGGTCGCCTCCACACTTCACACACTCCTTACACAACCACAAAGCAGGTGGAGGTGTGTGTGTGTGTGCGTGTGTCAGTTCACAGACAAATCATTTTACAGAGATGAATGATCACAGTTATATTTGGGGGAACAAAGTGGCGTCGAGTGATTTCACAGAGACTCAGAGAGCAGCAGTGGGGACAGTCTGTAGGAGGGTGTGCGTCTGTTTGCCTCAGAAAGAACAAGAGTGTTTCTGTGTGTGAGTGTGTTTAACTTCAGGAACATGTAGAAATGATATTCTGTCTGTAATGTGTTCATCTTTGCTAAATGCTGCATTTGCACTTGTAGTGTTTGTATGTTGAATATACCGGCATGAAAAGGGAGATGGACAGAAAGACAGTATTGGAAGCTGCTCATTGGTGTGGAAGGAGTGAGTGTGCATGGGGACAGATGGAGGGAGGGAGAGAAATGGGTGGAGGAAGGAGAAGTTGGGAACTGTTAAATCATAAGTACTATTGACAAATACAGCGACACAAAGTCTGATAAATACAGCTGATTAAAGCTTGAAGTGGAAGCACCTGTTGAGTTTTTAATATATTAAATAAAAGGTCATGTTGTCCTTCATGTCTTATATGTAAATATGCACATCAGGACAGACACTTCTGATGAATCCTGACTTTTAAATTACATCATGATTCAGCATGAAAGTTCATTCTTGACCTCAGTAATAGTTTGACAAAAAACTCCCAACTCAAGGTCGACTTACCAGCTTTTTCTGGAGCTTCATCCACATCACATGGTCTTCATCGGTGGGTGGACTTTACTCAGTTGTCATAGAGATGGATTTGTTTACATGTTGGCTCAGCAGCTGCTCGGATTTCATCCAGATACATTTTAGAAACTCTCTTTCATGTTTACGTGTCATTTTCTACGTTCAAGAATGAAGTTTAAGACAAGAAGAATAAGAACAGCGACTGCTCATGTCTGTGTCTCTGTTAGTGTTCATGACGTCGAGGCAGCAGGTATCTGTATGGACTGTTTCCAGTTCAGCTCCTGTGGTTGGAGCAGAGCTGTTTTTATCCTGTGTGTCTCACACCTGTCTGATGCTGTTAGATCACAACACGTCTGCTGAGCTGATCAACACTGCAGCCTGATGACTGTTTATAAAGGAGGAAACGAACATTAAAGCACCTGATAATAGACATTAGATTGGCTTTTACTTCTCTCAGTCTAGAGTCTGTGTTGTGTGTGATCACACTGAGGTGTTTGAACTTTAGACTTAATTCCTTTTAATATAACAAAGCAGTTCTCTGTAAATGTATCTCATGTAGACCAGGACCCTGCAGTCCTCACTTTAAATGAAGGCCACATCCTCACATGATGTGAACTTTGTGACACTGTGAAGTCAGTGTTTGTCCTCTTGGTAAACCAGAGGGAGGATGTGTGTCCCCTCAGTGTCCAGTCCTTGGTCCTGTCCTCTCATATCTCTCCATGTCCTCCTGTAGCTGATCCAAAGCTGGACAGCTGTCCTCCCTCCCAGTCTGTCCTCTGTCAGAGCCAGAGGGCTGGAGCTGCTCTCTTGTGTCCTGTCAGTGTTTGGACCTCAGCTCTCTCTGTCTCTTCTCCACCAGACTCCACAGACAGAGCAACCACACACAGACTGACCTCCATCTTCTGTCCTTTAAACCAGGACAAAGCTTCACGTCTCCTTCAGTCATGTTGTTGTCACTGTCCTGCTGTCTGCTACGACTGATGTCTCTCGAAATTTATCCTAGGTAGTGTCGACAAACCACTATAAAATGACTTTTGTAATAGATTAGATTATCAGATCAGATCAGATTATGTCTAATGTAAAATATATCTTTTCCTTATTTAACTGGAACCATTCATCATGTTTTATTTTCACACTTAACCAACTGCTTTTACGTGTAATAATGTGGTGATGAAGTGATTCTGCAGCAGGTTACAGCACGGAGAGCTCTGTGTTTCCACTCAAGCATCAAGGAGACAAAGTCAAGTCAAAGTTAATGATGGCTGATGACACCATCAGTGTCTTGTTACCATGAAGTGGTGATGCAGACAGTTGAGCTCAGGTGTTGCAGACAGACAGACAGACGCTGTGACTGTGTGCTGATGAGCTGTTTGAAGTGTTTCCATCAATGTGCCTCACACAGCTGGACAGAGGTGGATCTGGTTACTACAGCTGTTGTATGATCACATCAGCAGCTTCTCCATCTGTCTCTCTTTTACACTCTTGTGTAATCCCTGCGTGGTTTGAGACTTGGGATTATAGAGGTGTTTGACTGAGCCAGATGGAGAGGATACAGGTATGTGTCAGAAATATGGCCGACGTGGTCAGGAGCAGGGCGATGAGCGAGCTGACAAGTCTGCAGAGACTCAACAGGAGAGTCCTCCAGAGAACAGCTGGAGCATCCAGGACGTGTGTCAGTGAGCTGACGGATACATTTAATAACTAACTAAAGTAATGTGTCAAATGTCAGATCTTCTCAGGAGAAGTCGGCAGTTTGGATTGAATCCAGTGTCAGAAGTTATTTAGAGACTCAGGTACCTGTGTGTGTTTTCTGCCCCAGAGAACCAGGAGCCTTTCATGTGGGGTCGCCCAGGGATGTTGTACTCTGTGGCATTAAGAGCAGCCTGATCAAAGGGTTGTATTGATGTTGACACACACACACACACACACACACACACACACACACTCACATCATTATATTGTTCCCCTCTGTCAGTGATTTAGTGTCTTTTCCTCACAGACACAGTTCAGTATGTTACTGTCATGGCAGCAGAGTGACTTCACAAACACTGACACACATAAAGTCTGCATGTTTCAAATGTTGATTCATCATTCAAAACCCACAATGCAATTTGTTTTGTGCGTTTCTTATTTCTTATTCCATCATTCTGATCACATTATTCCTCTTGATCTTGGTCATTGCTGTTTTGCATGAGTGTGTATGTGTGTTGGGGAGATGTTTACTCTGTAGGAAATTGGGGTGACTGACCCTTTCTCTTAAGATGTTGATTGGCTGAATCTCTTGTTTCTCTGCCACATTAAAGAGCCCAACAGACACATTTCCTCCTTCCTCTCTGTGACTCTCTCTGAAAACTGTTTCTCCTCCTCCCCCTCCTCCTCCTCCTCCTCCTCTCTGTCTTGTAGCTCTGATAGATGTCTGACCATGACAGTGTACAGTCTGGATCTGAAGCTCCACAGCAGAAACCTTTTAACTTTATTAAACTGTCAAGACGTCACCTCGCATTATGCAGCTCAGAGTTTTAACAGCAGTCTGAGAATGAGAGGGAGCTTAGTGGAAGACCAAGTCTCTCTCCTTTTTCTTTTGTCATCCACTCTCTCTCGTTACTTCCTGTGCTGTTTCTGTCGCTGTCTCTTTCTGATGTTAAAGAACACATAGAGTGTCTTTTAATCGTTCATTGAGCTGTAGCAGCTGATTGGTTTGAACTTGTTGTCTGTGTGTGTGTGAGCATGTGTGTGTGAAAGGTTAAGAGATGACCTTTATTCAGCATTAAACTTGACAGATCAACACAGCGCTGACTCAGCTGATGTGAACTGAAACTAAATGAAATTTCATCTGTAATCAGAAACAGAGACTTCCTCTGTTACAGTTCATCAGCTGGATGATGGGATGATGCATAAAGTCTGAACGCTGCAGAGAACTGATTTAATAACAGTTGTTGATATTAACTAGATTTCTGCCTTCATCTATTGAGCCCATGCTTGGCCTTCTCAGTGTGGCCGAACAGATAAAACTTTAATGATCCTCCAGGGGAAAGCAGATGAAAAGGTCACGAGTTTCAGAGTGTTGTCTACAGAGCAGCCACCTCCTGAGCTGTAAGAGCGGCTGCTTGTCTCCATCATGTGTCTTTGTCCTCTCTCTTTGCTCTTTTCTATTGTTATTCAGGACAGACTATGAGCAGGTGAAGCCCGACTGTCTGACTGAGAACAAAATAATTGGCCTTTGAATAACACGCTCTGCTTCTTGTAGTTTCTTGTTAGCTTCAGTTAGTTGGCCCTGTTGCATGCTGGGACTTTCTCTTTATGCATAAAGGCTATAGATATCCTTGTTTTTTGTAAAAAGGTTGTCAGATTCCTGTCACCCTCACCTTTCTTCCTCAGCTCTTGTCAGTCTGCGGTGGCGTTCATATTCCTTCAGATTCAGAGTTGTAAAGTTCAGCAGTGATCAAAGTTGTTTGTAACTTGTACCACGAGGAAGAGTCGTGATTTATGGAAACACAGATTTGTACGATGATGTTCAGAAAGGCAGTTCCTTGTTATAAGTTGCTGGAGTGTAGAAGTAGGGTGTCGTGTCTCCAACAAAAGCGTTGTTAGCTTCACTCATGTTTATTTTACTGGACCAAAGTTTCTGTTTTTAATTTTAAATATTTGATCCATGTAGCAAACACAATTGTCCCATCTTACAATGTTCTTGTTGATATAAAACAATTTTAAGCTGAGAGTTAATTTTCTGCTAAGGCACAGCTCATCACTTTAAAGTGATGAACCTGCTGCTTTTCTTCTTCTGTTGTTGACAGCTGAACACCGGGTCCCACTAAATCCAACTCTTCTGCTTTATCAGCCTGTTGATCATCTCTCCTCCTCCTCTCCCTCAGTTATGAACAGACACTGTTCATGTTGGCTCTCTGGTTACAGCAGTAAGTTCATGGAAAAGCAGTGAGATGAAACTTATTGTCTCCTTTCTGTTACGTCATGACTCTCCTGTTTTTATTGATACAGACTCTTTGATCTAGTTATTATATATTATTATCAGTAATCACATGCTGATCTTCCCTGTAGACTAAGAGCCCAACAACAACAAGAGCACCCTTTAAACTAAACCAGTGAAAAGTGTTGTAGTTTTGACTCTTTCTCCTGATCCATCTGTCCTTTGATCCGTCCATCGATCCATTCCTCTATCTACCCATCTACACTCTCTATACTTCAGGACAGTCAGTGTCTTCTAGTGAAGAGACTCATTATAATATCTGACCTCTGCAGCAAAGCAGGAGACTTGGAGACACTGAAACTGAAACAGTCCAATCAGCTCGGGGTCTGATGTGATGGAGCCACTGGGATGGAGTCACTAGAAATAGACAGAGGAGCTCTTAATTCAGGACAGAGACCCACAGCAGAGGAAACTAGAGCTCCAACAGTCATTAGCATCACAATCAAACTATGACAGAGTTTCTGCAGCTTCACTTTAATGATCTGGAGGTCACAGCTCAGAGTGGAGAGAGTGCTGTGTGATGTGGTGTCATGATTCCTGGAGTTCATATCAATATGCTGCAGATCCTCTCCATGAAATGTCTGATACTTGATAGTTGGAAAATCAAGTCATGAACCTGTCAGCCAGCCACATCACAGCTTCACTTTATTTCTTTGCATTTAAAGACTCTTATTTCTCGAATGAATTAGGCCTGCAATAAATACAAAACATCTAACAGGACTTTGTATTTACAACATGCAACATGTACTAAACCCTCCACCACAAATAAAGCCACCTAATGAAATATTTCCATACAGTACAAAACCAAACACAGTGACCTGGAGTTTTATCTTGAGATTCACAATATAACTTATTACACAGTGTCCAGTTACCTTTCTGACAGCACCCATACAGTGTGTGCACGTCAGTCAAGGGGTGTGTGTAAAGAAAAGAGAGGCCGTGTCCATGTGGGGTGAGACTGTTTTCCAGTAAGACAAAGTAAAACAAATCTCCACTCTCAGCAGGGTCTCTACACACAATCAAGAAGATTTAACCTGTAAATGGACCATCAGTGATCCATCATCCAGTTTAAGGTGAGAAAAAGCAGCAGAAATCATCACAGCCTCTCCGTGTTCTCTCCAAATGAAATACTGCAGACACAATATTGACTCCAGTCTAATCGAGCTCTTTACCAGCAGCCGCCTGCTGTGGCTTTAATGTTTTCTTCTTTTCTCCAGCTTCTCACCACAGAGCATTGTTTACTCTTTGCTACTGCACTGCATTGTTTTCTTCTACAAGGTTATTCCACCTAAACACCTAAAATTAATTACCCAGTCTTTAATGGACTTCAGTCCACTTAAAGCAGGGAGCAGTTAGTGGTCTGACGACTCTTGAGGACACAGTCTGTGTGCCTACATGTGTGTAATCAGTGTTGGTTCTCCAAACATCATGGACAGCAGAATTGATCCTGAAATGTGATCATTGATGTAATAATCTTCCAGATTGTTTCTCAGTTTGATTTTACAGAAGTGATTTCCTGGTTTTATAAACTGTCTTTAGGGAGCTGAAAGCTTCGTGGATTCACAAACATCTGAAGCAGCAGAAAGTCAAATTCAGATCTTTACATTTTATTTCCTGCTGACTCAGCAAAGCAATGATGAACCCCAAATTCACATTTGAAGAACGATGGAGAATTTAACTTTACCTGTAAAAGTGACGTCCCTACCAAGGTGAGACACACACACACACTGTTGAAGATCAGAAGTCCAGGTCTTGGGCCAGAGTTTAAGTCTGGACCTCTTCACCAACACTTTGTTCTCTTCAGGATAAAGTAGCTATTGGAGTCCCAAAAACAGGTTCAAAAATTCATCTGGAGACGATCAGAGTTTGATGCAATAGAGTTTTATTCTTTACAGAAATCAAACCCGAGCCAGTTCCGGACATCTGACTGAAGTTTCTTTGTCTGTGTACTGCCATATATTGTCCAAGTGCCCATGCCCTCATTGGTGGAGTAACCTGAGCCACTCCACCTTTTTTCTAAAATTGATCATCTATCGCCAGGTAAATAATGGTGTAACTTTTCTCAAAATTGGGATGATCCAACCCCCTTCAGGGCACAGCCTGGCATATCTCTGATTCCAGTATGTTTGGGGATTTTCCACTCTGAGGCAGTTTGGACAGGTTTGTGACGCAGTTATTTTTCAGGAGCACTCAGACTGTATTTTTAAAAACTTTATGATCTTTGCATACTAAAACACAATTTTCACACTTTATATGTTAGATATACATACAAGCAGGCACTTTTGATTATTTGTTTATGATCTAAGCTCTTCAGCAAACCATAGTTTTGCTTCAACAACACACACACACACACACACACACACACACACACACCAAGGTTGTTGTACAGTAGTGACTGGTTAGAGTTTATTTAAGAGGGAAAGTGTGAACTGGTTGTTGTTGTAGTGACTGGTTGCTGTCTGGTTGTTAGATCGTTTCGATGGATCGATAGATTGATTTTTTTGATAGATCTATTTTTTGAGGCTCACAAACTTTGGTAAAAGTCTGCTCTTTATACAGGGAGGTCAAAGGTCACCATGAACACAGACTGATGTTCACTGTTGTCTGTATGAGACGGTGGATGTGGAGGTGGATCACTTCCTGGCTTCTATCTCTGTGATGCTCACACAGACATGTACACATGTGCTGCCTCGAGCTAAAAGGAGCAGAAAGAAAGCAAAGTGCATTTTGATGTTCACAAGAACAGCAGGGTGAACTCTGTTTCTTTCCAAGAGAAAGTAATACGATTTTCTTTACTGCAGATCTCCTTCTCTTCTCTTCTTCTGTGTGGTGTGTGGTAGTCTCTCTCTCTCTCTCTCTCTCTCTTACTTAAAGGTTTGGTGACACAGTGTTAATGAGGGATGTGTGTGAGACTCCAGGCTGTGGACATGTTGGTGTACATCTGTCCAAGTGAGTGGAATAATTGGTCCCACAGAAATAAGAGTAGTATGAAGCATTAATAAATCATAAACTGTCACTTTATGTGGTCGCTNAGTACATAGACGAGTTTTACTGCACTGATCTAAATACCTCGTAGTGAAACACAAAGTGAACTACATACTGACAGTCTTCCAGTGTGAGTCCAGGTCACTCTCTGGTCTGGATGTTAGAAGTGGGAACTTTTACTCCACTTTGTCTTGCAGCAGTGGTCAGCATGATGAATAGGCATGAAAAGGCTGCTGTGCCTACAGTGAGTCATCAAACTGCACTGAACAGAGAGAGAAAAAGAGCTGCTATTAAATCAGTCAGCTTATTATCAAATAAATAGATGAGAGGAGGACAGAATAAAATGTAGCATAATACACTGCAGTGAATAATGCAGCTCTGTCTCCACAGCAGTGAGCTGCTGTACTGTCTCTGTCCATAGTGCTGACTGGGAGCAATGATCAGCTTACTGCATGTTACCTCGCAAAGGATTTTACAGTTTTTCTTGATTGCTAAGACACATTTCTTGAAATTATGCTCCATTTCCCCAAACTCTAAACACAAATGCAGAACTGCACACTCATCTTCACAAACTTCAAACTTCAGTGTCAGCACCAAACTCTGCACTCAAAACCATGTAATGTTACATCTAAACCAGACTTTGCCTTCAGACATCACACAAAACTTATCAAATACACACACACTACAAAATAGCCATTACACACTGGTGAGATCAATTCAAAACGCTACTGTAAAAACCTGTTACTGCAATGACGGCACTGTTTTTCCCCAGAACAACCTCTTTACATGATGAACACAATATAAAGACACAACATATGTGTACATTTTCAATTTTTTTAATTAGTCAGTGTACTGTAGTAAAATAAACTGACATTGGTTGAAAAAGTAGATGTACTGTAAAAATATTTAACTGATAAAGAACGCAGAATAGGAGGCAATTTTCATGTATTTACCAATATAAACCAATGAAAAAAACTGTTTGTACATCAAGAAAGAAAGCACATTTATTCTCAGTATCCCGTCTCTGGTCTGAGTCAGGCCAGAGATTCTCATCAACATCACAGGCAATATTAGCCCAGACCAGGCAGTGGGGGAAAAAGCCTTATGCAATATCTGGATTATAGAGGCTACTGTGAAGTGGCTCAGATTCTGCTGCACTCTTTGTTCAGCTTTCCTCATTGACATCCCATGGACAAGGACATGGTCAGCTAGTCGCACGAATCTCATCAGAAACTATTTGTCTCCTTGCCCTTCCTCTTCATCTTCCTCTTCCATCTCCTCTCCTGTGTCTTCTTCCTCTATCTTCAGGTCTTTGTGGATCCATTGTTCCAAAACAAGTGAACTGACCCATGGCCCTGTTATCTATCTATCCTGAGGTTCTGACTGGTGTGTGAACAATTTTGACTCGTAGTGTTTCCAACTTGGGAATTGTGTGTTTATTGGGTTCCAGTTGTGATGACTTGAGTAAATGATATTGAATGCCTGTGCTCTCTAAATGAGCACATGGTGCAGCCAGTGATATCTGAAGGCATTTGTGTGTAGAGTTTTTCACAAAAAGTTCAACAAATCTGAATCATGTATGAAAACAGGGGAACAGTGTTTATTGTTTTGGGAAATGTGTCTCACTTTGGGTAGAAGGCGTCATGGTTTGGGATGTTTAGTGAATAGGCCCAGATATAGTGTGGAAGCGATCGAGAAAAACTGTAACACACACGTTCAAACAACAACAATCAATATTCTCAAGTATTCTCCAACTATACCAAATAATCCAACACATAATTCACTGAGCACAATCCTGGTGTTTCCATGTTCCCTCTGAGAGATGAAGAGAACCAAAGCTGCTCCACTTACATTCACAGATTTAAATCAGGGAACAGACTTTGATTTCTACATCTGACTGTCAGATCTGAAAAACTAAACGTTTGTCTATAATTAATTATATAATTGGACTGGTAGATTTATGAGTCTTGTTATGTGATGCAAAAAAAAAAAGAAAAAATATTTATATGAATATAAATATTCATGCTTTTTGTTCCCT
>NTHP01000602.1:5433-23001 GCA_003416845.1 Oplegnathus fasciatus
GCGATCTACCGTGATTAGCACAACTTTTCATTGTGAAGGTCTTGAGATTGCACTGTCAAGATTTGAAGTTGATCTGATTAATTCTGCAGGAGGAGTTCGTTGAAGTATGACCCCTATAAATAGCCAAAAATATGCCAAAATTTGACATTGAATTCAAAATGGCCGACTTCCTGTTGGTTTTAGGTCATGGCACTAAGAGACTTTTTTTAAGTCTTGGGATGTTACATGTGCCTACCAAATTTTGTATATCCAGGAAAATCGTATGGCGAGGGCTATTTAGTTGAAATTTTGTAGGGGGCGCTATCGAGCCAATTTGCCACACCCAATTCCGAGAGCATCATTAGCCCCTCAAAAACAACTTCCTGTTTCATGGCGAATAATGCGTTGCCATGGCAACAGCGTTCAATGAAAACTCACAATAAAGCATCACCAAGGTCTTAAGGTTTTACTGACCAAATTTGAAGTGGATATGAGTAAGCTGCTAGGAGTAGAACGTTATAATATAGTGCCTGTAACTTCCTGTCACCAGTAGGTGGCGCTATGACTATGACTCAATTTTGGCATGTCGATGTCTTCAGGCCTGGACTCTTGTTGAGCATGTGAAATTTGGGATAGATTTGACAGTGTACAGCCGAGTTACAACACCTTGTAGTTTCATGGCGAGACATCGAAATTTGCCGCGCCGCCACGGTAACACCATTTGATGAAAACTCACAATCTTCACAATAAAGCATCATCAAGGTGTTGAGGCTTTTCCGACCACATCTGAGGTAGATCTGGTCACCCTGCGAGGAGGAGTACATCAAGACTGAATCATGACTGAATATTGGTGTGTAGATGTGTGCAGGCCGGGAGTCTTATCAAACATGTGAAGTTTGGGGCAGATTGGACACTACCTTCGAATTACAACAACTTGACGTTTCATGGCGAAACATGCAAAAAGGTTGCCTTACCACACCCACACCGTTCAAGAATCTACAACGATTAGCACAACTTTTCATGACGAAGGTCTTAAGATTGTACTGGCCAAATTTGAAGTTGATCCGATTATTTCTCTAGGAGAATCTGCGGTACTTCGGTCATTTCATTTTTTTTGTAAGCAATACTAAAGCCATTTCACTGTGCTTTCGTATACTGATATCATCCTACAACAAAGACTGACTGAAGCACTAAAGCCTTGTACTTGCTGTACTTATAAGATATGAAAGTAAGCCTACTTACCGCTTTGAATTATGTTTTTATATTTATTTTTCATTGTCTCCCAAGTCTGTCAGCTGAAAGAGTAAGACGTAAGTTGTCATGCGCGCCATAAGAATACATCTAAGCAACACTTTCATTTAATGGAATATACAAATGTGATTAATCAGATCTTCTTGTACCTTCATGATGGGCAGTGATATTATAAGCCTTTTAATTTACACATTCACACAGTTGGTGATTTTTTGCTGCATTTGGCAGCTGCAACTGTGCTGCTTTTAGCTAGATTAGGCTATGTGTTTCACTTCTTTGTATTTGTCTAATATTATAGTTTGCTCTTCGTCTGTAAAATATGCCGCTCTGCTGCCAGTAGACTTGTCTATGATTGCGACTGGTATGGTGCAAACACTGCCCCTTGCCTTTGTTAGGTTAAGTGAAGCCAGATAACGAAATGATACCCTGGGTATGTTGAACTCGCTTCATAGTACAGGCCTCAGGTGTAAAAATAACAAAGTTTCCCTTTAATTATAACTGACAGCTGAGGGCTACAGATCACACAATAAGCTTTCATAACCCTGTGCTTTAAGAAGCCATTCATGACATTAGTTGGAACACCTAGCGTACTCTTTACATAAACCTTTACATTGTTCTGTTCACAGAGGACACATAAATCAAAGGCAAATTTTGTTTATTATAAAAATCAAGCAGGTGGGAAAGTAACTAAGTAACTTTTACTTTGAGTAGTTTTTAAGTGAGCTTTTTCAGTCAAGTAACAGTACTTCTACTTGAGAAGGATTTCAGTACTCTTTACACCTCTGGTTTTTGGTTAGATCCCTTAAATAAGGTCTGTGGTGAACACAAGCTTAAGATATTTTCACGTTTTGTTCTGCGACATAAAACACATCAGTAAATACTCCACTCATGAATTCTGAAGCTTTTACGTGTCTTTAAAAAGACGGTTGCTAACAAGTGGCTAGATGAGACTACAGAGGTTGTCGGGGACATTTAACGTCATCACGCCGAACACAGCCTCGAACTCGTGGTGACGTTGAAGTCATGCGACCGTGGCGTAGTTAGTTTATAGCCTAACGTTAGCCTTTTACTTATGGCGATCGCATTTACGTTTCAAAAATCATAAACGTGGTGTTCATTTGTAAAGATTATCTTGTTGAACAAAACGTGTAAGTATCGTACTCTTTTGTCTGCCACAGAGCTTATTTTCTGCAGTAATCCAAAATTAAATGGAAAAATCCAATAAGCTTTTTGTCGAGGGAACCGGGGCTATGCTAACTTCCGGGTTGGCCTACAAAAATATGTCATCCCTGCAGCACTCTATTGAATGATCGGATGATACACGGATGACAGCTCTGTGTTTGCGGTCAGTTTTGGTGTCCAAGGCTTACATTTTCAACACTGAACGTTACTACTCTCTTGAAACAAAATCTGAAAACATTCTCACCTTGTTTTACACCGGCAGGACGACTCTGCTCCCTTTACATCCGTAAACGTCACACTGTGTCACAGTGCCAATTGAGTGTGGGTGCGCTCCATTAATGCTCTGGCGTGTGCCACTCATGTTTGGCCAGGCTGCGTGTGTACTCAGAGCATGAGGTCATTCTTCTTCTTCTTCTTCTTTGGGGTTTTATGGCAGTTGGCATCCTTTTAGTCGCATTACTGCCTCCTACTGGTTTTGATTGTCCACTGTTATCTTATTGTATCACAGTCTTGTAAGTAGTCCAGTTGCTGTTAGAAACCCAAATATGCCTTTTCTCCCCTCCACTGTGTCCCCACACTCAATTACATCTTTCATCTCGACCTCCACTCTTCCTAGACTCTGAAGCCTTGTGACCATCGCCCTTCTTTCATACTTTCTACATGTAATCAGGACGTGCTCTACTGTCTCCTTTTCTTCACATTGATTACAATGGCCAGTTGGATGTTTGCCTGTGATAAAAAGTGTGCTATTCAAGTTGCTGTGACCAATTCTTATTCCACTCATGATTACTTGTTCTTTTCTGTTGGCTCCACTATTTCTTACTCCTCCTACTTTGTACTTTATGTAAGTGTCTTCCTGTTGTTGCACTATCACAATGCTGTTGCCACTGTTTGATTATTTCCCTCCAACCTATGCTTTTCCCCTCCGATTTTGAAAGTTTGAGATTGATTTCCACATTTTCTCTCTTGACTGCCTCCTTTGCTAACTTGTCCACTTTTTCATTTCCTGGGATTCCTGAGTGTGCTGGTACCCACATGAATACGATTTCTTTCCCCTGCTTGGCTAACCTGGAATTAGTAAAGAGTATTTCGTACACGAGGTCTTGGTGGTTTCTGGCTGATGCTGATGCAATGCTTGATAGTGCTGATACTGAGTCACTACATATGAGTATTTTGTTAGCCTCTACCTCCTCCACCCACTCTAATGCTAATAGAACTGTTCTTAGCTCTACAGCGTATACACTCAAATAGTCTGATGTTCTTCTGCTGACCCCTGCCTGGTGACTGGGAATCACCAACGCTGCCCCTGTTGCCTCTGTTAGTGGATCCTTTGATCCATCTGTAAAAACCTGTAAATGATCACTATAATTCCTGTCCCGATGAGTGTAGTATTCCTGAACTAGATCTGCTGTATTATTTCTGTGCTTGACCCTCAGCAGCTCCATATCCACACAGGTATTTAGCGGCATCCAGTCTGGTCTCACAGGCCACAACACAGTTGGACAGACTTCGGTTTCCTTAACTTTCATTTGCCCTGCTATGTTCTCTCCTACCCATCCAAAGCTTGTTTTTTGCACTTAAACCCCTTTCCCAACAAGCCTCCAGGATGCTCTTAGTTGGATGACTTTCATTGTGTCCCCTTAGATTGATCCAGTAATTGGCCATCAGCTGTTTCCTACGGAGCCACAGTGGCATTTCTGCTGCCTCAACTTGAAGAGCACAAACTGATGCCGATTTCAGTGCCCTTAAGCAAATTCTCAGAGCACGGGCCTGAATAACATCCAGGTCTGACAATACAGACTTGGCTGCTGATCCATACATCAAACACCCATAATCTATTCTTGCCTGGATTAATGCTATATATATATATATTTCATGATGCAAAATCAGTTCCCCATTCTAGCTCTGCCAAACACCTCATGACATTAATGACTGTCTGACATTTCTTTACTGTACTTCTTATATGCTCTCTCCATGTTAGTCTGGAGGCAAAGTGCACTCCCAGAAAACGAAAGCATTCTACTCTCTCTCGATTATTTCTGTATAACTTAAAATTCATTCCTTCCCTGATTTTTTTTCCTTGTAAAGAACATAACTTTAGTTTTTTCTACAGAGAACTTAAAACCCCATTTTGTTCTCCATCTTTCCACATGGCTTATCCCTTCCTGTAGTTTCTTAACTATTTGTTCTATATTCCCTCCCCTCTTCCACAAAGCCCCATCATCTACAAACAGAGACTTTCCCATGCCTGACGATATACTTTCAAATATATCATTTATCATTACTGAGAATAATGTAGGACTTATAACACTCCCCTGGGGCGTACCATTTTCTACAACATGATTTTCTGAAAGCTCTGACCCTATTTTGACCTGGATAGTCCTTCCAAATCCATAATCCAGTTGAAGGTGTTTCCCTCAATTCCCATTCGATGTAACCTGATCATCAAACCTTCTCTCCATAGCATATCATACGCCTTTTCCACATCAAAAAACACCACCGCCACTGATTTTTTATTAACCTGGGCTTTGCTGACCTCATCCTCTAGGCACAGAATCGGGTCCATTGTGCTCCTGCCTCTCCTAAATCCACTTTGATATGCAGCTACCAGGCCCCTCTTTTCCAGAAGGTGCATGAGCCTCTCATTAACCATCCGTTCCATTAGTTTACAGATATGTGATGTTAGGGCAATGGCTTTGTAGTTTACCGGCTTGCTCGGATCTTTTCCAGGCTTTCTGATTGGAATTATGATTGCTTCCTTCCAGCTCACAGGAACTCGCCCCTCCTTCCAGACTTTATTGTATAATGATAGCAACTTATTTAGCCCTCCTTCACTGAGATGTTTAATCATTATATAACATATTCTTTTCCCGGTGCACTCTTTCCTGTTTTGGCTAATGCCCTCTTCAACTCTCCAATAGTAAATGGGATATCTAATTCACTCTCATTACTCTCACTCTTTCTCCTTAACGCCTCCATATTTCCAGCTTTAGTTTTTTCCCTACCTTGTTTTCCTTCCTCAGTCAGATTATTGGAACTGTGTACAGTAACAAAGGTATTGACCATTAGATCAGCCTTTTCTTTATTGGTTATCGCCACTTCATTTGCATTACTCAGAACAGGATAATTCCATTCCCTCCTATCCCCTCCCATTTTCTTTATCATTCCCCAGACTTCCCCTATCTGAGTGGTGTTCCCAATTGACGCACAGAACTTCCTCCAATATGCCCTCTTTGCCTGTCTTATCGTTTTCCTAACCATTGCTTGCGCTTGCTTGTACTGAACCAAATGCTGAAAATATGGGATCTTTTGACCAGTTTAAATGCTTTGTTTCTGCTCTTTACTGCTTGTTTGCACTTATCATCCCACCATGGTACACTTTTTTTCTTCATCCTGCCTGTGCCTTTAGGGAGAGAACTTTCTGAAGCTGATATTATACCCTGCCTTATTTTACAGTTAATCATTTCTGTATTCATGTTGTCACTAATCTGCCTGAAATGTTTATCACTTTCATTCATGAAATTTCCCCAGTTAGCTTTTTCAAAAATCCATTTCCCCCCTATTCTCTGTGGTCTGTATCGTTGCTATATTTATTTTATTATATATTGGATAATGGTCCCTCCCTGATGCACATGCCAGTCATACAATGGCGCTAAGGTATTGGTCACTAGCGTCAGGTCTAGAACAGATTCCTTTCCAGTATTCACATCTATTATTGTGTTTCTACAATCATTAATACATGTTTCTCATCCAACAGTTTTTCCACTACCTGGCCATTGTAATCAGTTTTATCACTCCACCATAACGTATTATGTGCATTAAAGTCTCCACACCACACACTGCTTCCTCTATTTATTCCTTCTATTTCCTCCAGTTTGTTGAGTTCTAACTTTTTGCATGGGTTATAGAAATTTATGACCACCAGTTTTTTACTTTCTGCCCACACTTCAATAGCCACATATTCCATCTCAGTTCCAGTATCAATATTTCTATAGGGGGTGCCCTCCTTCACAAAGGTAACACAGCCCCCTTCTGTTCCATCTACTCTGTCCCGCCTGATTGCCACATACCCATTTATTATGAAATCTAAACTTGGTTTTAACCATGATTCCTAGATACACACTAGGTCTGGTTTTTCCTTTCGACTGTAGATGAACTGTTTGAAATCCTGACCGTTAACAATCAAGCTTCTTGTGTTCCACTGGAGGATTAGAATAGTTATTGATATTAACCAATACATTGTGTTTCTTGTATGGCCTGACTACTTAGCTCATCTCTTACTTCTTCCCATCTTACACCTCTCATATCCAGATGATGGACAGCTGCTTTAACTATAATCTGGATTCTTTCTGTTTTAGATTTAACCTATGCTGTCGCGTTAATAACTCCTGCTATAAACGTCACCAGTTTCTTTTTCTCTTTCCATATCTTCTTTTCAACTTCTTGCGCAATATTTGCCACCCTTTGCTCTTTCCCATATCCCTGCTTGTCAATCAATTTCTCCTGTCCAGCCATCTTAACTGCCTCTGCATAAGAGACTTTCTCTTTTACTCTTATCTGCTGTACTGCAGCCTCTCGCTTCATTGCTTCACATTCCCAGTACACTACACTGTGTTCCCCTCCACAATTACAGCATTTTGGTTTTATACTTGATCCGCACTTCCCATATTCATGATCACCACCATACCTTGCACATCTTCTCTTGCCCTTGCACATCTTAGCAATCTGCCCATACTCCTGGCAATTGAAGCATCTCATCGGCTTTGGAAAAAAATCCCTCACATTATACTTTATAAATCCAAAATAAAGTTCTTTTGGGATGCCTTTGGCCTCAAATTCAAGCAGCACCGTTTCTGTCTCTATTTTCTCAGCTCCTCTTGTCATTCTTTTTGCATTTTTAACTGAGCTGTTGCACGCTTTCAGGTTTTCAACTAGCTCCCTCATGCTGACACTAAGGGGAACCCCTGTTATCACCCCCTTGCCCCCATTGGGTCTCTGCTCTCCGACTTTCACAGTTTTTTCCTATGCCCTGTAGCTTTCTTGCCTTTACTTCTTGGTTCTCTGTATTACACCCAATTAGCAGGTTACCATCCCCTAGTACTTTCGCATACTTTACTTCACTTACTTGTGCTCTGATTACTTTTTTGAGTTTTAGAGGATCCATTTTTTTTACTCCACCTTCACCCTCAAACCTCGCCACCACATTAAGGGATCTTGTTTTAGGATTCTTTGCTTCATCTTCCCTTCCCTCACTCTCTGTTCCTCCTAGGCTGTCCTTGTCCTGTTTCTTTCTCTTCCTCCCATTAGCCTTCCGATACCTTCCTCCCTTCACCACCTGTTCCCATTCACTACCCTCTTTTTCACTCCCATCTACCTCCTCCTCACTCAACTCCATGCTGTTGTAACTGTCTTTGTCTACCTCTTTCCCCTCCATTGTACAACAATCAGCAAGAAACAGTGTAAAAGGATCGCTACTGGACCTGTACAGGCCGTCGGTGGACACTCTCACCCTCTACTCCCTACCGATTACCAACTCTGCAGTCCGTAAACCAAACAGTCAAACAACTCCTCTTGAGTCGAGGTCATTGTTGGGGAAGCTACATGGCTTTGCAAGCTACCAATTCTTCTTCTTGTGCTTGTTTTTCTTCTTCTGTTGTTTAATGGCGGTTGGCAAACAGCTTTCAAGTGCATTACCATCACCTTCTGGATTGGAGTGTGGACCAGAATGGCTATTATACTTTTACATTAAATTCTCCTGTTAACTCCTGTGTCTTCTAAATATCTGAAGATAGCCCTGTATCCTACATCACCTGAGTTCTTCTGCAACATTTCTCTAACACTTAAAGTCATTTGATTCCTTTGGAGTGTGATTTTAAGTGTCCGTCTATCTTGTTGGTATCTAGGGCATTCTAACAATATGTGCTCCACCGTTTCCTGTAGTCCGCAATGATCACATCTACCCATTGCATGTTTTTTCATTATGTGTAATGTTCTGTTCAGACGGGTGTGACCAAACCTCATTCTTGATATGATATCTTCCTCCTTTCTATTTCTATTGCTTCCTCTCATTTCTCATCATCATATTTCCATCATCTTTCATTATCATTATTCATATTCTTTCCTATTACCAGCCATTCTTTTAATCATACCCCATATCTAATGATGTGTTTCTTCCTAGTGATTCACAGTATTTCCTTCAATACCCTCTTTTAATCCTCTTTATTATATTCCTCACTACTGCCTGCTTTCTTTTCTAATGAATCAAATTACAAAACAAAACTTATTTTGACACTGCATTGCTTTGGTGCATTTTTGTGTCCACCATGGAACTAACTTTTTCCTCCTATTACCGCTTCTTTTTGGTGTAGACTCTTTTGCTGCTCCTAATATAATTCCACTGATTTCCGAATTCAAGTCATTAGCTGACTGGTTTATATTTACAGATTTCAATTTCCCCTCACTTAATACTTTAAACTTGCTCCAATCTACTCCCTCAAACTTCCATCTTCCGTCTATTTCATCCTGTTCCATATCACTTTCTATTCCTATATTAACAGACATTGGATAGTGATCACTACCTACAATGCTTCCGTTCAATACCTTCCAATTACTTATTCCAGCCAAAGACTGTGATACCAATGTCAGATCAATTGCTGATTCTGTACCCCTCACCAGATTCAACCTTGTGCCCAAACCGTCATTTAAACACACCTACTCCTTTTTTTTATCTCTTCTATAATTTCTCCATTTGAATCTTCTTGGTTCCCCCATACTGTGCTATGTGCATTGAAGTCCCCACATCAGATTACTTTCCCTCTCCAGTGTTCCAAAATTAATTCTAATTTTTCTTTTTCTAATTGTTTGCATGGGTTATAGAAATGTATTATTTTCATACTTCCTTCTTTGGTCCATATTTCAATAACTATTAGTTCTAGCTCTTGCACTGTCATTAGTTGTCTATATTTTACTCCTTGTCTGATGAATATTACACACCCTCCTCCATTCCCACTGGTTCTATCTATCCTTTAAAAATGAAGTCTAGAGCTGGTTTGAGCCATGTTTCCTGTATGCATATAACATCTGGTTTTGTTTTTAATATACTGATATATCCTTTAAACTCTTGTCTATTTGCAATCAGACTTCGAGCATTCCGCTGAAGTATAAACATTATGGTATAATGTGAGGGCTTCCCTCTGAGGTCCTTGGCTAAGATCTGCATGTATTTTTTCTCAGGATAAGTCCTTCATGTTCAGGAACTTTGCTGCTACCTTCACTATGATTTAGATTTTTTCTGTTTTAGTCTTTGCTTGCTCTGAGCAGTTGATAACATAAGCTAGAAACAGGACTAATTTGCCCTGTTTGGTAGTTATGTGATGTCCCTAGCCTTGTGCTTATGTCCTTACTTTGGATTGTACTTTCATTTCTTTTTCCATTATCCACAATCTTCACTGCCTCTGCATACATTACTCTCTGTTCTGTTCTTACTTGTTGAATTTCAACTGCCTGTTTTCTCATTATGCATCCTCCATATGCTGCTGTGTGATTTCCCCCGCAATTGCAACATTTTACTGTACTGTTATTCCCACATTCTCCATAAGCATGTTCCCCTCCACATCTTCCACATCTCTACTTCCCCTTACACACACTAGCAGTGTGGCCATACCTCTGGCATTTATAGCATCTGGGGGGGGGGGCATATGCTCTTACAATAAAGCTCCTTCCATACTGTTTGCAGTTTCAGTGCCTTATTCCTCTGTTCAGCACTTTTACACTTTTCCAACAAACTGCCATCTCTCAACACCTTAGCCATTTCAATATCCCCCAGTTCTTTCCTCAATCCATTTGTTAAGGCAATCGGGTTTACAGACGATATTTCGTGTCTTGTTTTAAATTTAAGAATGATCTTATCAAATTAACAATTGTTGGGATCCTGTCCTGAATGTAAAGCCTCAGCCCACTAAAAATGGCTGAGTCCACATGGCTCTTTGTTCTGAGAACAATAGGAGCCAGTGAACTCAATTTCCCAGACTGCTTCAGGGCTTTCGCACCTGGACGTGAAACCCCACCCATGGATCCAGCTTTCAGCTATCATTGGTCGAGGATGGCACATGACCCATGACCTCATCAGGTCACATAAAGGCTCAGTCCATGCTGCTCTCGGCCTCTCTTTCTCTGGACTTTCAACTGGGGTGCAGCGCAGCTACCCTCTCTGACCTCTGGACAGAGGTCCCCCCTCACACAGTGTGTCTTGCATAAGGTAGACACACTGAACTCTCTTTCTTAAGGCAGCGGCACGAGGGCCTGTCTATGACTCCTGAAACTAAACTTAAACTCTGCAAGTTTAGTTAGCACCAGCCATAAAACAAAGTCTGCGAGCTAACTAACCAGCAACAGGAGCAACAAAACAAGTTAGGGCCGAGCTGCTAACTCTGCCAGGACAACAATCCGGCCTGTTTTGGAACATTGCACAGCAAGGACTGCTTTGGACATTGGAACCACAATATCTTCTCTGCCTGGCTCACCAAACAGATTTGCCAGCTAACCAAGCAACACCCAAGAAAACCCCTTCCAAAAGACTGGTTCGCCAACTGGGCATAGCATAACGTAACACAGCTAACCACAAGGCTATTTAACTTATGTACATTGAGCTTCATTTGTTGTGACGTGTTTCATGGTTTATTGTGTTCTATAGATGATTGGTTAGCCACACAGTTAAGTTAGTTCTGCTTCATGCATGTACTTATAGAGCTGGAGTTACATCCATTAAGACAACTATTATGTTTTGCATGCAAACTCGCTCCTCTTTTTAACCTGGCACTATGTTAGACACAAACTGACCTTAAACACACACACCCACATGGGAGCTTAGCCAGCACATGGTCTGAGCACCACCATCTTTGATTTCTTTGTCTACCTTAAACACATGGTCACTGAGTCCACCATCTTTCTTTTCACACCTACACCATTGTTGCAGTTCCCCTTTTGTCTCAGCACACGGCCTGAGCCTTTGTCTCCCTCCTTGCATTTCTCTCTCTCTCTCTCTCTCTCTCTCTCTCTCNTCAAAACATTAAAAACTACAGCCAAATATTTTTCACAGGTGAGCTGACAATCCAGCTTCCTGGAATATCCCTGAGACCTAAACCTGTCCTAAACAAAACAGTCCCATCTGGGCAGTAGAGAAGAAATGGTAAAATAAAAATAAAAAATCATTCCTTTCCTTTTAAGGCCCAAAGTTGTATTAACTACACAAAAAATGGCAAAAAAGTAACTTAACTACTTCAATCACTTTGCAAATATGAATGTAGTTGAACTACCGGCAAGCTACTGCAATATTTTACAGCAGTTCTTCGCCATCGTACAGCTCGTCGGACTCGCGGGCAGACCAAGAACTTTGCCTACCGGCTGGAGCTCAACAAGCACCAGCGCCGCCTGACCTGGGTGGCCTGCTGTGGTTGAGAAGAAGATACCAGATACACCAGGCCAGAGCTGAGAGGCTCAGGAAGAGCTTCTACCCTCAGGCCACTAGGATCCTGATTGAGGACAGTGCCTAAGATTGCCCTAGGACTGTTTTTACTTGTTAACGGTTACACATTTCACTTTGATTATACACCATATGATTATATGTGACAAATAAAACTTGAAATTGAACTTATGCAAGCAATATGTACACTCCCCTCCAAAAGTATTGGAACAGTAAGGCCAATTCCTGTATTTTTGCTGTAGACTGAAAACATTTGGGTATGACATCAAAAGATGAATATGAGACAAGAGATCAACATTTCAGCTTTTATTTCCATGTATTTACATCTGGATCTGATACACAACTTAGAAGATAGCACCTTTTGTTTGAACCCACCCATTTTTCATGTGAGCAAAAGTATTGGAACATGTGACTGACAGGTGTGTTTTGTTGCCCTGGTGTGTCCTATTACATTGATTATTCAAACAATAAATAGCGCTGAATATCTACGTTCAGTTTCAGATTTGGGTTTTGCCTGTGCAGACTGCATTTGTAGTTAGAGGTGTAACCAACATGAAAACCAGAGAGCTCTCTATGGGTGAAAAACAAGCAATTGTGAAGCTGGATGGAAAGATGGAAAATCAATCAGAGCCATTGCACAAACATTGGCCATAGCCAATACAACCATTTGGAATGTCCTGAAGAAGAAAGAAACCACTGGTGTACTAAGAAACAGACGTTGAACAGGTAGAACAAGGAAAACAGCAGCAGTTGACGACAAAAACATTGTGAGAGCTGTAAAGAANGAGCCTCAAAAATTCTGGGACAAAGTTTTATGGACTGATGAGACAAAGATTAACCTTTACCAAAGTGATGGAAAGGCTAAAGTTTGGAGAAAGAAAGGATCTGCTCATGATCCCAAACAGACGAGCTCATCTGTGAAACACAGTGGAGGTAATGTCATGGCTTGGGCTTGCATGGCTTCTTCTGGGACGGGCTCATTAATCTTCATTGATGATGTAACACATGATGGCAGCAGCAAAATGAACTCAGAAGTCTACAGAAACATTTTGTTCCAATTTAAAGAAAGATGCAGCCAAACTGATTGGGAGATCCTTCATCGTGCAGCAAGATAATGACCCAAAACACACTGCCAAAACAACAAAGTAGTTCATCAGGGGCAAGAAGTGGAAGGTTTTAGACTGGCCAAGTCAATCTCCAGACTTGAACCCTATAGAGCATGTATTTTACCTGCTAAAGAGGAGACTGAAGAGAGTAACCCCCCAAAACAAACAACAACTGAAAGAGGCTGCAGTGAAAGCCTGGAAAAGCATCACAAAAGAAGAATGCAAAAGTTTGGTGATGTCAGTGGGTCACAGGCTTGATGCAGTTATTGCAAGCAAAGGATTTGCAACTAAATATTAAGTCTTATTCACTTTAATCTATTTTAAGTCTATCTGTTCCAATACTTTTGCTCACCTAAAAATGTGGTGTTCCGTTACAAATAATGCTTCTTAGCCTTAGCAATACGGCTAGCCACTAAGTACGACACTCTCAGAGCAGCACCATTTGTAGAGGTGGTGGCTCTCAGCACTTGCTTCTGTCCTGCTTGCTTGCATTTTTTTCACTCAAAAAACTCAATGCAGTTGTCTTTAAGTGCAGGGTGCTTGGACTCAAAGTGCCGAAGCAGTTTTGAGGGCTTCATTGCCTCATTAGACAGCTTGTCTCCACATATCACACGCAGGGGGCTTGGAGCATGCAAGTCACCTTTGGCAATAAAGCCATATTTTAGGTACGACTCATCGTATTTCCTATTGAAGGAAGCTTTCTTTTTTTTTTGCAGTCTCGGCCTATGCTATCTCTGCGTTATCATCATCATTAGGTCTCCTTTTATCTCCCCTAACTCTTCCAAAGAAACTCTCAAGCGATGTTTGTTTTTTACTCATGTTTTTTACTCAGTAGCTAGCTAGCTAGTTGCAACACGTACATCCAGTAGGACAGCAGGTGATGACCAGCTGATCTCACGTGCATGTGTGTTGTGGGCATGACAGGGGTGAGGAAAGGTGCAGCACAGACAGACCGTGCCAAGTTCAATGTCATAACCGCACAAATAGCCTATAATGTTATAAGTATATTATTCAGGTTTTTTTAATTTTTAATTTTTTGCTGAATCATATCGTTTCCTTGCAGCCCGGTAGCTAGCGTTAGCAGGATAGCTAGCAAGCTAATAGCTCCTAGCAAGCAATGGCAGGCACTGACTGTGTCTGAAGGTGTGTGTGTCTGTGTGTTTGTGTTCATTTCAGCCTCTGACTAAACTCAGCACTCACCAGAGACTCTGGTTCTTTCTGTTATTTTCCTCCAGTCTTTTTTCCCTCTCCTCTGTACCTGTTCCCTCCAGTCAGCAATCAGTATGGACAAAGAGAGACTAATTACATTATAACACCCTACAGTACAGATTGGCACCTCTGTGGCCCGCTGCTGCAGACAGGTTGAGAAGCGAGAGTGAAGATAAATCCACTTTTTAATCCCAAAAGTTTAAAAAATAAACTCTCCTCCCGCTGGTAAACGGCTCTGGATCAGAGCAGAATCAGGTGTGACTCCGGGTGTTCTTTCCTCTAGAAGCTCCGGCTCTGCCCTCGCTCTCTTCTCCAGAGCTCTCCTGTGCTCGGCAGCTGTTTGTCGGCGAGCAGTGGCTCTGTCCTCCGCTCCACCTGGTCCTCCCCACACAACACTCTGCAAAGCCCCGCGATACGAGTAAATTTTTCGCTCAAGTTGAATATTTGCTATTACTGTTTATTTATAGACTATTTATAGACAGTTTTGGTGAGTTTTATTTTGTTTCTGTTGAGTTTGAATGAAGTGTGTCCATTTGCGCCCATTTGTTTTGGTCTGAGATGCTGTACTCTAGTGCGACATCTACTGGTTCTGAATGTCGTATATATCACCTTTAAAGTGGCAGTGTCTACTCTGAATACAGTCTTGTCACAGGATTCTAACCAGAATAACCTGGGACAGAAAAGGTTTATACAGCTGCTAGCTGTCCTCATCCAAAAACCTTCCCCACTGGTCTGTAATAGAGACTCTGTAAGGACACTAAAGTTGATGACAGTTCCTTCCTAAATGTAAACTGTTGACTGTTCTGGAAAGTTATTTAAGCTGCAACTATACTTTTGCTACTGTGGAGATATGTTGATTTTCTGTCTAGAGTAACTGACAAGAGCTTTCATTTCTGGAGCTGACCTGGTCACACACTATTTACACTTTTGCATCCCTGAAGGCAGGCTGCAAACACAGAATTCTTTGGAGAGGATACAAAATGGAAGGGAACCAGCAGTGTGCAACAAAAAAATTTATTAAATTGATTTAAAAAGATTAAACGTCAGCTAAACTGTAGTACAACCAACTAAGGCTACAATAACTAGTACTAGAAATATTCCTATTCTTTTCCTAGTCCTCAAGTTAAATTGCTATATTCAAATTTTAGAGGTAAAGAACAGGGTTGGTTTTAGTTAAAGTTAAAAAAAAAAAAGAAATTAAAAAAATCAAAAAGGTAAAAAAAATATGATTTTCAGTGTCTAATTAAAAACAATATGGAAGACAAAAATGACCAAACTGATTTCTGTTTCAAAAATTAACAATGATGTTTTTAGAAATCAAAAGAATAATTAAGTAAATAAGGTCTAAAAGGATTGAAAGATTGATTAAGCTCAAAGAGGTTAAAAATGTGGTTCAAAAATGGCAATGGCTTGAAACTGAGAAAAGTTTCAAAATAATAAATTATTTAACAAGACCAGGTCAAAACCTAGTATTTGGCTGGACCATGTATGGTCAATGTGCTATATTGTGGCCAAATTGTTACAGGCGTAGTCAGCAGTCGTGTCTATAACGTGAATTTCTGGATATTAAATGTTCATCTGCAATTTTCTGTGGTGGTCCCAGTAATATTTCTTCTTAAAGTGTACTGAGATATCATATCACATGACATGGTTAAGCTACGTTGGACTAAAAAATGTTATAAATGCAGTTTCAAGAACAAAATTTTCCACTCATATCTTAAGATGTTTGATTTGAAAGAGAGCTATTCTAATTATAACTATTCTAAATATATATTTACTCCCTGCTTTTTCATTCGTTTCTGTCTGCAGGATATCTCTCGTTTTTCTGACTCACTCTGTGTTGAGTGTTTTGTCAGAGTGGTTGTTATTTTGAGGTGTTAAACTTTGCGCTCTCCCTCACTCTCTGCACAGCTGATTTCTTGTTTCTCTCACTCTCTCACTCTGCTCTGAGCTGGACTGTTACCGTCTGTAACCATTGTCTCCACCTCTCACAGCAGCAGGTTTTATATTGTTTTCCAGTTTCATTCCCTCATGGTCGATATCAGGTATTGTGCCGTCTCTGTGCCATCAGAGGGATATATATTATATTATATGGGAATTTCTGATATACGCCACCATCATGCCGCCGCCGGTAGACGTTCCTTCCATGCACTCCACACAGTATGGCGGTGACTGAAGGGTAGACTGCTCCTTCTCCTTCTCCTGGTAGTCCTTAAATTGGCACTATCCACCTGTAATACTAGCGGTAGCTTTAGAGGGCTGCGCCTGTAGTCATAGTATACGTAGCTACATCTATACGTTTTGAAAACATTTTGAAAAAGATTTTGAAAGAAACAGCCAATCAGGAAACTCGGCCGACCAATCGTGTAACTTCATCACTCAGTCAGTTCAATTAAATTTTATTTATATAGCGCCAAATCACAACAAAAGTCATCTCATGACACTTTACATATGGAGCAGGTCTAGACCATACTCTTAATAATGTTATTTACAGAGACCCAACAATTCCCACCATGAGCAAGCACTTGGCGACAGTGGCAAGGAAAAACTTCCTTTTAAGAGGCAGAAACCTCGAGCAGAGCCGGGCTCTAGGTGGGTGGCCATCTGCCTTGACCGGTTGGGTTGAGAGAGAGAGAGANATTATTAAAGAAGCTCATGAAGCAGTTACTACTGAGAGCTAAAGGAATATACGGATCAATAGAGCTATGACTCTCAGTGCTGAAAAGAAACCTGGGGTTGTTCTTATTTTCCTCTATTAATGATGAGTAATAGGCTGCTCTGNTGCTTTAATTTGCGGGTTTGGTGGTTATACCATGGAGCTAACCTCTTTTGTTTTATTATCTTCTTTTTAAGGGGGGCAATAGAGTTGAGTGTCATTTGCAGTGAGCCTGCAGCACTATCAACCAGATGATCAATTTGGGACGGACTAAAGTTAGCATTGGAGATAGACAGATAGACATCTGCTGTAGAAGTTTTTGGCTACTGGCTTGTAGTCCACTAATAGGAATTCAAATGTTACTAAATAATGATCTGATAAAAGAGGATTCTGTGGAAGGACTATTAAATGTTCAGTTTCAACACCATAAGCCAAAACAAGGTCGAGGGTGTGGTTAAAACAGTGAGTGGGTTTATGTACACTCTGACAGAAGCCAATTGAATCTAATAATGAGATAAACGCAGTACTAAGGCTGTCATTATCAACGTCCACATGAATATTAAAATCACCTACGATAATTACTTTATCTGTTTTAAGGACTAAACTTGATAAAAACTCTGAGAATTCATTTAGAAATTCTGAATATGGGCCAGGAGCGCGGTACACTATAACAAATAGAATTGGCTGTAGAGTTTTCCAGGTTG
>NTHP01000602.1:24617-48756 GCA_003416845.1 Oplegnathus fasciatus
ACGATAATTACTTATCTGTTTTAAGGACTAAACTTGATAAAAACTCTGAGAATTCATTTAGAAATTCTGAATATGGGCCAGGAGCGCGGTACACTATAACAAATAGAATTGGCTGTAGAGTTTTCCAGGTTGCGTGAGAGTGACTAAGAACAAGGCTTTCGAATGAGTTATAATTAAGTTTAGGTTTAGGGTTGATTTCTAGGCTTGAGTCAAAGATGGCTGCAACTCCACCTCCTTGGCCGGAGCCTCGAGAAATGTGAGTATTAATATGACGAGGAGGAGTGGATTCATTTAGGCTAACATAGTCCTCATGACTCAGCCAGGTTTCAGTAAGACACAATAAATCAATATGATAATCTGATATCAACTCATTTACTAATACAGCTTTAGATGACAGAGATCTGACGTTTAAGAGTCCACATTTTATTCTCTTATTCTGTTCACCACTGTAGCCTAAAATGGCAGTAGGTTGCAGGCCATCTTCAAGGTCAAACAAGGACAAACAATTTTTATAAATGAAATAGCCTTGCATCACAATATGATTTAGATAATTAAACCTGGTTACTGTTAAACCTGAGGGTAGCAAAACCATAACTTTGCTCCCCCTAATTGAATGATGGGGATGCATTTGCTCCACTTGCTCCATTGCTCAGGCGCATATGCCTGTGGTCTCTCATGGAAGGGTTGTAGAGGTGTTTGTAGAGGCATACCTGCTCGGCCAGTTTACCTTCGTAAGCGGCCATGTTGAAACAATGCTCAGCGCGCGTTGCATAGTTACAAAAATTCGGAGGTGCACGACCAAGTGCCGTGACAACTTGTGGAGCCTCCACGCTTGACACAAGATATGTGATGACGTCATTTTTGGAGCACGCACCATCGCGCCAGGGACACTACAGCGAGCATAAACCCTGCTTACGGTGTAGGGTACAGTGTAGGGAACGCAGCTATGCCGTACCTACGGGGTAAGCTCTGCGTAGATTCAACGGAGAAGAATAAATCAGGCTTTTCGCGTTTGTAGGGCTGGCCCTCTGTAGTCCAGCCAAAAATAAGGGAACTTGGCTTGGCTTAGGGGTTATGATGCTGACCATGAACCATCTCTCTTTGTTGCATCTCTCTCTCCCTTATTTCCTGTCATTTCTCTACTGGCGCTATCTATAAAGTCATAAAAGACAACTATTTTAAAAATATGCTAAGACTAATGTTAGCAAAGAAAATGATGTAAAAATTACACAACTGCTCAAAAAGCCATCCCAGAGATAAAGCTGTTGTTGCAAGCAGGTCTTAGGGGCAGCTGGAGCTCAGGGGCTTGTACCACGAAGCAAGTTCAACTTACAGTATGGCTCTCTTTGGGTTACTTGGCTTCACTGAGTCTAGCCTCGGCGATCCTGGTTAACCAGTATCATGAACCTGGTTATTAACTAGCTCTGTTAACTCTGAGTTTTCCAGTCCAGTTCTGAGCACATTCATGTAAAAAGAGGCAAAATTGTTAAAGATAGGCAACATCATCAGAACCTTGAATGAAGTACTTTAAGGAGAACTCCATCGATTTTGCACATCAAAAGTAGAGGTCTGGGGAGTACGACTGTATACAGTATGTGAAAAAAGTTGTATAAAGTCTTTTGTGGCTCCAGCGGGAGCTGTGCAAAATCCATGGATGTGTTAAGGAGAACTGGATCAGGGGCGTGTCCAGGGAGATTTACTATCTGCCTGGTCAGAGGTAGGACTTTAGTCTGAACCAAATTATAAAGTTCTTTAGACTTTTCATTAGACCATCACTGGACTGACTGGATTCAATTCTGATAATAAAAGGGCATTTGTGATGCTCAGAAATATGTATGCATCGTTTTACAGCCGCTCCTTTTGGAATCATTGTGTATGAGAAAAATATTTTTGGGGCCAGTGTGGGTCATGTGATGAAGCAAGAAGTTACAATAGTCTGTCCTGCTGCTATGCCAAAATCGCTTCACAGCCCAGCCCAACATTCCTGGAGGCTTGGCAAAAGTTGATAAATTGCCTCAGGTGATGTCACTTGAGTCAGTGTCTGTTGGAGCTGAAAACTACAATTTTGAAAATGAAAGTTAGAAAGAAGTTAGAAAGAAGTGAGCTTACTAGACCTCTGTAGCCCACTCCTCATCTCTGCTTGAGGCTAGAGGCTCCAGGTTGCATAAGCCACAACAAGCCAAAATCTCTGATCGAACTGTCGGCCATCAAGTTGCGTTGTGGGTAATGTAGAGGCCAAGTTTTGACAAGGAAGAAGAATGCATGAAATAAAAAAGACAATACCTCTGGTTCTGCTGAATTGATTTTGATCCCTTTATTTAAACTGTCCATCGTGAGTCTGACAATGTTACAGGAGTGCTATGCAATGCTCGGTAGAGTACTCTTTTAACATGAAATGGCGATACCAGAGTAACTTTATAGCATCAGCAAAAAGTGATTTTCATTGAGATGAAATGTAAAATCACGTAACAACAATAGATTAAGAAGCTAATGTCCAAATATTAAAAGTAAGGGTAAGGCTATAAATAAGTGTAGAAATTATTATATACAAGTATTTTTTGCTTTTTTTGTAATGATGAACAAACTATTATGGATATGTGATGCACATCAAAAAAGCTCAAGTAATGTAAGCTTATTTCTGTTGCCAAAGCAGAGAGGTGAGGAGAGAGGAGAAGAAAAGTAGTTAATGCCTGATGAGGTCTATCTGNTGTAAAGTCATGCTTCTGACTAGTGATACAGAAATATCTGCTGCCATACCACCAGACTACAGAGCAGCTTCTTTCCTCAGGCTGTTAGACTCCGTACTTCAACATAAAAAAAAAGTTTCTTGTGTAGCATAAAGGGACTACAACTTGCATTTCGTTTTGCAACCTTATGTTGTAGAATGACAAATGAACCTTGAATCTTAAATGTCAGGAGCCTGTAGGAATGATGACTCAATTTTTCCACTGGGCTGATTGGTCAGCAGTCCGACTGTTGAGATTTTGATGCGATCCTCTGAAGTGCTGCTCTGGGGCAGGTTAACCGTGCAGCATGGTGATTTACCCTGGTCACCATGTTGAGCCAACATTGTGATACAAGCCCAAAGATAGCTGGCTAACCCACTAATCTCTGTGGTACAAGCCCCAAGATTTGAGGGTGATTACCTGGGCTTGGTAAAGAAGCAAAAATGTAGATAATTCTGATCCAAAGTGATGCAGTGTCGACAGGCAAGGGATTCTTATTTCTCCAAAACATATATTATATTCTTTTCTCAGACCCTATATGGTAAACCATAATGTTATTCCAAGATGGTGGGTGGAGTGACTGGCAATTGTCATTTTGTTTTTGCTGACAGTGTCTCAGTAGGCAATTCCTCATCAACCCCTCCATTATTAATTCTCAACTTTGGGTCGAATCAGCACATGAACCCGTAGTTTTTAGCTATGTGCATTAAGCCACGTGCTTCCCAATTTTGCCCGCCATCTGTATCTGCGAGGCTTCCATGGTCCTTTCCAGCCGCTTCACAGTATCTACTGCATGGACACACATCATGCCCTTTAACAGATTGCATTTCAACGTATTTTTCTACAATAGAATCAGCACAAGTTAAATCACTATGACAATTGACCAATCCTAAGTTCCGCCCCCCTTAGTTACTGTAACTAAGTCAGACAAGTTTGACAGTAAGAAACATGGCGACGCCGGTGTGCCGCAGTGTGTATTTAGAGTTTCTGGGTGTCAGGCAATATAGCTTCAAGAAGCCGACGGCAAGAACTACAGTATGCGATGGAAGGACATATTCACGATGTTAACTTTTATGAGCAGGGCAAAACGACTCGAATTGAGGCAAAGTCATTCCGCCGGTCTCAACAAAAAAGGGAGAGACGGAGGGTGACAAGACTATCAGTCAATATTGCTTGTGCACTGTGTGTCCTGTTTCCCCCTTCTGGGATCAGTAGATGATAACTTTTACTAAGATAACTTTTCCTTTTGGGATGCTAGACGTTGTGTATATTCAAATAAATATCACCAAAAGTTACTTCTGGGAGGCATGTAGCCTTACAGAGATAATATAAACAATGCAACGTTAGCCTTGATCTTTTCTGGCTAACGATAATTCATGTCATCTTAAAAATATGTCAGAAAACAACCTATCTGTCCTTTTCCAAATCTCTTTAACATTACCACAAAAATAAGGAGGGAGCAAACCTGGCTCATGTTGGTGATCTGACATTAGGCAAACTCCTCTTGATGTAATGTTAGCTATATGTTAGCTAGCTAGTTAGTTAGCGTTTTGCTAAATCAGAATCAGAATCAGAATTAAATTTATTGCCAAGCAGGTTTGCACATACAAGGAATTTGACTTGATATATTGGTGCCTGACATATAAACATAGTAAGTAGAAAAAATTTATGAAGGGAAAAGGTGACAGCAAGTACTGCGAGTCAGAAGCATAGCTTAAATATATAAAATAGATAATAGAAATATGACAAGATATTATAAAATAAAATAATATAAAGATACAGACATAGACGATATGTACAATATGGCTTATTTAAATGAAAGAACTGTACAGATTTATATAGGATGTGCAAAATATTTGCCAATTATGTGCAAGAGTTCACAGTATTTGAAGTCAGTTGAACAATAAAGAATATTTGCAATGTGCAACGATAAGTCCAAAAGATGTGCATTAATGTAATGCATTGGGTCAGGTGTGTACGTTAATGGTGGGTATAGAGTCAGTGTCAGTGGGGGTCCCGGGCCTTGTTGATGAGGCCAGCTGCAGATGGGAAGAAACTGTTCTTATGGCGTGAGGTTTTGGNAGGGCTTGTCGTTGTTGTACCTCACCGTGGTGCGTGACGGTACACAGCTGTCCTCACAGAAGCTGATGTATGATGTCACAGCCTCTGTGAACTCATCCAGACTGGTGGTAGCAGTCCTGAAAACATCCCAGTCAGTACAGTCCAGGCACACCTGAAGGTCCTCCATGGCTTCACTGGTCCACTGCTTNGTGCAGCTCAGGGGACGGCGTGATAGGCTCTGCTTACTGTAGCGTAACAGTGATCCAAAATGTTTTCCTTTCTGGTCGGACATTTAATAAATTGTCTGTATTTGGGGAGGTCATGGCTGAGATTTCCTTTGTTAAAGTCACCGAGGACAATAACTAAAGAGTCCGGGTTTGTCCGCTCCACACTCAGTATCTGGTCAGCGAGCGTGCGCTGGGCCTCCTGCACATTAGCCTGTGGTGAAATGTAAACACCGACCAGAATGAATGAGGTGAACTCACGGGGGGAGTAAAAAGGTTTACAGTTTATGAAGAAATATTCCAGATCAGGAGAACAGTGTTGTTGAATCACTGTCACATCGTTACACCAGCCACTGTTAATGTAGACACAGATTCCTCCACCTTTCGTTTTGCCTGAGAGTTGCGTGTCCCGATCGGCTCTGAAGAGTTGGAAGCCTGCCAGCAGCACCGAGTCCGGTATCAGTCCACACAGCCACGTCTCCGTGAAGCATGAAATGGAAGATGAAGAAAAGTCTCTGTTTTTCCCCACCAGTAGCTGAAGTTTGTCCAGTTTGTTGCACAGTGAACGCATGTTGGAAAGAAATATTCCAGATAAAGGTGTGCGAAGTCCGCGCTGGCGGAGACACACAAGGGCGCCGACATGTTTACCTCTCCTCCGGCGTTTCACTGTGTGTACAAAGGTGAGCGCACCTTTGACCAGAATGTCCAATAATTCCACTGATGGCGTGAGAAAAGTGGGAAATAAATCTGCTGGTGTTGTTCCCCTGATGTTCATGAGCTCTCCTCTGGTGAAAGAGCTCCGGGTACCACAGCAGAAAACTGAGTTTACAAACAAAACAAGACAAAACAACGTGCACCAACACACCGAGGCAGCCATCTGCGGCGCCATCTTGAATTGAATTGAATTGATCTAACTCAAGATGTGAATAAATACAATGTAATGTGTACGTGAAGATTGTGACAGCAATGTAATGTGACTTTGCATACTAATGTTACCTTTGAACTGACGTATGTATCCAAGTATGGAAGTATGTAGTAACAGGAAAGGGGAAAGTTGACCGAGCTTCATCCAGGTACCAAGCTGGCTCAACTGTTATTGGAGGGGTGGGACTTAGGAAGGGCTGATTGTTTTAAAAAGATAATTTTTCAAAGCTACTCTTTGCTCAACTTAGCCATGCTTCATTACTATTCCTTCAATCAACCAAGTTACTTACTTACTGATCAGGAGTTAACACACACATAGTCACATTGGCCCTCATTTATGAAACGAACGTGCGGAAGAAAACTGGTGTACGGTCATTTCCACCCAAAGCTCGGCATTTATCAATATGGATGTGAGCAGAGGCTACGATCAAATCTCACGTCAAGTCTCAACTCGTGTACGCAAGTTTTCGAGTGAGTGTGGACTTGCGGTGCAGCATAATAAATCTGTCGGAGGATTGTTAAAACCATTCTGACTGGCATCGAAGCATATGCAGACGTGTATTCATCATTTAAAAATATGGCAAAATAACAACTTTGTAAAGGCATCGACAGTGTGTCATGTATCCCTAACATAAATAAGTATTTTCAAATTGTTTGCAATTTACGGGGTTAACAGTTTTTGATATAAGATTAATTTATAGACTATACATATCACGGATGTATAAATTAAATATTGAAACCTCAGCTGGAGTTTGATTGACCACGGCAACACTGTTGACTGCAGCAGTGATTTCATTCCATACAGCATTCCTCCAACTTCTTTTGATGCCACTTTTCAGGCTGCCAAATAAAACTAGTCTGTTTAACTGAACTTCTGATGTTAGCGTTTCTATCTCCAGGTCGGAGAAATTCCTCTTCTTGGCCGGATTATGTTTCTCTCTGTCGTAAACTCTAGGGGCAAGGCGTCTAAACAGAGGGGCATGATATTTAAATGACGATTGTTTTCAGCCGCCACATTTATCAACGTCCGATCTTTCTTATGCTGGGATTGGCGAGATATGAACGTTTCATGAATCACATGTGAACCCCGTTGTAAGATGATTTCTGCACTCGGATCTGCGCTGGTTTCTACGCTAGATTGATAAATGAGGGCCATTATGAGTATATTCTGATTACACTGACTATTACATAACTATAGCTCTTTCAAAACCCTGTTTACCCCTCCCCTCATAATGATATGTCTTCTTGTTGCTATTGTCTTTCCCCCTGCATCCTAGATTCAGGGGTATCCTAGGAAGTGTGCTTTTGTGGACTAAATATGTCATAATGGACCACTTATTTCAAAGACTCAAAGAAACGCAGCAGAGAAACCACAGCGTGTGGCTCTAAAAACTCTAGCCTCCTTTGAAAAAACAAGAGGGGACAGTTTTTATCTATCTTATCTATGCATTGCAGCCTGGAGAACTCCATGGATGTGTCTCAAATGGATTCTGAGTTCAGTAGGTAGAACTGCCCATGGAATTGTCAGAATGTTCTATACTTACTACTGTAATATGGGCAGATGCTCATAAACATTATGAACAATTCATTTTGTTATCTGTAGTTCTGTTTACCATGCCATAGTATCTATGTGAAAGCCCCCCTTTTAGAAGCAATATTATTGCGCAATTTATACAGATTGTAACTCACTTTTCGATTTTACATATTTTTCTTTTTCTTTTCATTGTTCCTAATGGCTTATATGTTACCCAAAAAAAGTACATTTAAATTGTCTTTTTTTTCCAATATTAAAAATAGTAAATGCTTTTTTCTTTTTCTACTTTTGCACTTTAAAGAGTTTGGGCACACTAAGTAACAATTTCAATTATGTAATTATGTTTTTGACAACTTTAGTTTACAGTACAAGATAAACAAAATTCCAAGCATCAGCATGTGTTGACTGTATGTGTTTTTCTTAACATGTTTCTGGTAAAGAAATAAAATAAAATAATTAATTTATTAATGTGATGTTTTTTGACTATAACATTGAGTGATTAGTGAAGAGGGGCCTATAAAGACAGCTCCGCCCTTCTCCCACCAGTCGGCCTGTCTTGTTATGTAAAGCCTGTCGAAACTGAAAACAGGCGGTTGGTGATCACTCCGCGCTCCGTATTCTGAGGCTTGTGGGTAAGCAAGCGCCAGCTTTGTGTTATCATCTCCATCGACACATCGACACGTACGCACAACTATAACAGCTACATTTCTAGATTTTACGGAGAAGCTAAATAAAACCAGGTAAGGGAACATCATTAAGTCTCTTTTCTGCCATTGAGTCTGGCGCTTTGTACTGCTGAATGTCGATGAACAAGGCATCTATATGCTATAACGTTACGCTGCATAGGCTGCAGGTCCCTTACAGCTGTCCCCAGTCATATCGGCACGGAGTCCTACTGTATTTTGCGTGTACTATGCTGTCAGTTTTGTCTTTCTGATTAAAGGTAGACGTGGGAGTTAAAAGGAGATCGGCACATTTGGACACCACGAATTATTATCATACATTACTTAACAGGGTTATGCTACTTCACACAGGTGCAGTCAAGCTGTAGCTCAAGCTCTCAAAGTATGGCCTTTTTTCACCCTCAGTTGAGGCTAACATTTGTAATGGGGTATTTTTACAGCTGACCAGAACCACAACTTTAACAGTATACCATATATACCGTAGTATGGTTATCAAGTACGCGACAGCTCATCCACTGCCATCATCACATTGTGTAACCTGTATTGTTGTAGCTGGGTTTTACCTTAATTCTTAATCTACCTGCTCAGCAAAGTGTCACTGAAAAGACTTTTAAAGGTCACATTAAATAGTTACTCCTAACTGTAGAGCCAATTAGTAGATATATGATACTCAAAAGCCACAGGCTTAGAGGCTTTGCGTAAACTGCATGTTCACAGAACTTGTGTGAATCTGGTACCTGAAGTGCAGTTTACACTAACATAATGTTTTGATTTTAAATTGAAGGTGGATACCAATACTTTATTGCCTTGTGTTACCTAGTCAAGACAGTCTGAAGTGTGTCCAAAATGTGACACTGTATGGCCAAGAAAAAATAAGAAATACATAAATGAATAAATACAGCAGACCGTTCAAGGTGTTAAGGTTTTTAACTGGTAGCTCCTGTATGATTTCCATCTAAGTTGCAGATTATCTGAATTACTACCTCTTGTTAGGAGAGAAATCTTTTCAAAGCCTATATATCGTGAAGTGGAAATGAGATGATTCCTTTCTAAGAAATGGGCAGCTAAAGTGGAATATATATTTTTATATTGTTACTATGATGCTCTGCTATACACGTTTTTAGTTCCCTGCTAATCAATAAAAAAAACCAGCAACTAAAAAGTGGAGCAATAGAATGAGTTGAACATAAAAAAACATTTGTGTCTTCAAATTAAGAGTGTTTTCACATATAGTCCTTTTTAAAGGTATAACGTGTGGGATTTGTCAGTTGCTGTTTAAAAACACAACATTCAAAGTTGGCCCCTCCTCCCTGGCTCAAAGTGCACGCACTTGTGGTGGTCCCACGCGCTTACAATCTGGCAATTGGTCGCTATGTTTTCATAGAGTCCCGCACCTCACACCCTGTGCGTTGTCATTGGCTGGGCACACACACCATTTCCCAAAGGTTGATGCCCAGAAACGTCCCGAACACAGCAAAATAAGAAAATATAGGCAGAGGGCAGGGTCTCTGCAGATACAGACACAGATCACACACTTCTAGTGGGTCATAAGTGATGATTTAGAGAGATTATTTTTGTATGAGTCTATACATTGTTTTTTTTAGGAAAATCCTACTCGTTATACCTTTAAACTAACCAAACTCAGTCCTCTTAAAGTGGACCAAAGAGTGGACCAACAGAAAAGGGACTCAGTTCTTTTCGCGTTCACATTGTCAGTTCATTTGAAAGAGGCCTCAGTCCTCTTTCTGTTCACACTATAGTTCCTCTGGAACTCCTCTCTAGCTAAATGTTGCTGTAATACAATACAGTATGCCTGCTTCTGCATTATCATGAACAAATACAACCTTATAAGAGAAAGTGTGTGTGTGTGTGTGTGTGTGTGTGTGTGTGTGTGTGTGTGTGTGTGTGTGAGAGGCCCTGTTCAGACCTGGTATTAACATGCGTTATGGGTGATCCGATCACAAGTAGACAGCTCTAAGTACATCCATTCAGACCTGGCATTAGAATGCGTCTCCACATGCGTCTCGAGTGACCACTCCCTGCTATCTCACTTCCCTGCTATATGCAAACACATACATCATTTCCATTGGAAAAAACTTAACATTACATTACATTAATTTAATTACATTTAACTTATCAGGCTAACCTTATCAGACCGACTTATTCTACTGTATGAGTGAAATGATGCACAGGAGACATGAGATCAGTACTGACGTATTTTAACTACACAGCTATTGCCAAACTAGCGTTAACACAAACAAAAATACAATCAGTCAGCGAGTTTTATGAAAAGGCACCCAGTTTGATTGAAGCAAGGATAACAAGGATAACGTTACGCTTCAGAAATACTAGTTAGCTCCAACTCACGTTATATTGTGAAGTAGCGTTAGCGTTTTTTTCCAACTCCAGTAAAGACAAAGCTAAAGTTAAATGGTTAAAACGATATTCAGTTAGCAAGGTAAGAAGTTAGACTTCACTTGCTTGTCACCTTCACTGGGACAGAATGACAGTCGGTCTCCGAGCACCCTGTCCAATTCCTCGTAAAAGGGACAGCTTATCCGGTCCCTACCGGACTTGTTGTTTGAGTCCTTGGTTTTTCTGAAAACATTCCTGAGGTGTTGGATTTTATGTTGGCATTGTTGCCATGACTGACTGTAACCATTCCCCTCCATCTTTTTCGAAATGTCCTCATAAATCGCCCGGTTGCGATATGAATCATACAGTTTCTATTGTACTGACTCTTCGGCCCAAATGGAAATCAGACAGTGTGTTTGCCAACTTTGCTTGACCAAAAAGGAAATTCAGCAGTCGACCCTTTTTCTTCTTTTTTTTTTTCCATAAGAAAAATCAAATATGAACATCTGTTCAGTGAAAGAAAGAGAGAGAGATAACTTGTGTTTTCATACCTTAATCACTGTGCTGGTCAACGCTTCCCCCTTTAATGACATTTTTAGGGTTGGTACAGGCACTTCCACACAGAATACTGTCCAGTTCGTAAAAAGGATGTGTCTTTTATGTCAGAGGATTCTCCGCAGTGCGGTACTAATGAAGCCTTCGCTTTCATATGAACTGAAAATTGGAGGGAAACCTTAGGGTTTCTATGCTTTGTAGACAGTTGCAGTTTGATGTGTTCTTCGTAATAAATACAGTGGCAAAGGATGAAGTGAACCTGGAGGAGCACTTTGTGTTCACAATGCACAGGTTAAGCGAACCGCAACGCGGACTTGAAGCGAACTGTACTCAGACCACCTCCCGAGGAAGGTAAGCAAAGTTACACATCCTGTCACGAGAGCGACTCTCCTCATTTGTGTTTGAGGGTGGTTAAACAATGGCCAAGGGACCCAACACTGAAACTTTGTTTCCACCAAAAAAACATCTTAAGTCGTCTGTATGGGAGCATTTTGAATATACAAAGAATGACTAGGGGGTTGTTCAAGAGGACGGATATCCAATCTGCAAAACTTGCTGAAAAAGAGTCGTTGCTTAAGGGTCCAGCACCTTGAATTTACTGCAAAATATTCGAGATCAGCATCCAGCTACACATGCTCAAGTGAAGGTAATACACTCAGTAATAACTAAGTTAAAAAAAAGTATTACTTTAGTGGCAAGTTACTTAATGAAACTCTGAGTTGGTCGGTAATTAAATATAAACATGTCACTTTCAATCAACGAAGTAGTAATGAGTTAAGAGTTGGACTTTCAGTGCGACGTAAACCAATGGCAACAAAGCAGGAAAAGAAGCATTGCACCGTTTATAAACGCTCACCATAACAGATCCCCTCAAGGGCATAACACCTGCATGAGATGTTCTCAATTTCTTTTAGTTTTACTAAAACTGCAAAAACACAAACAAACAAACAAAAAACAATAATAGACAGGATTTTCTCTGGCTACATGTAAAATTGTTGCATCCCTAGTCTGAGTTCTTTTTTAGTGTTCACATGCGCAGAAAATGCTGACTAATTGCTCTGAGTTTGTTTGGGGGGCTGAAAGGGACCAAGTGTAAAAACACCCTAGTTTGCTGGATCGCGGGGTGGCTTCTTGGATTTATAACCTGAATATTTTAAATAATCTTGCTAATGGTTTGAACATATGAAAGGGTTCACTTGGCTATCCATAATTACATTTTTTATATCCTGGACACTCAATTATCTCCACTCACTGACCTACTGTATAACCTCTTGTCTTTCTTTCTCACTCAGTATGTTTGGAGTGGTGGTAGTTGGCATTGGCACAGCAGGTTGGGTGAGGATTAGAGACATGTCAGCTCCGCTGCCTGGCAGTCCTGCTGAGAAACTCGCTGTCAGAGGATTCATTTCCAGGTAAAACACACATGCTGCCCAGCATACACAGATAAACACAAGCAGTAATTATCCACAACATAGGACATGGCCTGAAGCAGCAAGTGAGGAAGGGCGACACAAAGTCCTTCGGTGTGCTCTCTGTTGTGCCTGTCGTGTGTTTGCATCTGAGTGTGTGTCCATATATAGAATCAATAAAATGTACGTCCCTAAATAAAAGCATGTCAAAAGGATAGATCTTTGCTGACAGATCGTTTAGAAACTCATGACATCCACATTGGAAGATGACTAATGTGTGACCTGTCCCAACATGAGACCAGCAGAAAACCACTGGGAAAAGTCACAGTGCAGCGCTTAAACGGACTGTTGACAGTGACTGTTGAGTGTGCGGCATGGTTGTTTGCCGAACACTCATTTACACTCAGTATAACACAGTTCAGCTCAACAGCAGCACAGACTTCTGAAATGACCACAAAGCTGAATCAGCTTCTCAATTCAGCAATTTCAACACAAACTGAAAGTCAGAATCTTCATAAAGGGAGGATTTACTATAGAGCTGCCAACTGAACATTGATGATTCAAATCATAGTTGAGAAGCCTCTGAGTTGACTCGCATTTTGTCAGTTTGCACTTTTACACTGTACACAGAGCAGGGTGGGATAACAGCATGGCAGGCTATGAATTTGAGTCTTGTCTCAAAATTACCTAGAAACAGAGGGCAGCCCGATGGGGGGCAGCAAGACTCTGTGGGCTGCTCTGAAGCTCTCAGCTTCGGTGCTGACTGTCAGTGAAATTGGCTATGTTACTTTTGAACCAGAGAAGAGAGGATTTTATAACAGGACTTTGACCAGGATACACTCTTTCTTATTTTTGTAACTGTGTGGAAATATGATGTTTTCATATCACGCATGATGAATAAAGGAATTAAAACGTGAGTCTTACAGGTAAAACATAAGAGTCGTGTAGGCTGTTATAAGCAGTTACAGTACTGTCCAGGGGCCAGATGTATAAACGATGTGTATGCACAAAAACCAAGCGTATGCCTTTTCCCACACACAAACTGGTATTTATAAAGGAAGAATATGCAGTGAGAATGTGTGTACCTCACACAGACTTCAGGCCAGGCGTACATACACACTGTGGGTGGTATGATAAAGTGGAGATGAAATATAAGGTGAGAGATGTAGTGTACTGAAACACTGTTTTTAGGTTGTCTGCCAGTTTCACTGATTGTATTTTTATTTTTGTAGTCTACACGGCATTCAGTAAAATTTCAATCAAAGGCACATTCGTAAGCTTATTTTTGGCTGGACCGCAGAGAGCCAGCCCTACAAATGCAAAAGTCTGTCACTGAGTGAGTGAGTGAGTGAGTGAATGAGTGAGTGACTGAGTGACTGAGTGAATGAGTGATGAAGACACGATTGGTCAGCTGAGTGTTGGGAGTTTCCTCATTGCCCGTTGCTCTTTCAAACGAATAGGCGGAAACGTAGCTACATACACTATGAGTACAGGTGCCGCCCCCCAAAAACTACCGCTAGTATTACGGGTGGATAGTGCCAATTTAAGGATTACCAGGAGAAGGAGAAAGAGCAGTCAGCCTTTCCGTTGGCGCCACACCATGTGGAGTTTTGAACGGGATTGATTGGGACTGCAGACGAGAGACTGGCGGTGACGTTAAGGCGAGTGCATGGAATTGTCCCAAATAGGCTAGCTATAGCCTGTAGGTAGCCTATTTGGGACATTGTAACCCCAGTCAGAAACTGTCTCTGATTGGTCAGCAAGTCAGGAACACAGCCTCTGATTGATCGATAGACTCAACCCAAGGCATCATGGGATTGCTAATGGACAGCTAACAACAACAGTAGCTGTTTTCAATACGGAAAAAACGATAAATAATCACAGAAGACATTCAGCGTTGGATTTATCATTATGGATTTATTTTACAAGTCTCCAAAAAGACACTGCAGTTCAGGCTGGATTATAAAGCTTCTGAAAGGGATACGATTGCACCGGAGCGCTAATTGGAACAGCACAGCGGTAACGGTATGCTCTTCAGTCTCTGGCATGCAGCGTTCTGGAGGTATTTATGATGTCATGTACGACGCGCTCTAAAATTATATTTTAACATTACGTGTACTATTTGTTGCTGACTATATTTGAGTTGTAATATTAATGTTTTGATAACTCTACGCAGTGGTTAAGCTAACGTTAGCTTGCTACCTTTAGTAAATAATGTCAGCCTATCCTTTCTGGGAACCAGCTATGACTTAGGCTAGATGGCTAATGTTAGCGTCAGCATGAATTCCTGAATTTTATCAGTGGTATTGATATAGTGGTAAAGATTTCATTCATTCACTGTTATAGTCCAGGTCACGCATGGGTTGTTGACGTGACATGGCATTTTCACTGTCACACAAGATAAAAATGAATATAATTAGGGCTCTATAGCGCCCCCAAACGTACGCCATGATTGGGATAAAGGTCCTTGGATCTTCACGAAATTTGGTGGGATTGTTGCTCTCATCTTGAAGAATATATCAAATTTTTTGGAGATTTTTTTCAGGAGACAGGAAGTCAGCCATTTTGGATTTCGTGCCGTCATTTTCATTTTTCGAACACAAGTTTGAGGACTTTAGAATGCACAAAAGCTCACAAAACTTTGCACCCATGTTTGAACCACTAAGTACTTCGATTGATATCACAATTGGGCTTGGGCGTGCCACGTTGGCTCTATAGCGCCCCCTAATTACTTGTAGCATTTTTGAGGTACTAGGTGTGCTTAAAAGCTTATGAAACTTTGCACATGCATCAGAGGTGGCGAAACTTAATTTCTGATATGGGTCTTGGGCATGGGTGTGGTAAAATAGCTCAGGGACGCCCCCTAGAAAGTTTCAACAAAGGAGCCCTCGCGGTACATTTCACCTAGATGTACGAAATTTGGTGGGCACATGTAACATGCCAAGACTTAAAAAAAAGTCTCTTGGTGCCATGAGCTAAACNAACTCCTCCTAGAGAATTCATCAGATCAACTTCAATTTTGTGCAGTGCAATCTAAAGACCTTTGCGATGAAAAGTTGTGCTAATCTTTGTAGACTGTAAAACGGTGTGGCTGTGGCGTGGCGGCCATCTTGAGCATTTCGCCATGATACATCAAGTTGTGGTAACTCAAATATACATTGTCCAGTCTGCCACAACCTTCACATATTTGATAAGAGTCCCGGCTCTAAGACATCTACATGCCAATATTCAGTCATAGTTGTAGCGCCACCTACTGACAGCAGGAAGTCCGACTCATGTGACAAAGATCATCCGATTTACATGAAATTTACATGGTGTGGTCTACAAATGATATCCAGCAACATGATGTATAATTAGTGTGTGTTCTCCAGTGCCACATATTGGACACGGAAAGTGACATTTATCTCGTTCAGGCAGTGTCCAATGCTCACTAAAATTCAAAGCCATGTCGACCGGCCTCCTGTGAGGACACCGCGGCTGCCTCTGCCCCCGACATTCGCAAGGCTGCGAGGGCCCGTTCAATGCTGCTTGCAGCTTTAATTAGTATTGTCATCATTTAAAATGCAGTAAATGGTAAAACATTTCTTTGTTTTACATGTACCTGTTGTTATAAAAACTGCTTTGTTGTTATATGTTTTACATTTTTGAGCTAAATCTCAAAATTGTCCTATGGCGTGACTGTCTCAGGCATGGTTCAATAAATTACAACTTTTATAAATTAAATAGAAAAGCATAAAAATGTTGATAAATACCTCAGGCATAATTTTACATGTGTCTATTTTAGTCAATTCAATTCAATTCAACTTTATTTATATAGCGCCAAATCACAACAAAAGTTATCTCATGACACTTAATATATAGAGCAGGTCTAGACCGTACTCTTCATAATGTTGATAATGGCAATCCTTTTTTTCATCCATATATTTCTAAAAGCGTAAGAACTTCATACATTTTGTCACTGACACCATATCCTGATTTTATATCGGGCAATTCCACATACAACTTAATTTAGTTGAAGGACCCCGTTCAGTGTCATGTTACTGAAGCCCCCTGTGAACCCCATGCGCCCTATTCACACGGCGGCCATTTTCCTCTGACGTCGCGCTCAGGGTGGGAAGCTTGAGTGCTGTCAAGCAGTGTCTGAGTGAGAATGGCGAGATGGCCGAAAAACCTGACTTCTTTACTGTCACTTTCATTCGACCAAATTGATATATCGGCGGACGAATTTGCGAGGATCCCCAAAAGGATTAAAAAAAAAGGATACAGCAACTGGATTGAAGGCTACATCCACGATGTTTAAGGTAAGACCCGGCGCCTGCCCGGACCGCACTGTAAACACTGTAATGTTAGGCTAGCAAATGTTAAGTTTCCAATTAACATTAACGTCAGTGTTAGCGCTACTAAAGTTGTCAGATGACAGTCAGTCCATTGGCTTGTGCAAACATTAAAAATTAACGTTATGTCGTTATATATGTATTATGATCAACCTGCATCAGTGATACAGTAATTAATATGACAGCAGAGCAAGTGCATCACTGCTAACTTAACCTGTTGTTGTTTTATTGTTGTTCAGTGAATGAGCATTATTCTAGTCTTTTCTTGGTTTTCTAAGTTTCACGTTGCAAGGTAACATTAAATGACAGAGTCAGGAAGCAAGTGACATACTACAAGTTTTGTTTTGATTTCAGTCAAAGTTGAGGGTAGCAGTACTACCACTGTCAGGGCAAAGGCATACCCTAGTATGCGTAAAAATGAGCCTCCCTACAGGATGCAGGTAATGAAGTTAGCAAGAAGAAGAGGCTCTTGTTTTGTTCAAAAGGCCGTACTTACAGTTCAGAGGACAAGTGACAAGCATTGTCAAGTGATACATAAGCAGTCCAAAAAATTACATCACTGCATCCAAATAAAATCTTACATGTATTAGTGCCAGGAGCCAAAGCTGCAAACTTCAGAGATCACCTGTCAATGTTTTTCATGTTTTCTCTTCAGTGTTCTGTTGTTTCCCATTGGATGTGAATAAACTGTAAAGTAGAGTTAACTAATAAAGTAGAATAAACTGAATCACATCACTTATTGGCTAGTACTACATTTGCTTTGTGTTTATTCTTCTTCTTCTTTTATTCTTTTTTAAATAAATTTATATGGTCTCTTGAAAATTCAGATATTGTTCATAGATAGGGTTTCCCTCAGAGCATTATAGCAGCAATGAAAAGTCCAATGAAAAGTTGACTTAGCACTGAATTTGACATTTCCTAGAAGGTTGGACCCCCCCCCCCAAAAAATTAATAAAAATAATTCGATAAATCCCCTGACTGCAATCTCTGATGCTTAGTCAAAACTGCTCCTGTTGAAATCAAGCTATCAAGTCCATATTGTTACACACCTGTATGAATACACCAGTGATAGATATTATATCATGGTAATTATTGGTAAGAAAAATGTTTTATAATAGATCACCTATGGGCACTCCCTCAGAGGTGCTTGACAGCTCCACTTACTACTTTCCTGTGGGAAACCCTGCTATTTGTTTTCTCATGACCAGAGGTGGGTAGTAACGAGTTACAGTAGTGTGCCGATGTTTTTTCTTTTTTTTTTCTTTCTTAAGTTAACTCGCTACTCAAGTAATTTGTTAGTTATTTTGATGACTACTTTTACTTGAGTACAGTTTTTTGGCTACTCTACCCACCTCTGCCCATGACAATGTACAGTCATATCTGTATGAATATATCTGTATATTTCTGCACGGTCTGAATGTTAAAATTAAGGTTAGGCCACTGTGTTTAATGATTTTTGTCACCGTTTTTTTCAGGTTGAATTATGAAGTGCAGCTGAGAGGATTCAGCAAACCAGCTGTACCTTCAAAGCTGGTTTCGGGCACTGCTCACATCTTATTGGCCTCCTTTATACTCTTGCCCATTACAGCAAATTAGGATGTAAGTCAGTCCCCAAAACAAAAAGTAAAACATCATTACCCCAGACTTGGCACGTCCCCTCACGTGAATTAGGCATAAACCCCAAACCAGCTACTCTCCTGAGGATTAATAAAATCAAACCACCCAAGACACAAAAAAACCAAAAGACATCTAATTATGGCATTGGACCAGAGATTTACTGTCCCATCCCCTTATCTCTGCCCTGTGACTCCTTTGCAAATTCTCTTTTGGAAAATCTGAAAGCAACTGGAAGCAACTGCCAGATGGTGAGACTTTTGGAAACAAACAGAAAATATGTGGAATATGTGCCCACTGAATTTGGTGACCTCCCATGTGGATCTGCTCTCACCTACCAGACCCTGAGCACCCCTATCCTCTCTGGCAATGTTCCCTCTCTCCCTCTTCCCCCACAGCCTTGCAACTACTCCACTGTACTGCCCAAGGAGCTGTCTGATGTCTGTGAAGGGCTCAAGCTTTCCCATGATGAAGCTCTGCGACTTGAGGAAGAAACAAGACACCAGAGCACATGTAAAGTGTGGCACGAGGTACGATCTGAACGCATAACTGCGTCAAATTTCAAACGGGGCTGCTCCAGGTGGTCAGACTTTGAGTGTCTTGCCTCTGCACTACGCAAACAGAAATCCATCCAGACAAAAGAAATGAAAAGAGGAGTCGAGCTAGAGCCGGTGGCAGCAACTTTGTATTCAGAAGTCACAGGTCATCAGGTTTTCCCCTCTGGGTTTGTGCTGAATCCAAATGCCCTCCTTCTAGGATGCACACCTGACAAGAGAGTCATAGACCTGAATGCAGACCCCTGCCATGGCCTTCTGGAAATCAAGTGCCCCAACAATGACGATTACAGGAGTTGCCCATACATAATCAGAAGGGAGGATGGCTCCTATACCCTCAAACATGGCCATGAGTATCACCATCAGATCATGGGGAAAATGGGGTTGACAGGGGCAGAATGGTGTGATTTGTTTATCATGTGCAAGGATGATTTCCATCTTGAGAGAGTCCACTTTGACGCTACCTTGTGGGAGAGCATGAAAACAATACTTGATACATTCTTTTTTGAGTATTTCCTTCCTGCTCTTGGCCAGTAGATGACTCAAAAAAGTGAGGGCCATAGTAATCGCTGTCAGGGCAAACTTCAAGTAACTAGTATTGTCATTATCATTATCATGCATTATCATTGCATCCCAATCAATAATATATCAATATTTTTGGTCTGGTTGTTCTATCAGTTTACAAGTATTATAAGTTGAGTCTCATCACTCATTGGTTATTACTATGTTTTCTTTTCATTAAATAAATGTATATGGCTTGTGAAAGTGATTATCTGTTCATAGATATGGTTTCAATTTGGGAGGGAATAAAGAAGAAAAAATAGATGGTTCTGAATTTCCACACCTCCATGGTTCTACACTCCAGCTGCATGCATGACATGGATAGCCTGTTATTTTATTCATTCATTAATTTTCCTTACCCGCTGTTTCCTGGTTAGGGTCGCATGGGGTTGGTGCTTATCCCACTATGCACTGGGCAATGACAAGGAAACACCCTTGGTTACCAATCCATCTCAGGAATTTAATTTTACAAAACTGTAAATCAAAATGAATTTAGATTTGTGAATTACCTGTTCAAATTTGTCATCTCCTTGTCAACATAAACATCCCACAGGACTATGATTAAAAAAACATAAAACTGAATTTTTTAAATTATCTACTGTGTCATTCATTCTCTTTTAGGTTCCTATTGAGCTTCATAATTATTAATCATCAACATGGTTTGTGTAAAGGGATTTTAAAATTCTGGTCTATAGGCTCAAGTGTATTTCTGGTTTGCTATTCAACCAAATATTGCACTTTGAGATAGCATGGCACATCAGTGGATACCTGATTAGGACAGTGTAATGGAACAAGAGATACTCTGGATTTTAAAGCCCAAAATTATAAATTAATTTTTACTTTTGAGGTGAATCACCAATCATGGTGTGATACAAATCACAAAGAGCAAACATATTTTAAAACTGATTTGCAATTTTTATTACATTCATAAATTATTATTAGTGTATTTCTAAGTACTTCTTGCTCTTTCAAAGTACAATTTCATTTGATCACAAATACCCACCCACGGAATTTACCACCTTAGAGCTGGCCCTCTCAATGTAGATCTCAGTACAGTCCAAAATAACCCTTGTTCTTGGATAGGTGTCTTTAAAGCACTGTGGCATCATTTCATTTACAGCTGGTCTGTGGAGCCATACAGGCAATGAACCAAACATGAAAAACAGGCTAACTTATTATGACTCTACTAGCTGCAGACTGTGAGACATGAAAACGCTCTCCCAGTGATTCCTTAAATGCCTCCTCTCTTACACGACAGAGGAAGAGAAAAAAATGGTCAAATAAGCACAGGCTCTCTGCTTTAAAGCCCACCCGGGTCATCTCCTCCACAGCCTGGTCCTTCTTCATCAGTTTCTGTGCCTGACTCCACCTCAGCATGCGCTCTGCAGTGGGCTGCAGGGACAAGAAGACTGCTCTCAGCGTGGCGTAGTCCTACAAAAGAAAATAATATTCTTAGGTACACAGATGCGTAGATCAAATACGTAGTTTTACCTTGAAATATGGCCCGATGTCCCTCCGGATTTTCATGAGCCATTGTTTTTGCAGTTGCTGATCAGTCAGGAAGCGGTAAAATGATAATAATTTGTCAGATTGACATAAGATTTGTGTAACTCCTTTTTATTCTGTTTTGACCATTTTCTGTGTTTTTAAATGCAATAATTACATTAATTAAAATATCAATAGCAAAACAATGCCTGTCATCCGCAACGCCGTCTCATGCCGTGCCATCACACAGAGCGCTGTCATGCGCGTCACACGCCGCGCCACCCACCACAAGTAAATTCTCAACCTGTGGGAAACACTGGTGTGACACACATAAATGAACCAAAAATTTGTTTTTATCTCAAAATATCTTTAAAAAAACAGTTGAGTATTGCATTAGGGGAGATATAATCATCACTCAACTTAAATTGGTATAATTTTCAACAGTTTTGAAAGGATGACAGCAAAGTTTGACTTGCATTTATTGAAAAAAAGAAAAAGTCCAACAAGTCTTGGGGAAAAAATAGTGTTATTCATAATTTCATATTAAATAAATAACACTATATGAAAACAGGTGTCTAACAATTAAGATAAATCTCTTTCATGCTATTTGTATATTATTTAAACTTTTGTTGTCTTAATTTTTTTTAATGTTACAGTATAGGACACATTTACGGTGCAGTTCAGTGAAAATGTTCAAAAAACAGTGAATTGACAAAGTTAGTGACCCCTTATATTTCCTCAAATATCAGATTTCACACTACATAAATACATGTATTTTTTCCTCAAAAATTTTGTTTTACAAAAAATGCATTTGTTAACTACCCATATGCCAATTTAATGTCACAATGTTATGCTCTCGTTTTAAAGCCACATTACAATTCAGTACTGAAGTGCCAGTACCTGTACAGAAAGGTGGAATATTGTTTCATTGTCCTTTCTGTGCTGAAACAAAATTCAAACCAGCAAGGAACGACAAGGTAGAGGACCATTTAGATGGGCATTATGATAGGGCGGTCGTCCTGAAAGGTAACATACATTTTCTTTTTCTAATTCAGTGTGAGCAAGACTGCTTTTAATGAATCAACAGTTTCTTTAAAAGAAGTAAGATCCTAATGTAATACCTGCCTTTATACTTACCTGCTTAACTGTTTGGATGTCTATTATAGATTAACCAAACCCCCCCTTATACTAACTAAACCCTTACCTGATGTAGAGAAAAATCCGAGAAAACCCTTTTACTTAGTCTGAAACTCTGGAGAAAAATGAATGGTTCGATTTTTCTCAGTATCTTAATGACTTCTTTTGCTATCTGATATAAAGGAAACTGTTAAAGTTCATATAGGCTAATCATCTGCTTAATGAAAACCTACCATATTTCCACTGAATAACAACCTCTACATTGGACCAAATATAGCGTACTCTGCTTTATACCTGCTCATACTCATTTGAATTTGATTTGGAGAGAGATGACTCTTATTATTTATTTGAACAAAAAACAGTCTCAATTACTGAGCAAATAACCTTCTGTTTTTCATCAAACTCCCATGTCCACTGTCAATTCTATTGAGATACCATCTGGATCCCAGATCCCATGATATACCAGTCTGGAAGGATTAGAAGTGAAATTCCCCTCTGTAATTCTAAGGTGTAATAACTGTTAAATTTATACCATCTGGATCATGCTCTGAAATCACTGATGTGGAACTGAAATAATTACGCTTAGTTTTGATCCCATCCAGATAGGGTGTAACTCTGTGATACTTGCAGACACCCTGCTTTTTCAAAGTAAAACAATTATGCATTTCTCCAGTGTTTGCAGATTTGAATGCTTAGATCAAGATGTCTCCAGGTCCTTTAAAGTCTTGAAATTTCTTAAACTCAATTTTTAAATATCTGGTCTTAAAAGTCTTGTAGTGTAGATATACACTACTGTTTTTTAGAATGGTGGGTCTGGAAGTTGTGCATGTGCACATCTAAAACAGGGGCTGTGGAACTTGTGCATGTGCACGTCTAGAACGGTGGGTCTGCGGTGGCTCTCTAGCTCTGCAGGGTGATGATATTGGGAAGAATGGTGCAGAGAGTGAGGACAGTGCAAAGTTTAACCACTCTGACAAAACACTTAACACAGAGAGTTAGAAAAACGAGAGACATCCCGCAGATAGAAACGAATGAAAGAGCAGGGGAGTTAATTAGGGCTGCCCCCTGAAAGTCGATGATTCGAATCATCTGTCTTAGACCCCTCGGTCAACTGAGATCCTTCGAGTTGAGCAGTATTTTTCATTGTTAGTCAGTGTGCATTACAATAACAGAATAAACAGATAGAAGCACCTTTTCCCATACATAAGCTCTAAATTAAAGAAAAGTAAGTTAAGACCCGCACAGGTATGTAGATAAAATCCAAATTCCAATTTCACAGCGGGCTGGTGGCCAGTGGCAGCGCTGGGTCGCTAACTGAAGGCTGAAGGCTCCATCTCCGGAACTGCTGCCGACTCTCCTTCCGGTGAAGCAGTCTCCTAGTGGTGGGGAGCAAGGCGGAGGTTGAAGGGCATCGTCCTTGTGATTAATACAGGCCAAACTATTTCATATGTTTATTCATTTACACGTTGTTTTTAATGTTTTCAAAAGTGAAAAAAAATTAGGTTATAAGAGCTTGATTTAAACAGAGATACATGTGTGCTGCCTGTCTCATTATTCCGACAAATCCATATCCCAAATCTTGCGTCATATGTAGCTCTTTTATTGTTTTTTAAATGCTCAAAATAGGATGTTCCCATGACTCTGTTAATGTGGTCGAAATCATCACAGAAACACATGCCAATTGATTTTCTGATTGCCACCCTAGCAAAATCACATTGAAACAACATTTAAATGACGTCAGGCAGAAGTATTGAATCTACAGTTGATGCCCGACATTGAAACCAAATTGAAAGCGTTCGTTATGATTGATGTTGAATCAACGTCGGATTTTCAACCATAACTGACAGTGAATCAATATGGATTCATCATCTAAAAGGCAATCTACATCTAAATTTTAGCTGATTCAATATTGAAACAATATTAAATATTCAATTAGGTTTTTTGTGCTTTGACATATTTTGCTCAACATATAATAAAAATACT
>NTHP01000602.1:48806-155471 GCA_003416845.1 Oplegnathus fasciatus
CCCACCCCTTAAAATTGGATTACTTAATTGGAAAATTGGAGAAACTTTCCACTTTCAAATGATGAATATGAAAACAGCCATCTAGTGTCAAACTCTGCACAGTGAAGTTTAAACATCCAACTGTAGCAACAACAAGAAAAACATATTTTTGAGTGGGAGGGACCCTAAGTTTGTTTTGCCGTCCTTTTGATGCAACCCTCCCGCTCTGGAGTGTAACGCAGCCACTTTTTGACGGTGTCTCTGAAGGCCAGGTGGGACAGCTTCTAGTCAAATTGCTGAGCGGCAGCTGAAAAAGACAAGATTTAAAAAACAAAACAAAACAGAATGATTAAGGTCAAAAATAAAAAGACAACGGTAATGTACTAAACTGCTAAGTCTGCTTCACTTAAAGTGGCACACCTGTGTGAAGGTCAGCGGCAATCAGCTGCTGGCTTAGGCATGAAAAAATGAATAANGATTTTCAACCATAACTGACACTGAATCAATATGGATTCAACCATCATCTAAAAAGTCAGTCTGCAGCTACATTTTAGTTGATTCTATATTGAAACAATGTTACTGAATCAATATTGATTCAACCGTCATCTAAAAGGCAATCTACATCTAAATTTTAGCTGATTCAATATCGAAACAATATTAAATATTCAGTTAGGTTTTTTGTGCTTTGACATATTTTGCTCAACATATGATAAAAATACTCTAAAAAATTACTAAAGCAGGTCCTTTCCTTTTTTGCAAATCTCACTAATGAGTTTTCTGCTGAAATACATCTGAACATACCTTACAAATCTGAAATTAATACAACATCCCTAAAATACTGCACCGTATATGAAGTGGTCCAAACGTGTAAAAACACACTACAAACTAAACCATGTATTGTTGGCAGGTATTAAAATGGTATTATTAGCTTATTCAAAACTACCTTTGCATATGTTTCAATATAAATAATGAAAAAACATGAAACTATATTAAAAAACTGAATTACTGAAAAATATGACAGAAAACATGCTTTTAATATTCAGATTTAATTTTGAAAATGCAACACAACACTAACAAGTAACAACATAACATTCTTTTTTAAAGATCCCCTCCAGACATTTATTAAGAGATACTGGACCACAATTGGCTCCAAACTAGCTGTAATGTCACAAATCATGCTCGTACNCCCACCCCTTAAAATTGGATTACTTAATTGGAAAATTGGAGAAACTTTCCACTTTCAACTGATGAATGTGAAAACAGCCATCCAGTGTCAAACTCTGCACAGTGAAGCTTAAACATCCAACTGTAGCAACAACAAGAAAAACATATTTTTTAGTGGGAGGGACCCTAAGTTTGTTTTGCTGTCCTTTTGATGTGACCTTCCCGCTCTGGAGTGTAACGCAGCCACTTTTTGACGGTGTCTCTGAAGGCCAGGTGGGACAGCTTCTGGTCAAATTGCTGAGCGGCAGCTGAAAAAGACAAGATTTAAAAAACAAAACAAAACAGAATGATTAAGGTCAAAAATAAACAGACAACGGTAATGTACTAAACTGCTAAGTCTGCTTCACTTAAAGTGGCACACCTGTGTGGAGGTCAGCGGCAATCAGCTGCTGGCTTAGGCATGAAAAAANTACTAGTGTTTCTGTGTGCTCAGCCAACTATTTTCACACCTATTTGGCCTAAAAATAATGTCACTCACTCCTATAATATACAGTTATTTTTAATTCAGATACCTTTAGCCATGATTAGGAATATGTGCATTCAGTCATTTTAAACACACCTCAGTCAACAGGTACCTTCATCGGTTATTCAAATGTTCTGATCCACCAGGATCCAGTGACATGTCAGCTGACGTTCTTACATGTAAAAGAAATTGTTTGACACTTTGAAAATATGCTCATATGCCTTCTTACTCTCCTATAAGATGATCAATACCACTCTCATGTCTGTACAGTAAATAAGAAGCTACAGCCAACAGCCAGTTAGCTCAACATAGCATAAAGACTGGAAAGAGGGGGAAACAGCTAGCCTGGCTCTGTCCAGAGGTAATAAAATCTGCCTTTGAGCACCTCTAAAGCTCACCAATTAACAAGTTTTATCTTGCCATCACCTGATTCCAACTCCCCAAACTTAACCTAGTAAACAGTTTACAGGGGAGGAAACTCACCTTGCATAATGGTTTCCCTGAATGGCTGCTTGTTGTTGTTAAAATGACAGCCAGGGAGTCGTTGCCAGCATCCTTCGGATCATGGAGTCTGACGTGGTGCCTCCTACCAAAGCCAAGCAAGCAATCTAATCTGTTTTTGGTCATTTATTTTTGAAATGGCTGTGAAGTTATATTGAAAGGGCTGCTAACCATTTTTCTACAATCTGATTTCAATTAAAATCAACAACATTATTAAATATTACCCTGCCTTAATGTACATAAATACAAACAGGGCTGTCAAGCCCACATAATCCTAGTCCAAGACCCTAACAGAATGAAGTCCAGGTCAACAGTGAGTCAAGACAAGGCCCTACAAAAATAGTCCTCTTCCAAGGCAAGCTTCAACTAGTATTTAACCAGCATCAACTTACCACTATATTTTACTATTATGAAATAACTCTTATAACACTCAGGACAATACACACATTTAAAGGATCTGGAAATCAGTGGGTGGTCTGTTCTTAAGTACTGTTGTGGGAAATAAATTGAAATCTCATAATGTAGCAAAATCTCAAAAAATAAAAATTACGTGATCATATACACCGTAACATTAGACAACGGTATCATAACAATAGTCGCTGAGCACCACCTAGCTTTGCCTCTGCCACACAGGAACCGCTATTCGGATCATACACACAAGTAACTAGTAACGTAGTAACGTTACGCGCGTGCGCGCACACACACACGCACACACACACACACACACACACACACACACACACACACATACATACTCTCTACCTCTCTTTTCTCCAACCTCGTTGCTTTAACTGTTAAGACATAACTGCTAATTACGTTAGCCTCCGCAGTTCTGGGCATGTTTCTACTCACCTCTCCTTTATTAACAGTCCATCAAACACACACCATTTACCAGCTGTAGCTAAGCAGTCGCCCCTCCTCCTTTCGAAGATATAAACCCATATTAGCTATAATGGCTCCACGCTAAAATGAAGGACGTCACCGCCAAATTGTCACAGTTAATCATAGATTATACACAACTTCCCCAGTTTAGCATCATCGGCACGGTTTTGTTTACTTCCTGAAGTCACCTTCAGGGAAGAAACGCGAGAGCAGGAGCAGCCAGTGTTGTGACGAAGTAGGTTTCCCCTCACCTTCACCTGAACCCAAGCTTTAGCTCCAACCATTCATTCATCCGTTCATCTTCTGTGATGCTTAACATCCACTCGATTTCAGACTAACCGAGACAGTTAAGTGACTTTATGACGCCTGCTCATAATTTAACCTACACCCTTACTCCAACTGCTGAGGCCAGTGCTAAACGGGAAACAAGACACTAACTTATCTGAGGGGACCAATTTCAGCACAACACCTGTTCTGGTGGAGAACTATGCCCAACATTTTGTGTTTAAAATATTTTAATACCTTTAATTTTGAATATCATATCATTTCATGATTTGTGTAACCCTGTGTGAAACAAGAATCATCACAGCAAACTCCTGACTTAATGAACAGTTAGCCTGAGGCTAGGTGACAGCTTTTCAGCTTCAGTTACCACTGAACTAGCTAATGTTACATCTGTTAACCAAGTGACTAGCCAACACATGAAATAATCAAAGTAACGCTAGGTGCTGTCATTTTTATCACTGACATAACAGCTACATCATTAAAGCCAAATCATAATCTCACAAATTCATTTTGGTTCTTAGCTATTGCCGCTTTTTTATTAGTTAAAGGTTAGCTACACTGGCTAAGTTAGCCAAGAGGCATGTAAGCTAAACGCCTATAAGCCTTTATAAATATTTAGCTTAATGTTAGCTGGCGCCATGTTTAAGCTAACGTTATCTTACCTCCATATTAAATCAGCAAGGCTAACATTAGCCAGTACTAGTATTAAAAAGTGTAAAGAAAAGATAGTCAGCTAGCTAAATAAATTACATTTGATAAGCCAATGTTAGCTAACGCTAACGCTAATGCTAAGGACTTGATATGGACGCCCTGTTTAAGTATCTAGCTTACATTACTTTTTCTTCCCCCACATAAGTACCTACTCTTAACAAAATTAGCACACTGCAGTTATTTTTCACAGAATCGGCTCATATAAAAGTAATAAAAAATTCAAACTTTCGCTCTCTTAGAAGCTGCAGGGCAGGCGGTGGCGCACTGGCGGGGACGTTGACCGTTAGGTTTAAAATATGGAACATTCCTTACAGGGGGCTGCTCCACTCTCCTCCTCCCTTGCAGTCTCTGTCCAAAGGCCACTTTTACATGTTTTAGTCATTACACATTAAACACATACCTTAAGAAGATTTGCACATAATAAAAAATCACGATCCGTTGTCCATAACATATGGTGCTTAATTTAGAATGTATGAGATCCCCCCCCCCCCNCCCATAAAATGGTCTCACCCAGTTCTCTATTTTAAAAAATGCATGTGCACAGCATATTGAGATTATATTGAATGTTGGCATTTCAATCATCAAATTTAACCACAGTACAATGTTGATTCAACAACATTTTTTCAACATTTAAACTATTAAAAGGTTGATCCACCATGGATTTTTAACCTTAACCAAAAATCAACCTTTTTGACCATAACTCAATGTTGAATCAACAACTGTTGCTATCTGGGCAGACAGTCTATATGAAAAAAAGAAAAATAGGAACGAGTAGTCGAATCTTCATGCTGAACAGCTAAATCCGATTCGACTGACAAAATTCTGAGTCGGGTAAAGCCCTAGAGATAATTAGATAATAGATAATTAGAATAGTTATGATTATAATTAGAATAAGTTCTTTTTCAAATCAAACATCTTAAGATATGAGTGAAAAGTTTTGTTCTTGCAACTGCATTTATAACATTTTTTTAGTCAAATTGAGCTTAACCATATCATGTGATATTCTACCTCAGTACACTTTTAAGAACAAATATTACTGGGATCACTACAGAAATTGCAGATGAACATTCAATATTCAGGAATTCACATTACAGACATGACCACTGACTTGCCTGTAACAATCTGGCCACAATAGAGCACACTGACCATACACTGTCCAGCCATATGCTAGGTTTTAACCTAGTCTTGTTTTTCTTAGTATTACAAAGGTTCATTTCATACCCCAGTCACACCTTCTTTGTTCTACCAATGGGATTCTGACATCCACCTGAGTAATCCATCCCTCTTCCTTTTAAAGGGTGACGGAAAAAAAAAACAAGATGGCAGTGTACCACTGTAGGCAGAGTCCGTCTAAGCAGTGTGTTCATCTCGTAGCGTCCGTGCCTATCCCTGGCCTCGCGTAAAGTCTGCGGACGGCGGGTGGAAAATACCCGAAGCTACTCCTTCTTCGCCGTGCAGGCCTCTAACAACCTCAGACCCCAGCAAAATGGAGGACTTCTCCCAGGCAATTATATCCTGTGTGCACGAAGACGAGCAGCTGACCCGGTACTGGAGGTAACTCCGACAGCTCCGGAGATTTCGAATTTGTTTGCCTTGGAGAGATCTTTTTTTATTTATTTGAGATGGGGAGTTACTCATGGGGAAATAACTGAATGAGACAAAACGGATATTATCACCAGAGATCCTCTATTGATTTGTTTGGGAAGAGGGTTTACTCGGGATTGATTTGAGTGAACTTTGTTGGACTTTATTTTTGGGTGAATATTATTTGACTTGCCTGTAAAGGACATTTACTTTTGTGGGTTTTCATTGCACTCCTAATACACTGTTTTATATTGAACTTCCTGTGTTGGTCGCTCTGATTGTTGCTTGGTATTTGTTGTATTCTGTTTGGTGGGTCAGATTTCAGAGAAGTGGGTACATGGCAGAGTGTATGGAGCTCTGTGTCATGTATCCTTGCAGGGAGTTGACCTAAAACAAAAAAATTCAAACATTAACATTGTCAACAACGCCGGCTGACACCCCAAGAACATAGGCAATTCGTTACAGTGCGCGCGGAACAGAAATTCTGGATCGCTAGTTTTACTTAGAAAGTTTTGGCAGTGTTGTTGTCCGTCAGCTGTAGTATGCTAATGGCTTAGCTGGGTTAGCCAGGTTAGTCAAGCTCAATAGACACTGATTAGTGTCAAACTGTATGCAAATCGTTCAGCTGAAGTCGGGTCTGTCTGTGGAAACACTTCAAACGACGGCATCACCCGAATGTGTCGATTAGCAGAACAAGACAAAAACGGACTGGAAGGCGAGTCCTTCTCCCCACAGCGTTCAGGCAGCCTCTCACTGCAGATTCAGACCAAAGTAATAACTGATGCTATAGAGCAGAACTTCCCAAACTTTCCCAAACACACACAGCTAGATGCAGCAGAGAGAGAGAGAGCTAGTCTGTTGCAGGTAAAGATGATAAGCTACTTTCTGTTTCCAAAGAAATTGTACCCAAATAACATTACATACTGTTTGAAAATATATGACATCCAAATCCACTGTTCACAAATATATTGCATCAAAATCCACAATTCTGAGTTGAACCACAATGTTTAAATGACATTACGACAGCTACATTTAAATTGATTGACAATGTGAACTTCGTCCATTGTGAACTTGTGAAAACTGTCCAGTAGTGTGATATAACAGGCTTATCATCAGGGCCTAATGAGATGGGTAATGCTGCTGCATTGATGCTGTCAAGGCTTTGATGTCTGGCTGAATAGACATCAGCTTCGGGCGGAGATCGGACAGTTGTTCAGGAATTACCAACAGGTCAGAGTCTTACGATGGACCATCACTGACATTTGTGTTATTTAGTTTTGTTATTTATTTTTCTTATTGATGATAGTATCGGAGTGCCTTGACTATTACAGAAAGAATTATGGCCAAGAGCCACTGTTGAATGTTTACATTTTTCAAGGAAATGACAAAAAATTTCATTTTCTATTTTTTGTTTTGTTTTCCCTGCTGTACCAAAACGTAACAACAATGAATTTTTTGAATTGTTACACCCCCAGTGCGTACACACAGTTTTAGTCATGAATCTACACAGAGTTTAATACATCTCTCCCCTGGTGAGCTGGACTGTACTGTAACTGGACAGAGGAGTGAATAATATATTTCTCATAATTATGGGTAAGGTGTTTTGAAGAAAGAACATCAGAAATAATGTTGGGTATTTATGAAAACGAAACTTATCTGTGGATAAGAAAAAGCATGAACCACAAGCACATGACATGGCACATTAAAATACTGCACCTACCACCAATTCAACTGAAGTGCTGACTCTGAGTCGACTCTGTATACCGTGATTTGGGTACAGCCCTGATTCACTGCAGGGATGTTGGATTAGACTGTATTTGTTTTAGCTAGGTGGACCTACTGAACTGCCAACTAAGTGTACATTTCCATTTTGTAGTTTACGGTCCAGTCTTGAAACACATATATTGCATTAACCCACACACAATATTATAATTTATACAGTACAGTACAAATGGACTCACATTAGATTTTTAGCTTGAGTGTCATTTGTTTTCAGTGCAACATCACACCTCCAAGCAAAATGTTTTTTTTCAAAAATGGGGCTATTTCACCACATTCACTCACACTGCAGTTTCAAAATGCATAGTCACACTTAAAAATACTATCAGATATAGTCCACTATATCTATATCATCTTCGAAGTTGACAATTTCTTTGGTCAAAGCAGCGTTCTCATAAGTATCATCCTGACAGACGTTTTTGTCAACAGGAGAAGCCTGGACACTCAGCAGGGGGTGAGTCAGATCTCAGTAGAAGAGGCTGTGAGCAGAGAAGACATTCATGTGGCGTTCATCTGCACTGAGAATGTGTCGCATGAGGACAACGTCAGGTAATGTGTGAGGCAAACAACTGCAAAAAGTCACTGCACTTGATCTGTGTCACAATGAATCAATCAATGAAGTAATACAAAATAAGGAAAAACCAACAGAAAGTGTATTAGGTGTTTGGCCACCGGTCCTGGATGGCCATCTCTTATAACTTGGTTCAGTCACTGAGTGGCCACTGGTAGCAGGGTCAATCCAACTCACCCAGAATTCAGAACTTAGAAAATTCTGAATTCCAAGTTCATGTCATGGATTTCCTTGAGAAAAACCATGTGAAAACTTCTGTTAAATTAATAGGACCTTGCAACATCCTACATCTCAGTACTGACTCAGTACAGAGCTGTAACAGTTACAGAGCTGTAACTTGCAAATTTCCTGAACCCAATGAAAAACAGGCTCAATAGGTATCACACAGAGATAGAAAACCTTGAAGTCAACGTGGTACAAATATCTACCTGTGAAATGAAACTACTGAATGTAATATTACATCCAGTGAAAAGTACGAAAAAAATGTTTTCAAAAAAATATTAAATGACATCTTTAATTTTTTTATATATCTGCAGTGAATATTAAAATTTTCCCATAAAAAAGTTTCAAGGAAATTAAAATAATCCTGTATAAAAAATATACAGTCAAAATATCTTAAAGTGTTTTTTTCAGCTCTGAAGCTATATTTAGCAAGATCTGTGGCACTCAATGCAGGACCAAAATAACTTCTAGATGTGATGTGATAGAACTATATTAATACTGCACAGAATTTGGTATATTTGATATTAATTTTTGAAAATTTAAGATTCTTTGTTCATCAACAACTACTGACATGAATACATGTTGCAAATTATCCTTAAGGTTTCTTGGATGATCAGGACAAATTTCAATCCAATCCAGTAAAAAATAAGCAGTTTAATACACAAATTGCAAAAATGATGAAAAAACTTCATTAATTCATAACTAAAAAAGTATTTGGAGTAGAGCTGTAGGATGTTGCAGGGTCCCATGAATGTAATAGAAGTTTTCACATGAATATTTTCAAGGAAATCCATGACATGAACTGGAAGGTCCGAGGTGAGTTGGTATGGAATGACCTAGCCTGAAGTTATATGAATGGGGCATAGTTCACCTTCTGGCCACCAGTGCCAGTTCCGAGCTTGTGGGAGAAAATCTTCACCAGGACCAGATGGGTTCAGATTCTCTGCCACACGATCCGTAATAAAACACTGCTATGTCCTCAGAGTCTGGTGTTTTGTAGATTTATTGAACAATAAAACAGAATACAATAAATCGAGAGCAACTGAATAGGCTCTGTTGTGCATTTACTTTTATAACAAAGTATACTTCTCCCGATGGGTTGGGATATTCTTGATTGGTCACTAATCAAAACACACAAGGCACTGAGAGTCTCTGATTGGTTATGAACTAAAGGCAGGACCATGTTCCATCACACTATTACCCATGTGAAGGCGCTATTACACAAGCAAACTACATTATGTAACTGAAACTTCTGCCAGCCTGTACCTCATCTGTGCAAGGTTCTTCTTAGTACGGCCGTGTCGGGCACCTTATTATACAGAGAAACTCTTTCACTAACACACCTAGTTACACATACCCTCTGGTATGCTCAGGTCAAGACAATCTTCTGCCTTTCTCATGTTCTTGTGCTTCATTTCACTATGTGCAGAGTGCGCACATTTTCTACTTCAGTTCTCCCAGGCAATCTCTTGTTGTAGACACCATTATAATTTGGAGTTATGTCTAGGACAATAAAAAATAAATGTTTTATTGCAACATAAATGACTATATAAACTTGATTATTCATGTAGTAATAAGATCAAACAAGAAAATATTTCCCACAATACTATTATTGAGCGTGTATTTTCATATTGTCTTCCTGTAACAAATTTTATAAACTGCTGAATTGTCCAAGGCCATGATAGGTAGTATAACAGTCCTGGATCAGGGCCATGTCATCCCAAACACTACTGGAGGGTTGAACAGCATTCTTCAAAAAGATATTCCCTCATTTGGTGTTTTGATGATGGTGGTGGAGAACGCTGTTCCAAAATCTCTCAGAGGTCTTTAGTTGCCAGACACTGTATAACTTCACAGCTCTGTTCTCTAAACTTTTGTACAAATTTATTTGTCCCACGGAGAAATAGAATGCACAACTTACAGTTTCTAATCAGAATTCCTGTTTTGACCAAGAAAACTCCCTCTGTCTCATCAGAACTTTTCTGCAGGCAGGGAAACACGTCTGTGTAGAGTATCCCATGACCATGAACTACAAAGCTGCTGTGGAGCTCTGGGATTTTGCCCAGGAAAAAGGTGATACTAATTTATAACAATGTGCAAGTACTCGCATGTATGTTCCATGTGCAGGTCAGGAGGGACAGTTCAGAGACATGACCACTGCACGGAACCCTACCATCCGATGGTAGGGTTCAGTGCAGTAGTCCAGTGATAATACATCTCCTTAGCAGTGGAAATTAATGAATTTGTTTTGGATACAGCATCATCATCAGCACTATTGATAAGATGTTTTGGGGTAATGAACAACATCTTCCACTAGGAGGAAAATGGGGTAAAGATTCAGTGCTCCTGATTGCACTAAATGACAACTAAATCCTCAGATCAGTGCTTGGTACCTTGAATCAGCTCTGGGTTCAGTGACATTTTTGCAAAAACACACTGGCCCAACTGACAGTTTGTGCATCTCAATCTACTATCTCAGTAAGTGTGTGTGTGTGTGTGTGTGTGTGTGTGTGTGTGTCAGGAGTTATTCTCCATGAGGAACACATCGAGCTGCTGACAGAAGACTACAAAGAACTGAAGAGAGAGGTAGAGGGAAAAATCCTTCAACAAGGTACTCTTCATTTTACAGGTAAGAGACAGGAGTGTGCATCTCTGTGGGGACTTTAATAATTATGAGTTTTAACCAAAACTTTCCTCACAGTTTTAAAATTAATATTGAAAGTCAAGTCAAGCCAAGTCAATTTTATTTATATAGCCCAGTGTCACAAATCACAGTTTGTCTCAAGGGGCTTTACAATCTGTACAGCATACGACACCCTCTGTCCTTAGATCCTTGACTCAAATGAGGAAAACTCCCCCTTTAACAGGGAAAAAAATGGAAAAAACCATCCGGAAGAGCAACTGAGGAGGGGTCCCTCTCCCAGGATGGACAGACACACAATAGATGTTGAGTGTACAGAATAAATCAACAGTGTATATGTGTGCAATAAAAGTCTATAAAAGGCATGGTAGTTGTCTGACCACGAAGGTAAAAAGGAGTGGTTGAAACAAATTGGTGTCTGCACAGAGGTCTCTGGCAGATTCAGAACACTCCTAATCTGGTTTAATCTCCTCCCTTCTTAAACCAACAATGCCAAGTGTCACTTAGGCATCATATAGTTCAGCGCCAAAACTTTCAAAGCTGTCAAACCAAAGAAATAATGAAACACTTTGTGAAGCACCAGTGACGTTTGAAGCTTCGGACGTCATCAATCACTTGGTAGTGGTCACGTGACAGTAGTCATCAGAGACAAAGTATCAAAAGAGTGCGCTTCACACAAGCACAAGCTCCGGAATGTCAGTATCGTCGGTATCTCTAGTTGGAACTCAAGCTACATGTCTAATGAAATTCAATTCAATTCAATTTTATTTATATAGCGCCAAATCACAACAAAAGTCATCTCATGACACTTTACATATAGAGCAGGTCTAGACCGTACTCTTAATAATGTTATTTACAGAGACCCAACAATTCCCACCATGAGCAAGCACTTGTCGACAGTGGCAAGGAAAAACTTCCTTTTAAGAGGCAGAAACCTCGAGCAGAACCGGGCTCTAGGTGGGCGGCCATCTGCCTTGACCGGTTGGGTTGAGAGAGAGAGACAGAGAGGAGAGAGACAGACAGGCAGGCAGGCAGGCAGACAGGAATGCAGCAGCAACTATAATAACAATAGAAATATAACTAATAATAGCAATAACAGCTATTATTATAATAGCATTAATAACAATGGAAGAATGACTAATAATAGAAATATGACTAAAAATTGTAATACGACTAATAANGGACACCACCTCGACAACCAGCGGTTGAATGATGACATGCGGCTATACATGTCATCACTGGTCAGATTTGGCAGGGGTCCAGAGAAAACTACGGAGTCCGACATTGTCTTTGCATTAGTAAACACCGACTCCACATTAGCTTTAGTGACTTCCGACTGGCGTAAACGGGAGTCGTTACCGCCGACGTGAATAACAATCTTACTGTATTTACGCTTATCCTTAGCCAGCAGTCNTGGGCTTCTTCTGGTTCGGGCTATGCTTCCTTCGTACAGTCACCCAGCCGCCCTGGTTTCCCGGCTGCTCGGGAACTGCCGGGAGACGGCTAGCAGAAGCTAGGCCCGCACCGGCTACTGGGGGCTGGCTAGCTACAGCAGCTAAAGATTGAGTTTCCATGGTGCTGAGCCGGGTTTCCAATTCACTAAGCCTCGCCTCCAACACTGCAAATAAACTACATTTATTACATGTACCATTATCGCCAAAAGAGGCCGAGGAATAACTAAACATCTGACACACCGAGCAAGAGAGAGCAGGAGAGGAAGAGGGAGAGAGAGAAGCCATCGCTAACTGCTAAGCTAAGTACGCTAGCTAGCAGAACTGAGTAACGGTAGCGTGTAAATTACTGTCGGATTAGCGAGGAAGTCGCTAAAAGAAGCAGAGAGCTGTGAGTGCTTGAGCAGAATTAATGTAAGTTTAAATGTACAGCGGATAATTAGCCGCTCTAGTGAAGATTTTAACAAAATTAACTGAGTTAAAGCTATAGCAGCAAAATACGCTACAAGTCACACAGGAAGGTCTGCAACCGGAAATGACGCAATACGCTTACCGCAACACGTCAGCCAGGTGAGAATGAATGTAGTAATAATGTGTGTATATTGTAATTTGTTCAAGGTGGAGGTCTGAAGCCTGGATTTGGTTTCCCAGCATTCAGTGGCATTGCTCGCCTCACCTGGTTGGTTGAGTTGTTCGGTGAGCTGTCAGTAACTGCAGCAACCATAGAGGAGGATTCTGGTCACAACTACAGCAAGATGACTGCAAAGCTGCTAACTTCTGACAGCAGGTGAGAGGGGATGTATCTGTCTGCATGTATGCCTACCACAGTGATGGAATACGTTTTGTCAACATGTTAGTCAAATATAAGGTTAGCTGGTTGTGGCTGCATCATAACCACCCAATCATTTTCCCCTCCACCCAATTGTAAGAAATATACAGTATTAAGAAAAACTCATCAAAAGTAAAAAAGCTAAGTGAAAAAGCTTTGAGCATGGGAGGGGCTTGTTTGCTTGTGTGACAGGTTGGCCAACCGCTGTCCAGCCCAGCCTCATTGCCCCCCTTCACACACAACTTTTTGTATGTTGCACGTTTGGCCACACCCATAACTAGAAATGTTTTTGCAGTTTTGTTGGATTTCACTTTCACTAGTAAAGCTCATCGTCATTCATTGGGGAGTGGTCAGATTCAGAGACAGGTAAATTACAGTGGGAGGATTTAAGAGTCATATATGTAAACATTAATTAACACCTGTGTCCTTCTAGACCTCTGACGTGGATTGAGGAACGGGGGCCAGGCCTCCCCAGGACCAAGAACATCAACTTTCAACTTGACTCCTGCACTCTGACCCAGATCCCTCCTGCACCCAGAGGGGCTGTGGGGCTCTTCATGCAGGACCTGATCCATTTCTCTGCCAAGTTGGCGGGCCAAGTGAGTCGCGAGGAGCTCCAGAGAGAGAAAATCAGGATCCTACACTGCTTGAAACTGGCAGAGAGGATACAACAACTTTGCCAAAGTTAAATGGGGACAGTTTATGATCATCATAAATCTTGATCTTATTTAAACATCTGTCATCTTTTTTATTAAACACTTGGTATTATTTCATCACACCAGAGATAATTACTGTTTAAAAGTTGATGCATTCAACTGAATAACACATTTTAACATGATGAGCACATATTTAGACATGCCTGCCTGACAATAGAATGTTGTGACTACTGGATATGGAGCAGGTCTCCAACATTCAGCAAAGATTTAGTAGGCTATACTAGAGGGTAAGAAAAAACTACTTTGCAACACTAGCTGACTTACTGGTCAGTCTTCTTTATTTACCCAAAGTGTTTAAATACCTGTTTCAGCACATGGCCTTTGTTAGAATGGCTAAAAACTAGTACTGTTATGTCTGATCAGGGAGCGCTGAGGCTTGTTTCAGTATTCCAAAGCAGTGACATTCCATGCACTCACCCCATTCAGATCCACTCATGGTCAATTAATAGTGACACAGTTAAACAAACAAACAATAAACAAATTAGCTTTCTTTCAGCTTTTGCAGGATGATGATGTGACTAGTGGTGACGTTGAAGAGTATTGTCATTAGCAATTCATAGTTTTCAGTCACGTGACTGGCGCGGAGCCCTGGAGGGCAAAACACCGGCAGCCAACGCTGGACTCTCCACAGAGCTGCAGCAGAGGCCTGTCAATTTTCCATCTGTTTCAAGCCACGAATATTCAGATCCCAGCCTGGGTGGCTCGTCTGCCGGCGTGAGTACAGCCGGTGTTCAGCGTGTGCATCTCTGGATCACACGTGTTTTCAGCCACTGCGCTCCATCAGAATAGTTAACGTTACGGATATGATTTGGATTGTGATATTAAAGATAAGATAATAATGTTAAACGGAACATGATGCCGTGATACATCGCACCAAGCACAGACACACGGACTTTTAAAAGAGAGTCCTTGTTTGAATAGAGGGGACGTTGCGATTAAATAGATGTTTTTAATGTTTAAATAGTTTAAATAAAATGTTCACACACTTTTATAAATCACTTCATAACCTGGCGATCGGATCCAGGGTCCCTGTTGTCAGCGTTCTAGGGCAGTAACGTTAGTGACAGGGCAGTAATAGTTAGGGTAGCACAATATCTTATGACTTAAATCTAATCAAAACTCGGGCGGGATTCTGTAGAGGCACAACCCAGGCTTGTCTCCTCGTCGGTTTGTGCATCTGACTGAACAACAACTATCCGGCATTTTGGCTAAACCTGGTAACCTGGAGATAATCGGAACAAGATGGCGCCGGTGTGTGTTGCTGGCTGGCTGTCGCTCCTGCAATGTTTTGTGTTTTTAATGCTGTTTTTAACCTTTGGCACTAAACCGATCGACTCTCTGCTGGTGTACGATCGTCTGACTCTTTTAAACATACGACAAAATGCCGGTGATCTTGGTGCGTTTGACTTTAGTGGTCAGAAAACTTTACCTCCGTTGCTAGCTGGGATTCCCGTCCACCTGCACCGGATACCGGCTCCACCTTCCCGGCGGAAGCGTCGCCCGCGCCGCGGTAAACGCGGCGGTCGGCTGGTGAAGCTGAAAGCCTGTCTGGCACGCTCATCCTCCTTTTCCCGGACGAGGCACGGATTATTTCCTCCCTTCGTTGTTCATCGGCGGTTTCTGTTCTTTTAAAGTGCTATATAAATAAAGTTGAGTTGAGTTGAGTTGAGTAAAACTAACTGGCGGGCAGCGGAAGAAAGCCTGGTTTTGCCCTCCAGGTGGGCGTTCCTATAAGGGTGTGACGTCACGTGAAAACTGAATTGCACAGTCCCAGTTATTGTAAAAAAAAACCCATTTGGTAGCCGATACAATACACATATTAAATATATCAATTTCACAGTGTCTCCGTGAGCATCTTCATATGTGCCCCAGTCACTACATTCTGTTAAGGACAAACTTAGTGACAGGAAAATTATACAAAGACAGTCATGTAAAGATAAAATTAAGATTTAGCTAGTCCTGTCTCCTCACTACAATTGTTTTTGAAGTCTTAATTTGGTATTTATTGACTTGCTGTTCTAACATTTTCTATCAGTAATATTACCAGAGATTTATTATCCTCACTTTTAAAAACTGGAAAATGTATGTCAACAAAACAATTTGATTTGATGGGATGTGAGATCTTCTTCCAGGACAGAATAAGAAAAAAAAAAACAGTCCTGTCTGCATCTTGGATAAGTCAAAAGTCAGATCCTTCAGTCAGCTAAAAAGCTCACTTTCAAACTAATCTGTCAGTAACGTTATTTTCCACCGGCTCGATTCCCTGAATAAACAAATGTTCGTCGCCACTAAAATTACTTTCCATTCCGGATCTGTAATCACACTTGTCAAAAAACAAGGTGAGAGCTTCATCAGCTGTCAAATTACATTTTACCGTTTCGTTTTCTTCATTATCTGTTCAGTTTTGAGAAGAGGAGCACAGCACGGAACAGAGACAGATGGGCACCACCAAACTCGCTGCTCAAAAGTTGTTTAGATCACATGACGTCCTAACTGAAGACCCGCCTTGATGAGAGGACTGACAGATAACATCTTCATATTTAATTGTGTCCCTAAAAGAGTGTGGTGACATGTAAATGCAATACACTGGGGGCGCTGTTTTGCTTATTGAATTTGAAAATTTCCCACTGTAGAGCAGGTCAAGACTTTGAAAATGAGATGTCAAATGCCGGTTTCATTTTCAAATTTTTAGAAAATTGCATTTTAATTTTAATTGTGACTTAAATATTGCTTGCATAAATGGAAAATCAGGATACATTCTTAATATTTCATTTTAATTTTCAGATTTGAATTAACATTCGAATATTGTCCACTGTAGAGCGGGGTTCGACTTTGAAAATGAAATATCAAACAGCTTTTCCATTTCCATTTTAATATTGTCATAGAACGCCCATATGAGTATGTGAAAATGAAAATACAAATTGGATTATTGTATTTTCATTTTCATTTTTACTCAAAGAATGCATACATATGTGGAAAATTATAATGCTATTGTGGAATTACATTTTCATTTTCAAGTTACATTATCATTTGAATAAAGTCCCCCATATGGTTCCATATAAGGCTTTTCTTGATTTTCCAAACAATTATTGTAATCTTAAAGATGATTCTTTTCACACCCATTCGGTTCATATAAAAAAGAAATCTAGTGGCTTTCTAATAAAAATTAAATAGAAAAACCCAAGAATGATGTTTGATATAAACAACTATGTTTAATGTTTACACGAGACAGAAGTTCATTTAATATTTTCAGAAGCCCAGTTAGCTTAGCTAGCAAGCAGTTCAATTGAATTGCTTCAATACTAACAAGTATCGAAAAATCCTTTGTCATTCTGTACCAAATTCCGATACCTGAGGAGTAAATCTCAGCAGCGTCAGTGAGCCAATAATATTTTAATTGAATCATTTTTTATTTATGCAGTCTCACTGAGATGAAGATCTCTTTTCCAAGAGAGACCTGAGAACAAGAAACATTCACAAAACACAATCAGCAAAGCAGAAACAACACAACTGCACAATTACAAGGAATTAGAAAAAACAGTTACAAGAATAATAAAAAACATCAGATAAGAAAGCTTTAAAATAAAAAGGGGAATGTACGACTGTAGTTTGAGGGCAGTTCATTCCATTTAAAAGGTGTATAGTACCTGACACCAGTTCTGCCAACATTAGTACATGAGGGATATCTAAGTTAAAGTAGTTACTGGAACGTGTACTGTACTGTTACTAGATAAAAATGAGAGATGAGATGTGAGGTAGTTTGGAGGCTTCAACAGTAGATCTTTATAAATGAACAACATGAGATGGTTATTTCTTCTTGACTGTAAGGAGGTCCAACCAACCGTGTGATACAGAGTACAGTGATGTGTATGAAACCTGGCATTTGTGATAAAGCGTAATGCACTATGATACACAAGGTTTAGCAGCTGAAGTGTTGATGGGGTAGCATGACAATACAGAATATTTCCGTAGTCAAGAACAGACATGAAGGTTGACTGCACAATAGTTTTATGGTTGGAAGAATACATCCTTTAATTCTGTACAAGAAGCCCAGCTTGATTTTTACTTTTTGAGTCAGATGTTGAATATGTATTTTGAATGACAGTCTGCTGTCAAGCCAAATTCCTAAATATTTGTATGACTCAGTGAGAGTAATATGGGTATAGGTAATATGGTAGAGAGAGGAATGACTACAGTGTGCATCGCATAGGTGTAAAAATTGTCTAGGAAGAGATCAAAAGTCTGGCTCCGTTTTATCAGGTTTGATGCCAATTGCGGCAGCAACACAACGAATTTGATTAAACTTATTTAAGAGCAGAAAGTTGCTCTGCGTTCAGCTGCAAGAAGAAGAACGAACTGCAGCCAACCATCATGTCTGCCCATAGGTGTAGTGCTGCAAGGCTATGCTGCCAGGACACACTGGAGTGCACCGGAAAGACAGTTAAGGTGTGTTGATTGATCAATTCATGCATTGAGTAACATACAAGAAAACATTACACCTTGTCGGTAAGTTGTCGGTAGTTGCCGGTAGCCTCTGAGTGAGTTACATTTTTTCTCCAGTCTACAGCTAGCTAACGTTATAGCCCCCCCCCCCCNCCCCCCCCCAGACCTCCCTCCAAAGCCACTACCCCATAACACACGAACGCGCACTGCCTGACTACTGCTGGAGGACGAGTCCACGAGAGTGTTGGGGAGAGGAGCGCAGCGAATCGTTGTTGTTGCTAACCCTGTCCACCTACCTCATGTCTCATTCACATGTTTGAAAACACCTAACAACATCATAATGAACGTAAAAAACGAACATGGCTATTGTTAGTACTCACAGCATGAAAAATAGGCATGAAAGGAGCTGAAAAATAAAACTAAAGATTTGTACTGTAATGTGTAATGTAATTTTCTTTTCGTTAAAATGGATTTTATAAAATTGGTATTGAAAAAAGTATCGAAGTCAAGGTATTGGTACTGCTACCAGTATTGAACATTTTTGAACGATACCCAGCCCTACCTGTGTGTCTGCGTCACTCTGCAATTACACCGCCAAAACGCTAGTTGGTGGTGGCATTTCTAGACGGAAGCGCATTGCATTCACAAAAGAGAAAAAAAATTAGACACCTTTTCTCATAATTATGAGAAAGGATCTCGTAATTATGAGAAAAGTTAAGGTCTCAATCGTCTCAAACCTAGGCTACAGGATGAAAACAGTGGGCAATGATGGCACTATTGCATTTAATCTGCTTTTATTTCCTTCTTGGTATGAGACACTGGGAAATATTAATGTTATTTAATGTGGATGGCATTAATATTAGTATGTCAGCACTGAGTAGGTCGTCAAGTCGTTGGGATTGTTCAGGTGGAAAGCTCAGTCTGACCTGCTGGAAGTCTCTGGAACTCTCTTCAATAGGCACACAGGCATATTCCTGTCAGTTCAATTTCTGTTGTACCTGTATCAAAATAAGCGTATTAAATCAAACTTTGCATTCTTCTTACATTATTGGTTAAACATGACATATCAATTAACGTACAGATCATTAAAGTATTCCATACTAAGTTCCTTTGTTTGAGTTCAGAGTGCTGTGAGTTTGTGAATTTGCAATCCCACATCCTGGAATGTGGGCGTATCAGCACTTCTCAGATTAGTCCTGTCGTAAATTAGACAGTTGTCACTTAACTTTCCATTCGTGTCCTCTGTGAGTCCTGGCAAGGCCTGTTTTGTGACCCCAGAGGTCATGTGGGCAGCAAAGTCAGCAAAGGTTCATCACTTTCTCAATAAAAGATGTGAATTGGTTCATCAGTTCTTTTGTGAAATATGTAAAATTGTTCATATTGATCCTCATCACGCTACATGTACCATGTCTACCACTAAAACTAGTCTCATAATAAGAATTTTGAGTTTAAGCATTGGCACATTCTACAAAGGCATCGACAACTAGAAAAAGTCTTCAATGACAAACCAATGGTTACTTCTAAGATAGAGAGAGGAAGGTGAAAGACAGGGTCCGTATCCACAGTAAAATTTAAAGTAGTTTACAGTTACATTAGGAATTTTAAATGTTACACATAATTAAAGGTGTAGTCTACGATTCTGGAGAAAGCTTGTTGATATTTGAACTCAACAGCCAAACAAATACACCCCTCCCTTCAGCGCTCCTTCAAACTTCGCGAGTAATGCACAACATTAGTTTGTCCTGTGCATGAGCACGAGTTGTGACATATTATACCAAAGTGTTAGGTGAAAACGCGGCTAAAGCGCCGGTATTTGATGACCTGGGTTGGTGGCTCTACCCGAGTCGCTTTGTTTGTTTCCCAAGCTTATACTGTAAATATGTAGTTTGAGTATTAGTATTTTTCCTGTTATTTGGGGACTTACTTGGACAGGTTGCACAGATTGAATCAACACCGACATCATATGATATAATAAAACAATATAATGTGGAGTAGCTACAACAAAGCCTATGTTACTACATAAAATTAATATAACATTTTATAAAACTAAAATGAATGTGGAAAAGCATGTAAGCAAATAAGAACTATAATAACTTCAATCTTGAGAATTTGCAAGTTTTTAACAGCAGTTCTGACTTTCGAAAATTCAGCATTTGATTTAATTCTCTGATAAGCAAATTTTCATCTGCAGCTGATAAATAGCCAAGTCCTGCAGAGACACAGCTGCTTCACAGTGAAAGTTGGTACATACATTGCCAAATAATATCTGGAGGTGTGTTTTTTTGCCACAAAATGGGAGAATTTGCATTAGTGTTTGGGTGCTCTATGTTGTTACTCCATGCTTTGAATGCAGTGTGACTAGTTAACCTAATGGGCATATGAGCAACTGCTGTTATGAGAATATGGATGGAAATGAAAAAAAAGAAATTGCTTTAGCTTTGACTTTGTCGTGAACATAAGATAAACCAGGTGCAGCAGCCCCTCACAATACTTTAATGGACTCAATTATAGCTCAAATTTCCTCAATGTCTTCAAAATAAGTGGAAATTTCCATCTTAATGAATATATAATTAACATTTGAAACTTAAAAACAAAACAAAACTGGTGTCAGGGGTAAATCAAACACTTGTCGAACTAGTTTCGTTTGGCACTGGGGCTGTGTTCAGTTTCATGAATGTGTGTGAGAACAAAAATTGCTTCACTATGTTTAAAAGCAAGACCATGCAGACTGCAACAATATTGGACATCATAATTACTGATAACCCTGTGTCAATTATATAGACAATGTCCTCTAGAATGGAATTCAGCTCAGGAAACTGAAGTCAGGAAACTAATTGTAGCTGTCAGACAGTTTAGGGCATCCCACATAAACCAAGTGGCCTTCTAATGAAACTGGTCTGAACTGTGAACTCCACCCCAATAACACCAGAGACCAACAAATCAGAACCAGTGCAGAACCTCCAAAATTTTTCAAGCTTTTCCTTAAAATTCCCATTAAAATTTGATTAAACTCCCTGATCTATCTTTTCAGGTGCTGGGTAACATCTGCTTCCTTAGAGGAAAGTTGTTCACTTGTTTTTGGCACTGGTTTGACATTGTTGTACATTTTTGTCAATTCCCCGGAGCTGAGATACTTTGTCACATTTACACCCACAAGTAGCAGCAGCGGCCCTCTCCTTCATGCGTATCTGTTAAGCACTTCTGTAAGGTCATCAGCATCAACAGAAGTAAAATCATCTAAAGCATGACCGCATTCTGCCATTGGCAGCTGACAAACCGGCTTTATTAGCAAGTACTGGCAATTCTGAAATCTCATGAGAAGAATTCTCCCAGTAGCTTTCCACATAGCAGAACAGAAATCATACCTCTTTCATATATTAGTATAAGTATTCATAAAACTCTGTCCAGATGCTACTGTAGACAACTCGACGACTACTTCAGGCCCAAGTTCAAGTTTAGTTTAGTTTATCTGTCACATACAGATGGGTGACAAATTAAAGGAAAAACCAACATGAAGTGTCTTAGTATGGAGTTAGGCCACAACAATCCTCCAAAACAGTTTTAGTGCTCCTTGCCAAGTCTGTGGAACTCTATTGGAGGGATGAACACCATTCCTCCACAAGATATTCCCTCATTTATATATAGCACCTTTCATCAGGTAATCTCATTGAGACCAAGATCTCTTTCACAAGAGAGACCTGAGTACAGCAGATACAAAAAAAAAACATAGCCAGACATAACAAAAGGACATATAGCATCAGAGACAGTCACAGACATCACTAAATAGATCTGAAGATGAAAGTTTATATTATATAATTTGGTGTTATGGTGATGGAGGGCATTGTCTTACACGTCCAAAATTTTACATAGGTGTGAAACTGGGTTGAGATCTGGTGACTGTAAAGGCCGTAGCATTTTATTCACATCATTTTCAAACTCAACAAACCATTCAGTGAGCCGTGGTGCGCGGAAGCATCTGCATTTGATATGTTTCTCCACTCTTTTATTCAGGTTTTTCCTTTAATTTGTATGTCCGTTAGCTCCTTCAATTTGTAAAAAGTGTAAAATAGAATAAGAATAAACAATAAAATAAGTAATAATAATAATAATAATGTTAATTATGGTCATAGTAACTTTTAATAATAAGTAATTAAAATAGTCTTAGGGGAATTCTTAGACAGTGTCCTCATTTAGGATCCTAGTGGCCTGAGGGTAGAAGCTCTTCCTGAGCCTCTCATTGCTGGCCTGGTGTATCTGGCAGAGGTGGGACCAAGTCATTGTTTTGCAAGTCACAAGTAAGTCTCAAGTCTTTGTCTTTATCAAGTCTCAGGACCTGCCCTGCTCAGGACAAAGCTACTGGACATGCAGGTGGATGCTCCACTAGTGGCCTGGATCACCAACTACCTCACAGGTTGACCACAGTATGTGAGACTGAGGAACAACGTGTCGGACATAATAGTGAGTAGCACTTCAGGGGACGGTCCTTTCTCCCTTCCTGTTCACACTCTACACCTCAGACTTTAGCTACTGCTCACAGTCCTGCCACCTGCAGAAGTTCTCGGACGCCATTGTGGGCTGTATTAGCAGGGGATAGGAGGCTGAGTACAGGAGTGTGTTAGACAGTTTTGTGGAGTGGTGTGAACTGAATCACCTGCAACTCAACATCACGAAGACTAAGGAGTTGGTGGTGAACTTTAGGAAGCAAAGGATCTGTCCAAACCCAGTCAGCATCAGGACAACCGAGGTGGACATTGTTGAGGAATACAAATACCTGGGCGTCCACATAGACAATAAGATGGACTGGACTAAAAACACAGAGGCTCTGTACAAGAAAGGTCAGAGCTGCCTATATTTTCTCAGGAGACTCAGATCTTTCAACGTCTGCAGAACCATGCTGCAACTGTTTTATCACTCGGTGGTGGCCAGCGTCATCTTGTACGCTATAGTGTGCTGGGGCAGCAAGATGAAGGCAGCCGATGCTAATAGACTCAATAAGCTCATCAGGAAAGCTGGTTCTGTCCTGGGAGTGGAACTGTAGTCTTTGGTGGAGGTGTCAGAGAGGAGGATGCTGAGGAAACTACTCAGTATTATGGAAATGCCTCTCATCCCCTGCATACCACACTGGAGTCATATCAGAGCAACTTCAGCTGTAGACTGAGACCACCGAGGTGCACTATAGAACGCCACAGGAGGTCTTTTCAACCAGTGGCCATCAAACTGTATAAGTCCTCCCCCTTCTGCAGGAAGGACAGCTGAAACATCGGACACTGAGAACAATAATATCAATTTCATGTGCAATATTACTTTTTTCAATATCATGTACAATGTTACTTTTTCAACATCGTGTGAAAGTAATGACAGATGTAGGCCTATGTATTTCAACAAAGGTAAATAAAAAAACCCCAGAAACTTTCCCGTTTTAAACAACCTTTGTGACCATTTGAGTATAGATTACCGAGTTTACGAGGTGCACTTCAATGCACCATGAAGTCCCTGTCAGTGCCAACACGCTTTGCCGTACAAAGCAATGTAGGTTTCAGAGTTTACGAGGTGCACCTCAATGCACCATGAAGTCCCTGTCCCTGTGTGTGTGTGTCAAACTCCAACACAGACAGACAGCAGAGGACAGAAGCAGTGCGCCCGTAAACGACACCAAAACGTGGTAGAGGCTCTCAGCATAGTTTTTTTTATTACAGGACTATTTTGGTACAAACAGTTACCCACCAGTGTTGCTGATAACCCTCTGAGATTTCCTCACTAAACAGAAATGTACCCGCATTTGGCGCTTGGTGGGTGTTAATTTTAGACCCATGGCGTTAACGTTAGTTGATTAAGGAAATGAAGGGAAATAATTGATTTGTGGCACACTTTTCAAATAACATACTTTTAAATCTTTGGGCTCGGGGGAAGGTATCGAGTATTTTCAAGTCAAAGGGCTCAAGTCCAAGTGAAGTCACAAGTCATTGGTGTTAAAGTCCAAGTCGAGTTGCAAATCTTTTTTGATTTTGGCAGGTTGAGTCTAAAGTCATCAAATTTGTGACTCGAGTCTGACACGAGTCCAAGTCATGTTCGAGTCCACACCTCTAGTATCTGATATTTTCTTCTTGGCCACAGCAGGAAGAAAAGGCTGTTATCCGGGTGGTTGGTGTCCTTAATGATTTTCCTAGCCTTAGTCTGGCCTGGTGTAAATGTCTTTTAGGCAGGGTAGAGCGCCGCCTATGATACATTCAGCCAAACGAACCACTCTTTCCAGGGCCTTGTGGTCCTGTTCAGTGCTGTTCCCAAACCAGGCAGTGATGTTCCCCGTCAGGACGCTCTTGATGGTGCAGGAGTAGAAATTCCTCAGTATTCCTCAGAGGGGATATCTGGAATTTCCCCAAGCGTCTGAGGGGAAACAGTCTCTGCCTTGCCTTCCTCACTGCAGAGTCAGTATGCAGCGCCCAGGTCAGGCCCTCGGTGATGTGGACACCAAGGTACTTGAAGCTGTCCACTAGGAGTGGGGGGAAAAAAATTAATTGACGCAAGAATCGCTATTCTTCTATGATTCTGAATCAATTCACAACTTCCAAAAATCGATTTTTAAAAACGTTTTTTTGCTGTCTAAGTATAGTTTCAATCTTCTCCTTGCTGCTGGCAATGTTGACTTGCTGCGCGCCCTTTCCGGCTTCCGTAAAACACAGTTGCAGCAAGCAGAGTGGCTACAATTGAGCCAAAATATGTCATACCATCGCAGATTTTTTTTTACTGAGAAAGCGGTAACTCAGCTTTACCAAGAGACAAAGGTAAAAGTCGGGGAAGCCTTGACCAAAGCCAAAAAAGTATACAGTACATTTGTATGTTTAACTCATAATATAGATACAATATAATACCATGTCGATGTTACAAAATGTCACTTCAGTATAAAGTTGTGTGCGTCCATGTCCTATTTTATCTTAGAGTAAGTGACTTTTTCTGCAGAAAGAGATGAGGCCAGATGAGGCTGAGGACAATCCCGAGGAGCCAGAGTCAGGCCAAGAAGAAGGCCCTTCTCGTAAAAGAACATCTGCACTGGTTAATCTGCTGGGCATTTACCGAGGTCAGAGTTGTCCCTAAATCTGCCAGCACCAGAGCTGAAGAAGTATCAGGAAGCCCCTCCACTGTCTCTCTCAGAAGATCCCCTTCACTGGTGGAGGTCCCATGAGACAGCTTTCCCTCTACACTCTTAGAAATAAGGGTTCTAAAAGGGTTCTTCCTGAAGGGCTGAGGTTCTACCCATTTGCTTCTGAAGAATCCTTTTTTGAAGAAAGGATTCTTCAAGGGTTTTTTGTAAGACTAAGGGTTCCATTAAGAACCCTTTTCATCCAAAGAACCCTTTTTGGAAGAAAGAGTTCTTCAAGGATTGTTGAAAATGGGTGTTAAAAGATCCTCACCCTCAAATATTCAAATGTTTACCCATGTTTCAAATGGTATTTTTAAATAGATGTATCTGGAATCCCCTTAATTAATTTTACTTGTGTTCTGCCATAGTTAATATCTTTACCATAATTTCATGCCATACAATAGCTAATTGCGAACCTCACTGTAGGCCCAGATAAGTTAAATTTACTTTAAAAAATTGAGGAAACCAGTTGCCTTCAAAAAATTAAATACTGTGTAATGAAAACTTGAGTGAATTTAACTGAAATGCTTGAAGGGCTGGAATTGTTATTTGAAGTTAAATACACTAAATACCAAGTTGATTTAACTTAAAATCATTTGTAGTATCAACTGCTTTGCCCACTCCACTAAAGTAAAGTCAACTTAATTTACTAAAGTTTCATTTACTCACATTTTCTAATTAGCAACTTAGTATTTTTAAATTATACTGAAAATGTAACTCAACTATGTTGCAGTATTGTGGCAGGCAGAGCGGAATGAGACACAGGAAACAGCTCTATGAGGTGCCAACCGTTAAATGTCATTCAACACGGGACAAGAATTCAGGGCATTGCAGCAAAATACAGCCAGTTCATGAAATGTAACAGCCACCTCACCAATGGTTAAAACTATAAACCAGCACAAAAATGACAAATAACCAACATAAACCACCATGTTCTGAAGAGACACATTACAAACACTAACAAAAAACACAAAAACATTTGCACTTTGGAACATAAAACAGCAAACTTAAAAATCTATTCAGTCCAGCACTAGGCATGATGGGAAACGTGGGCTGTGGCTATAGTATTTTGTTGCCAAATGCAGCCGCCGGTCAGAGTACAATATAATATAATATTGAATTTATTTGAATATATTTTGCTGCTTCAGCTGGTGTCTTCACCATAGTAACTATAGCCCCACCACTTAGAAAAGCATGCAGGCTTAGAGACAAACAGACGAGTGACAAATTAAAGGAAAAACCAACATAAAGTGTCTTAGTAAGGTGTTGGGTCCTCACGTGCTGCCAGAACAGCTTCAATGCGCCTTGCCATTGATTCTAGTCTCTGGAACTCTACTGGAGGGATGAAACACCATTCTTCCAAAAGATATTCCCTCATTTGGTGTTTTGATGATGGTGGTGGAGAGCTCTGTCTAACATGTTGGTCCAAAATCTCCCATAAGTGTTCAATTGGGTTGAGATCTGGTGACTGCGAAAGCCATATGCATATGATTAATATCATTTTCATACTCATCAAACCATTCAGTGACCCTTCATGCCCTATGGATGGGGGCATTATCATCCTGGAAGAGACCACCCCATCAGGATAGAAATGTTTCATCATAGGATAAAGGTGATCACTCAAAACAACTTTGTATTGATTTGCAGGGACCCTTCCCTCAAAGTTTTGATGACTGAGTGCCAATTTAGGGATTCAGCATTTGATTTAGGGCCGCACAGGAAAAATGCACACATACAACAAGATAATTCCAAAACCAATTAATTATTTACTAAACATTAAGATGAGAGAGAGAGAGAGACAGAGTTTAACTTTGGGGACTTGTAAGAGCTTACCATATAACACAATTATATTATTATTCACACAATGATGCTGATGCCCTCTGGTCAATTTTTGACAGAATGTAATTCCTGCGACACTCGCAAGGTGCCACTACCTGCCATGCAACCAACCAGTAGCTTTCTACAAGTTGTCATTCCTAACCTGACAGACGTGTGTTAGGGGGTTGACGCAGTAGCCGAGTAGTGTATTTAATGTAGGCTCTTGAAAGTAAGTATTCAAATGGACAGGGGATGATTAAAATATAATGCATGCATTTCATGTCATGTTCAGGGGCCACACAAAATGTTTCTGAGGGCCACCATCGGTCCACGGGCCGCACTTTCAGAAACTATGCTCTAAGGGGACAAGTGGACCCAAACCATGCCAGCAGAATGCCTCCCACAGCATAGCAGATCCACCAGATCCCCTCACTGTAGGGGTCAAGCATTCAGGTTTTTCCTTTAATTTGTCACCCGTCTGTATGTCTTAACCACTACACTAATAACCCACCCCAACAGAGAGTTTGTAAGAGCAATAGGTCATCACACGTCCTCCTCTACAAAACAGGTGTGACATATCAATAGTGATTACTTTGGTGTCTCCACAATTAAGAGTACCGACCCTTGATTATGAGTTTGTTCGCACACTCTGTTCCTTCACTCTGTTCACACATTGTGTGATCACCTGTCCATAAATGGGATCACCTGTCTGTGTATGAATTAATACTAGAAGCTGGATTACAGTGAAAGAAGATCAGAAACTTCAGAGAATCAAGGTAAGCTAAATCTAATATCTTATTTCAGCAAGCTTGAGTCTAGCTAAGGACTTTTATGGTGGAAGGTGGACTATTTTAATGCTAGCATTGGTTTCTTGCTTTTTTGTAGAAATGAACTGTATAGCCAGGACAAACAATGAGGTGTGCCAGTGGAGGCTCTTAATATAGGAGTTGGAGGACAGGCTTATTCAATGTTTTCCACTGTCACATTACTATATGCCTATAGTCCTACTGCTGTCATTGGAGCCTGCATTACTTTGTTGTTTGTAGATGGCTTATGATTCATCTGGAGCAGTAAGTGGACCTTGGCATGATGCTACTAACTGTCTTTTTTCTCTTCCCTCCTGCTATGTCACCATTGCTGAAGATTACATGAATTCACCTGTGTCATGTTGCTGATTCCACTGGTCCTAAGACCTACACAGCCTCTCCTGTTCTGTTGGCTTATCCTCAGAGTCTCCCCTCCTTATCCAACATTGTTCCAAGATTTTTAAATAAATGTTTTACTCATTAAAAACTGTTTGAATGTTTTCTCAGTTTAAACATTGGTAATTGTAACATAGATTGTTAAAATGATGGATGACCACAATGGACAATATATGGGATTCAAATTTTATTTTTTTTTTTGCCTCATCTGTAGAATACAATATGGTTCTTCGTAGAACCCTCAGAAAGCAAGAGGGTTATTGGTGAAACCCTTGGAATATAAAAGGGTTCTTGGTAGAACCCCCTGGGTGGGTTCTTGTTAGCACCCTTAGAAGGTGGAAAGAAAGGGCTCTGGGTGGAACCATTACACCATAGAAGGGTTCTCTGTAGAACCTCTCAGAGGGGGTTGTGGGCGGAACCCTTCACAGATGGTTCTAAGTATAACCCTTTATTTTGGGTTCTAGGTAGAACCCTCTGAAAGGGTTCCAGGTGGAACCTTTATAAAAGGTTCCACCTGGAACCAAAAAGGGTTCTCCTATGGGGACAAGGCGAATAACCCTATAGCTAAATGCTACCTATGCATCTGTGGTACTAGCGTTGCAGCGGAGAGAGTTTACTCCACTGCTGGGGATATAGTTATAGTACAGCAGAGCAATCTTACTCCAGAACATGTAGATCAGCTTCTTTTTCTACAAAAGAACCTAGATATTGCTGCTGATGGACAGTAATCCTACACCCCAAGTCAAAGTTGTGTCAAGCATTATTGTGTGATTTTTTTGGAAAATCACACAAAATAACAGTTTTACTGTGTTATTTGCGTACAATTTTATTTTTGAAATTGGCAAGTTTCTGAGAAATAAAAAGGCAGCTAGCCTAAGCCTACCAATTTTATTTATGTAACAGCATTTTTAGTTTTTGTATAACTTGAACTTGTTCTTGAAGTCACTGAGAATTGAGAAATACTAAAAAGTTTTTATTTGTGCAGGTTTAGCATTAATAAATGTTACCTTTCATCTTAGCTTTGCCTTTGTGTGTTTATATTATCGCAATCAGTTGATATAACTTTCAAATATAAAAATGACATAATCTTATACACACATACTCTGCTTTCATGCCATAATTTGCCACACTGCCTTTCTTAGCTCACAGCAGACTGGAGTAGATCCTGAAATTAGCACCCTTATGTACTGAATTGAGAATTGATTTTGAATTGGGAATCATTTTGAATTGAGAATTAATTTTGAATCAAAATGTGACCCCAGGAATCGAAATCAAATTGAATCGAATACCAAAAGATTCACACCCCTACTGTCCACCCTCTCCAAGAAGGACCTGTTGATGTTAAAGGGGGCATAGTTCCTTCCCTGCTTCTTCCCAAAGTCCACTATCAGCTCCTCCTTTAGGTTATAGAACTGGTTTCCAAAATCTACACGCAAGACCACCGTAGTCTGCTTAGGAACCCAAGTTACATTATTGCTGTACCACTTCTTTCAGACCTATATAGTTGACTGTGTGCCAACGGCCGGATGACAACAGAATATCTGTGTGCAATAGGTGGTTGGAGTCTGGTAGTACTCCAGGAGGTCCACTCTGAAGAACTGAGGACACTTGCCTGATTTTCTACAGGGCAGCCTCAAGGCCCTGACCCCAACCTTCAATTTAGAGGTCAATTGAAAACCAACAATGTATCTTAAAGTCTCAACATCACACAACCTTTAAATCTAATGCAACAGTATCAGCAGAGCTTCAGACAACCAAACTGAACCTGTCCACCAAGTCACCACCAAGTCAAGGGGGGATGGGTATGGCTCGGGCATACTCCAGGTGGATACCTTAACAGGATGAGGGTGGGTGAGGCGTGTCCACCCACCCTCACCACCTGGGGTCTGCCCACTACCCATTTCAACTGATTGGTCAATAGATGTCTTTAATGTCTCATTTTCAATGTTTTGTTTTCATTACTGCATTAGGGTCAGAAAATGCTATTGTTTCACTCAGCTCTTTGAGTCGTGTGACACCAAAGTTGTTTCAGGCAAAACATGAATAAGGCTTTGAGAGAACTCATTACATTGATCAGTGTCACTGAAAGAGGCATCATCGTCTCTTTGCTGTGGACCAAAAAACAGAAAGCTTGATATCCACAAGTGATCACTAACAACATTGACAAATGCTTGCTACACTGAACAAAAATATAAACGCTAAACTTTTGCTTTCGTTTCGATTTTTCATTAGTTGAAATAAAAAATCTAAGACTTTTTCTACGTACACAATAGGTATATTTCTCTCAAATTTTGTTCACAAATTTGTTTAAATCTGTGTTAGTGAGCACTTTGCCAATATAATCCATCCACCTGACAGGTGTGACATATCAGGATGCTGATTGAACAGTATGATTACCACAGGTGTGCCTTGGGCTAGTCGCAATAAAGGCCACTCTAAAAGGTGCAGTTTTATCTTGAAAAAAAACATTTATTAGGCACTGAACTATGGATGGCTAGGGCTACAGATCCACATTTGCCTCCAACAACAACGGGGGGGTCAAAAATGTCAGTATCTGGTGTCAGTATCTGGTGTGACCACCATTTGCCTCATGCAGTGCAACACATCTCCTTGGCACAGAGTTGATCAGGTTGTTGATTGTGGCCTGTGGAATGTCTGCCTACTCCTCTTCAATGGCAGTGCGAAGTTGCTGGATATTGGCAGGAATTGGAACACGCTGTCATACATCCCGATCCGGAGCATCCCAAACATGCCCAATGGGTGACATGTTTGTTGAGTATGCAGGCCATGCAAGAACTGGGTTGTTTTCAGCTTCCAGGAATTGTGTACAGATCCTTGCAACATGGGGCTGTGCATTATCATGCTGCAACATGAGGTGATGGTGGCGGATGAATAGCACGACAATGGGCCTCAGGATCTCATCACGGTATCTCTGTGCATGAGCTTCCCTGAGATGGTTTCTGACAGCTTGTGCAGAAATTCTTTGGTTGTGCAAACCAACTGTTGCATCACCTGTCCGGGTGGCTGGTGTCAGCCGATGTTGCAGGTGAAGAAGCCGGATGTGGAGGTCCCAGGCTGGTGTGGTCACACATGGTCTGTGGTTGTGAGGGCGGTTGGATGACTACCAAATTCTCGGAAATGACACTGGGGACAACTTATGGTAGTGAAATGAACATTCAATTCACGGCCAACAGCTCTGGTGGTCCTGCAGTCAGCATGCCAATTACACAGTCCCTCAAAACTTGCGACATCTGTGGTATTGTGTTGTAATAAAACTGCACATTTTAGAGTGGCCTTTTATTGTGACCAGCCCAAGGCACACCTGTGTACTAATCATACTGTTTAATCAGCATCCTGATATGCCACACCTGTCAGGTGGATGGATTATCTTGGCAAAGGAGAAGTGAATAAAATTTAAGAGGAATATACTTATTGTGTACATAGAAAAAGTCTTAGATTTTTTATTTCAACTCATGAAAAATGGGAGTGAAAACAAAAGTGTTGCGTTTATATTTTTGTTCAGTGATTGAGCAGTAAAAAAAAGTTCAGTGATCAGTGGTGTATATTTATTTGCCTTAGAAATCTTGTTTTCTTCTGGTTGGTGAATTTAAGATCCACTGACCAAATCCTTTGTATAACCATATGACTAGACAGAAGATTGATATTGACCAAATCTGAAAACCCCCACCTCCATTGTCACCAGTTTTAAAATATCTGCACATGGCTATGGTATGGTTAATGTAGAGAAAGACTATGGTTATGGCAAATAAACCATGGTTAAGGTATAGTTAAGGTTCTGCAATGAAAACACTTTGTTGAGGTAAGGGAGAGATCTTCATTACAGTTTTCAAATAGCAGACATTAACTGTTGGATTGTGACAGGACATGAATTCTGGTCTCCACCACCCCAACCTCCATATCGTTAGTTACTGTTGCTACCTGAAGGGCACACTGCTTCCATGCATTGGAATTTCACTGTACATAAATCATGCGCATCAGAATTGGCCAATATGAACATAATTCCAAGGATACTGGGCTGCATTTTAAAAATATATTTGGCTGATCCCAATTGGTACCCAATCAATATGAACATCCATAATCAAAAGCTATGTCCAGTTTAACAACAGGTAAAAAATTATTGCTGCCATGCTGGCCATATAAAAATACAGAGCTCCAGTTTAGCAGACGCTCAGTATTAAACAGCCCTCTGGTTTGTGTTAGCAGAGGCTGTATTAGTGGTGTAGTGGTCGTGAATATTGCAAGCAGGCTACCACAGCTGAGAACAATGATAAATACATTAGCAAGTAAATCACACACCTATTTAGCAGAAGAGAAACTCTGGGATATATTACTGACTTCAAATGAGGAATGCGTTTAGAAATGTGTCATAAAACAATTATATCATAGAAGTATAATGTGCAGAGAAAGAACAACCTGCATTCTACCTTTTGTAGTCTTTTCTATAGTTCTGATCAGGCCTCAATAATAATGGCAGATTATAACTCAGGCTGGCTGATGTGAGATATTAAAAAAGACCAATACTTGAAAACCAATACATGGGTCTAACCCTAACCACAGCTTTAATTATTCAGTCCAAATTTTGGTTTCAAAAGATGAAGATCCACTGTAATGTGTAGCTTGTGCATCCCACAGTCCAGTGCTAATTAGTATCAGGCTAATCTGTGAAAATGAACCATCTATTTTGTTTCATTGTGAAAATCAACCATATATTTTGTTTGATTGCTCCAGGCTTCTCATATAATTGAATACCACCTACTTTTACAATATGGGGTTGTTTTGTCACCACGATGCTGAAAGTGTCAAGTTGAAAAATGTGGTGCTAAGCATCTCTTTGTTGTGTTTCACATGCTTGACAGTGCACACCCTCCAATTTGCATTTTATAATTACTTCTGTACGAACATTAGAAAGGAGCAAAAATAGCAGCCAGTCATTTATATAATGGGATGAGCCATACACCTTCATATACAATAGTGGAACTGTTAATAGTGTTTTTAAAGGTTAAATAGACATGTTAACGCCATAAATGTGTTTTTGAGATTACTGCATTTACTAAACAGATTGTAATACCACGATTTGAGAGCACTGTCAGAAGGAAATATACAGTTGTTAAAAATTTTAAATAAAAGTATTAATAAACATTTGATAACTTTACAAACTATAAACCTCGGTAGGTCATTTGATTCATCTACCAAGACTATGACTTTTCTTCATTTTCTTTGTCTCAAGTACGTTCCTTTTACATTATTTCAGTACATTCAAACATCACGGCTACATGTCAACGTATTCATTTAAAAGGAGCTCTCCAAAAGTTTGAGAAATATGCTTGTTTGCCTTCAGATCCACAAGCAGATAAGAAGACAGATCAGTTTAATTTCTGTGCACACACTACACAGACTGGAATCAGTATAAAAAAAGCTAGCTCCCATCAAAAAAAATCTGCTTTCAAACAGCTGAACTTGCATTCTTGGGAGTTCAAACTAACAAGAACGGAAGGAAACGTTACGCTCAATTTGCAATCAAGACAAGAGCATTCTTGCTGACATCATCAGCTCAGGGTCAGGTGACACTGAAGTGCGACTGTACACCTGTTACCATCAAACGAAATGTCAGAGCCAATTTCAAAGGAGGAATTATGAAATAAATTGTTAGATTGACCTTATATTCAAAATCTAAATGCTTAATTCCTCACCTGAAAATGTCAAAACTAAATTTGGTGACACAATAACAATTGAGGGGGCTTTATTTATCTGATGTATCTTGTTAGCCAGCAAGCTAGTCACCCAAACTGTAAAGGGGACTGCCCATTGTTCCGATGGCCCATTAGTCAGACACCCCAACAGTCCGAAAAATGTCCCATTGGACCAAAAATCCATCTGTCCGACAGCCCGTTATGTCGAACTGCAGGGAGAGTGTGTATTTTTGGATAAATGGGCCGTCGGAGCAATGGGAGTTTGTTTTCGGCATAACGGGCTGTTGGACAGATGGGCTTTCGGTCCAATGGGACATTTTTTGGACTTTTGGGGTGTTGGGCTAATGGGCCGTCGGAACAATGGCATGGCACCATTGTAAATGCAGGAGTCATCTGAGTTTTGGATTACTGGGCTCTCCAAAACTAACTTCTAAGACCATAATGTCTCATTTGCTATTTTTGAAGGTTTGAACTAAACAAGATACAACATGTAAAGATGACAGGGTTGGACTGGCTGTAATTTGTTCTTTTTCACTTTTGAAGGAGCTAAGCTAGCAGTTTACTCCTACTAGCCTTTGTGTTAGCTAGGCTACTGTAAACCCTTACTGGACCTCTATGTATGAAATCTATATCAATCTTCTCAGTGGACTGTGGGTAAGATGGCAAACAGGAGGATTTTTTTTTCTTGTATGTGTATAGTCTAGTGTACAGTAAGTGCTTAATGTTGTTTTTATCTATGAGTTTTGGATAGATGGAAATATTAACCTATGCACTCATAATTCCTGCTTCATATGAAGAGCACAGTCAAGGCAATGGAGGCAGTGTGTTTGAAGATTTCAGTGTGTGTTAAAATATGCTTCAGAAAATTATTCTTGCTAATTTAACCTAAGTTAAAATTTTCAGAAAACTGATTTTGGACTCCATTATTTTCCACTAAATCACAGGCCTCATAGACTCTCAATGGAGCATTTCTTTGTCATCTCCATGCTAGTCTGTCAGATTTCCATGATTACCATGGTTGTCCCCTTCCTCCCTCTCCTCTTCCTATCCTGTCCCTCCCTCCCTCAGCTCCTCCTCCGCTTCCTTCTCCCGCTCCTCCTCCTCCCACTCCTCCTCCTCCTGCTGCTTTTTCCTCTCTTCCTGCCTGCTGCTGAGGCTGCTGCAGACTAACCTGGCTCTCGGGTGCAGGGACCACCAGCTGTGTGTGAGGAACCCATCTCATCAACCCAGCACACACACATACATGCCTGCATGCATACAGTATGGATGCACACGCACGTGCACACATAGAGATGTCTGTGCTCAAAGGAAAAGTCTAATGATTCAGGTGGTTGGTCAGTTACATGGCAGGCTGAAGTTTTTCAGCTCTACAAAGATTTTTCAGAGGAAGAGCTGCTTTTGAGGCAGAAACAGATTTAGTGGTTGAGCTAAATCTCAATGGGTGGAGTCAAATAACCTCCTTGAATTGGTAGCTGTATCCCATATCAGCATCCATCTGACATATGTCATAACAGACCATTGGGGCATGTCCCATTCCAAATGTTCCTCCATAAGACACCAAGAAATGCAGCCTTCTTTTGCTCTTGACTGTCTGTGTCTATCGCCAGACAAGAATGTCAGTATTGGAAGATTCTGCAAAACCCTGGGTTACGTTCAATGCCAATACTTTTTTTACAACCAGTGCAACCATTTTTAAAATTCTTATTGTCTATGATGTCTGCGCAAGGCTGCTACGGTATGGTTAGTATTAGGGAAAGATCACGGAGGATAAAAAGGTAAAAGTTAATTACAGGTCTTTGACATGACGTAAAATCTGTTCTTCATCAAAGTCAGACGTGGTACAAGTCCATCCACCACCCCAATCTCCCCACCCTTACTATCTGCCTCACTACATGAAGGACAGACCACTTCCTCCAATGGAATCTTTCAGAGGAAGAGCTGCTTTTAGGCAGAAACGGATTTGGTGGTTGAGCTAAATCTCAATGGGCGGAGTCAAATAACCTCCTTGAATCGGTAGCCTTATTCCATATCAGCATCCATCTGACATATGTCATAACAGTCCATTGGGGCATGTTCCATTCTAAAAGCTCCTCCATAGGACGTTGGAGTTGGATGTAAATTGTGAGGTGTAGAATGTGGGCGTAATTCCTAGGACACTGGGCTGCATAATTCCTGGGAAATGTAAATTGAGATTTAATTACCATTAACCTGGTATATGGTTTGCCAGTGACCAATGATGATCAATTTTTAAACATTGTGAGCCATTCAATGACAACTTCTATGTAGTGAATTCGGCAATATATGACTTTGTCGTGTTTGGCCTATTCTTGTCAACTCATACAGACTTGTCTCTGAATTTCCTGCAGACTGTCACATATGTGGCGTAGGTTTAGCCCAGGCTGCTGGTGCTCTGAAGGCCACATCATCATAGTCTGCATCCATGAAGCAGATAGACCCTGAAATGGATACACCTTGAGGCTGCGTTCAGACTGACATTAGCCCTATGTAAAAAAAACACAGCCCCCTCATTTATTTCAATGGAACCAGTCCGACAACAGTGCCAATGCAGTGGACTCTAGCAAAAAAAACCTGTAGCTGCAACACAACGCAACGTCATCTGGCAAGGCACTGCATTAGCCAATCCCATAGGAATTAAATACAATCAAATACATGAGAACTATAACTATAGTAAATATAACTCCAATTTACCAGGTCCATTAGTTAAAGAAATAAGCATGTCAGTCCACCCTTTGTATCATGTGACCTCTTTTAAGGCTATGTTCACATAGCGAATAAATCCGATGATGCTGTTCATGTCCATCCTCATGAAAGTTATTGTGTCATTTTCAACAATCTTCACAAGGTCCCAGTTTTCAGATTTATCCACTACAACTGTAAAAAACTCCTACTTAGTGTGGATGGGCACATGCTTGAAAGAGTTTGCACTAATGCACATTTTTCTTACACATTTTAACAAATCTGTCATTGCAGATATTTTTTTCCTTTTTTTTTTAATTCATTTTGAAATTTTGCATTATTAAACACACTAAAAACACCCCCCCCAGGTAGTGATGATTTGCTCACTACTGAGGAGAAAAATGTAAAGAGTGGAAAGAATCACAAGCTGATACTGAAGCTTCAGAATCGCAAGAATGCATACATTTCTCTTCCACATGAATTTCATTCATAAATACATATTCATCTCACAGTACATCTGAATAATGGAATACACATTATTTTTATAATAGAATTATTTTTTTACGTCTGATATTGCTGGACAAAAATAATGGACTTGGAGGGCAAAGGCCTTTAGTGTGGATGGGATCTAAGTCTCTCAAGGTTTTTTTCAGTTGTTGAATTCTTCGTCACACATTAACACGCACAGAAAATATGCCTGCAGGTGGACATGCACACAGACACAGAATGTAACATGAGGACAACAATCAGAACACAGTTCATCCACTGAGTAAAATGCAGACTGTACTGCACCAAATGTGGATGACAGCTCAGAGGAGCCCACAGATTAGACAAACCCTCAAAGCAGCTAATCATTTACTGCCCACCGGGGGCCACAGACGCAGAGTAAACTGAGGATTACAGCGCAGCCGTGCCCGATCCCATCTGCATCACAGCTTCACATCTGTTCCTCCTCCATTCAAGCTAAACGGAGACCATTACTTCACTCTCACAGGTGAGGGACCTTTATATTTTGGATTTAGAGAGAACTGAAGAATAGACTAACAATGTTCCCTTTGAATTGAGTCTATTCCAGATTCATATTTACCTGCTAAACATGTATTCCATAAATCATCTTCGTCTGATTAGTTTTGAATTACTGCACCTATAAAGATCCATACAGAATGAGATTAAACCATTAATATCCCCCTGTAAATGTCTTCATGATATACAGTTTTATTTAACCATTATTAATTTGTACGATCAGGCCTGTATAAATAATGGCATGGACTAAATGCACTTTTTTTCCTTCAATGTCTGCTCTCAGCATTAGATATACAACCTTTCCATTCTTGGGCCCTTCCTCTGAGCTACCTCACAGTGCCATGCGGTGGTACAGCTGTGGCTGATTGTTGAGCGTCATAAAAACTCTGTAATCCAATGACCCTAAGCAGCCGCCATCAATCCAACATGCCACCAGCAGGCAGCCATGATGGAAATGTGTCCCCTGAGTGCGAGCAGAGTGGGCCCAGTGTTCCCCAAAGCCGCAAAGCCGGGATCTATATGGCAGTTACTGGTGAAAACACTGCCATGCCATTTAATTTTAGAGGAGGAAAAATCAATAGCTGTGAAAAGCCTGTGTTAGAGTGGCTTAGACTTAAACTGAGAAATACATGTGAAACAAATATATTTGTATACATTTGACATGTTTGCTGCAGGTGTATTGTAGTATAAGATATATATACAGTAGATGCCTGCACAAACAACACAGATGGCGGTTTGATACAATTAACATTATTGTAAAATTGTCAACTTGAAGGAGCTAAATGTAGCATTTTAATATCAACAAATGATTGTCAGACCTAAATGTGATGCACTGTAATAATTATTGAATAATAATTTAAAAAAAAAAAAAAAATGAATTGCTTTGATTGTAATTTAGATCTCCACATATTACATGATTCCACAATTTTACTGCATGAAGATGTTAAAAGGTATTTTAAAGATTTGGAAGCAAAAACCTCAATTTCCATCCAAAATTCCTGTTATTAATGATAAAGTTAGTACCAGCAAACATTAAGACGAGAAAACTTTATAAATAGTACTTAAACTACTTGGAATATACAGCAGCAGCTTTATGAAGTTAATCAACAAACCCTGAAAATAACCATTTCGTTTGTTCATGCTGTCGGTTAAATGTTGTATCAGCAAAACCTGTAAACAGTTCAAACAGACGAAATGTAACATAAAGAAAGTTGCATGCTACTTTTCACTTGTTTGGCTGTAGGTGGTGACATGGTGCGACCATGATGATGCAATCACTTGCATTCAGCCAATTAGTGTGAGAAAGTTTCATGTGAAATACTGGCCTAAAATGCAGGGCATCGGCAGCCAATCAGGAGTGGTCATACTTTTTTACTCTTATCGTGCTAATGTTAATGTTGAAATGCTAAAATCTGAATCAATATCATTTGACATTACAAAATTGTGTCAATTTTCTTTCTTTATTGTATCCATTGCTTTATCCATGAATGGCATTATTCAATGGTCACAGAGGAAGATAAATAGTAAGGATAGGGCTGGCCTTTAGGTAAGCGCCTGAATTAGCCTCTGAGTGATTATAATACACACTGAAAGACCTCACACACCAATCACAGTCACTTTGTGTCTCCTTCACACTTGCATGTAAATATAATAAGGATAAGTATACACTGGGCCACAGTGCTAATAATTGCTGTCAAAGACAAGGAGCTCTCCAGGAGCAGGACTGTTCCATTCCCAGCTGCTGGTGTTGTTTCACACAGTATTTGCAGATGTCACAGTAGCTTATGAGAAAAGAGGAGAGAATGTGAAGAAACAGCAGTTTAATTGGGCATGCAGCGACACAGAATTCCAGTCCGATGAAATACAATGTGCATCAATAAGTGATGATGTTCTATGGGCCTGTAAAACCCAGCATGCTTACTGAGATTGTGTTTACGCACATGTGGACATGTCTGTTGGGTTTGTGTTTGTGCATAGATTTTGTTCTGCACAGTCCTGTATGACTGAGATTTAGTGTCTTGTGTTTCTGAGTGGGTGTTTATGTGAATCACTCAACCACAAAGCACACTGTTGCTTCTTACTATCATTAATCTGCGTAATTCCCTTCTGATCCAGACCATTTCCTCTGACCACCAGCTATCCACCAAGCACAGATTGACACAAATGCAATTTTTGGTAATGATGTGCCAATCATGAATCATCGTTCAAAATGAACGACTCTTTTTACTGACTCGGGAGTCACAAGTCCTCATCTCTACTAACTCGTTCACCAACTTGCCCCTCCTACCTGCTACAAGCTAGTGCAAACTGCGAAGAAGAAGACGAGGCGAGACCACGTGTCACTCACACTATTGTGCAACTCTTATATTAACTGTATTTGTGGAAATGTATCAAGTTAATTACTGTATTATTAACCTAGACCTGTGAGAAAAGCAACCACTCTGGCACTTGTTTGAGCTGAAAGTCTGACTCGGCATGCACGAACCACTCACTTACTCACTCGCTCAGTAATGTTATTCGCTCTCCCAGCCCGGTGCTGTTCACGTCTTAAAGCAGAATGACTGTTTTGTTTTTTTTACATGGAAACAATAAAAATCATTTAAAATCAATACAATTATTTCAGTTATTTTTTAATTACCAATATTTGGGATTTGAGTTATTTTTTTTTACCTCAGAGTTGGTTTAAGTAGTTTAATACTGCTGTGTGTGTGTTGGACAGCCGGTCTCGTTTGTTACTGCTGGAGTTCACTGCTCCGCTCCGCTAACGTTAGTCTCTGTGTGACGGCGTAGAAAGTCTTCACAATATATTCCACGTTCATTTCGCAAATTATTTAATCATTAAATTAAAAAATGCTTGCCTTTTTTGAAAATGAATTACAACTCTAGCATGTGTGCGCTGTAGATTGTCCGGGGTGCTTTTTTCGTTCCATCAACATCATGTTATTAACTAACATATAAGTCTCTGGTGCGCATGTTCTATGGGCACTGGGGCCGGTGAGGGATTAAGCTCTGGGTAACTGACTCGAGTGACTTGAAAACCCGACTCTCTTTAGTGAGTGACTCATACAAACTCGAGCCAGCAAAAAGAGTCAAATCTCCCATCTCTAATTTTTGGTATACCTTAAGAGACTTTAAATTCTTTAAATTCTTTTCCTGCTGGAAAGTCACCCAATCTTGATTCTACATGTAATACATTCCAACAACTGAGCTTTAAAATGCAAGGTGACAGCAAACCGCACACTGGGGCTACTGTAGTTTACAATAGGTTACTAGTAGGGTTTTTTTTCATAGTGGGTGGTGCTGAGCCATACAACAAATGGCCGCAAGCAGATGGGCTACACTGGCAAGGTGCAAGTGGTGTTCCACTTCACCGCACAGGTAGGTAAAGTTGTTTGCATTGATGACGTGTGGAGGTAAGTCGCCTGCAGCCCTTCCCAGCTCAGTGTGGCTGGTGAGGAGACAGTCAAGGGTTGTCCTTGGTCAGCCCTGGTACCAAGCAGGACCACAGCAGTGCTGCGTGGCTATCCCCTGCTCTGAGGCTGCAGTGGAAACACATGTCAACATGACATGGGCTAATGGAAAAACCCCAGGTTACATTCCACATCTTCAGCCAATGCTGTCATTTCATTAAAGGGACAACATTTAGGGAAAATACCTCGTCTGAGAAATCTTCTTTGTGGTTGGGCTGTGTTTTGTTGATGTCCCCGGGTTTTCTGAGATCAACAATTTCAGTACTCCAGCTACTGTAGTCTATTACTCATCCATCATGTGTGTGAGAATGTTGTTCAGTTGACAGCTGTTGGTTGTGCTGCACTTCTTTGATGAACAGAATGAACAGCCTGATGCTGAAAATATGAGCAGGGTGTTGGCTGATTTAGAGCAAGTAATACAAGCCTGTTTGTAGTCAGAATTTGAGTTGACTGGGCTTGAATTTTAAAACATAACCCCAGTATTCCCAGTATTATGTTCATATTGGATTATTCCACACAGCATGTCCAGTGCCCACATTCAGTGCTAATGCATGAACTAGTGTGCCCTTTATGTAATAATGTTTGGGTGGTGGATGGGCATGTAGCACACATTACTTTGGAGACCATAACTTGCATCCTATCACAATCAAAGAGTTAATATTTCCTTTGTTTAAAAGGCCATAACCATGATCTTTCATTAACCCTGACCAAGTCTTCTAGCTGCTTAACCGTAACCGTACCTTAAACATATCTATATTGTAGAAAGAAGGAATTTTTAAAATGTTGGCTATGGATGTTGAAAAACTGAAGAACCATCCAATATCAAAGTTGTCTGGTTATACAATAGGGTTGGTTTATCAGTGGAAAGGCCTTTAAATGCACAATCCTATAGAAGCCGCACTTCAGTCAGCATTTGCAAGCACAGGCATTTTTACTGAGGCTAGACCCTGGCAAGCAAATTCTTGAATACACTGACAGCAACAAAAATGTTCTAGAGACAATCTTGTCTCCTAAAAAATATGTGTATGTATATATATACTGTATACATAAATATATATTTATATATTTTTTTTTTATCAGCTTAATGAGAAAACTTTTTAATGAAAGTATCAAAAGTTGCAAAATGTTCATACTGGACATACCTGCAGAAGACTTACTTACAGTTTATTTTCATTTGTTTTCCTACAATATTCACTTGTGGCATGAAGCATGATTAACATTTTTTAAATATCATTTTTGGGGTATTTTATTTTATTAGTTTATTTAGTTTATTAGTTTTATTAGACAGAAGACAGTAGAGAGATGACGGCAATGATGGGGAATGACATGTAACGAAGGTCCCCCCGTCTGGATGGTGCAGTTCATGGTTGCCACCTTAACCCCACGGCCACCAGGGCGACCTATGATGTTCATCATCATATATGATGAAAATGTTTTTGGCTGTTTACGCAACTCAAAGTCCTTGTTTAAGCTTAAGTAAACATCATTGTCTTGGTTGAATATTGAAAGACTCAATCACACTTAATCACAACCATGATCTTTCCCTAACCATAACCAAGCTATTTTTGTAGCATAAACCTAACCATGGAAATTTAAGTCTGGTGTGTCCTGCTCTTTCTCCAACCATTTACCTCCACCACCTTCCTATAACTTCTGTGAGATTTAAGAACACAGCACTTTGTGGACTACAGAAACAGGCAGCAATCCTTCAAAACAAATAAGGAAAAACCTAGTAATAAGAAAACACAGAGCCGGAGAAGGATAACAATTTAGTCCCAGAATCCAAAGTCTGCCAAGGTCACTGTCCACACATTCACAACAGACCACATATACTGTGGCTGTTTTGTTGAAATATTTTTTTATGTTTAATGTTCATGCCAGTAGCATATGTTTTTAGTTTTATTACTACATGCAAAAAACATTTAAAAAAACATTAAAAATAGTTGAAAACAGCCAAGTTCCTTCAGTTTCAAGAGTTAGTCTTGCTCTGTGTAGACTATTATGAGGTTGTGGTAGCTTTGAGTAACTGGAGGTGCTTCCTGGCAGAAAAGAATCTTTATTTTCATTATTAATTCCATATATATACGCATGTCTTGCTTTTGTATGTGCTGTCTGCACATCACAGCTATAGCATCCTTTTTGAGGATCAGTTTCCTTTCAATGGGTCACATAATATTTGGATTCAATTATTGCATCAGTCTTTGCATTTATTACATCTATATGTAATTCATATTCAGTCAGGCTCTATACAGTGAAATTGTTTGGCACGGTGTCCAGATGCTCAGCTACAGTTTGATAATCGCAGTAAAGTGGAAAAAGCTGCACTAGGCAATATTTAAATGAAAATCTGTAGAAATCCAGCTGTCTGATTAAGTTAAGTTACAAACTGGGACTGGAACTCATACCCACCAGAGATTTAGCTTATTTTTCCAAAGTGATTCATTACATTCTCCGTGGGGATTTCTCCTCAGTGTACTCACCATTAGAATTTAATACTGTTGATGCAGGATCTTGATCAGTACTTACACACTACTTTACCAACCAGCTATATTTACTGTAATCCAAAAGGGTCTCCTGAATTGCAGCGTCAGAAAGGCATTCAAGCAAATTTCCAACAACATTAACAGCATTAGACCTTTTGCTTCACATGAAACAGAGGTAGTAGCATTGTAACCACAAACGTGTATGATTTTACTGACATGGGGATTTTTACATTTTTTGCTGGGATTTTTTAGACTGTGCTCCCAAGAAGAAGACAGCATCAGTTGTTCCACCAAGTGCCCAGCAATGATATACAGTATGTTAACGTTGAAGTGACAAAGTCCTCTAGTGGCTATGGTAATTATGGCGGGAGCAAAGGAGAAGTCAGGTCAAGTGCGCTGAGGGAAGAGGTCATGGTGGATGGATGGGTCAACAAAACAAATGACTTTTACACCAGAGACCACTGTTCTCTTCCTGTTTGAAATCGACAGTCAGTGTTGTTTTATTTTTTTTAAGCATGACCACTAATCTTAATCACCTGGATATTACTGTAACCATGACAACAAAGAAATAATTTTAACCTAAACCACAATTTTTCCCCAAACCTAACCAAGCCGTTTTTGTGCATAAACCTAACCAAACCTTAACCATAGTGTTGTCAATTCATAAAACAGATTTACTTTTCAACATTAATTTTTAACAGTTTTGGAGGGCACAGAAAATGTTGTCCTGCCTATATGGGCATCAGACCACAAAACACTTCTATGTGTTGTTCTAGAGGGCGTGGACAAACAGCGTATTTTGTCTTTTAATTTGGAGATTTATTATTTTATTGAGATTTTTGCACCTTTTTCCTTTATTCCCTCCAGGCAGCTCATGGTTTCCACTCAATTCAGTAAGGCAAGAAATTAACTGCAGACACTTGGAACTTACTTTTGTAATTAAGTAATATCATAGCTGCTTTTGGTCTTGTCACAATGACATTATCATTTGACAAAACAATCTCCACTAATGGGGCACTTACTCACTTATTCTGGAGGTTTTTACTGTATCACACTTCATCAACAAATTAAGTTTGCTAAGTTGTCATGGATGTGTACAAGTTCATATTTGTATTATTCTGAGAACTTTTGGGACCTCTCATCTATGTTAAAAGTTTAGCTTGACAGTTAATTCTTGACTTTAGAAACTGTTTCCAGGGCCAAGAATGAACCTGTTTCCAAGGTTAATTCTTGAATTGTTGCTAGAAGTTTCATTTCCTGTTAATTTCCTGTCATTTCAAATAAACTCACTTGTGCTTTCAACAGCATTATCATTCCAAAACCTTTTAAAACCCAACAAGCTGTTGGTTAAAACTGTTAACCAACTGTTAGAACAGCCTAACCACACACAGTTGATTTTGATAGCATACTGAAATGAACCAAAACTGGTGGTGCAATTTTCTTTTTCCTGTGGAAAACTTTCCATGCCCACACTATATGACATGATGTCAGATGGAGATACAGTATTTCAAGTACAGCACTGTCACACACTGATCCTGAGTAGTTTCTGATTAAAAATGTGTTAAAAATACAAAGTTGTACCAATTCTGCCAGAACTGAGCATCTGGTATCCAGGTTCAGTCCCTGGTCAGTTGGTCCTACTGAATACAGCTGGCAGTGATTGTTGGTGGGAAGTCAGTGGGGGGTCATTCCCTTGTCGCACTAGTAACTCCAACTGGTTGGTATCTACACTCCGTCTGTCCAAGAGTGGGTGTTAGCAGCTCAATGGAAGATACAGAAAGCAATAGGTACTATTAGTAGTAGTAGTGTGCCTTTGTGTCAGGAGTTTGCATCCAGTCACAGGACCTGCATCATTGGTTGCTCTTTTGTAACTGTAACCAGGATCATAGTGTTCACTTACCTTATATTTGCAACGACCACAGTCTTTTCCTAACCTTAGCCTAACCAGTGTAGTTACCATGTGCAGCGAGTATAGGTAGAAAGAATGTTAAAATGTTGGCATTAGATGTCTAAACAAGCCTAGGGGTCTACATGCTAGCAGCTCTGTGAGGCTGTACTTAGGCACAGCGGTGCTTTGAGCTAAATGCTAGCATCAGCATATGCTCACAATGGCAATGCTAACATGCTGATGCTAAGCAGGTATAATTTATAGCATGCTCACCATCTTAGTTTATGTTGTTAAATTAGCACTAAAAACAAAGTACAGCTGAGGTTTATAGGTTACAGTTTTTCAGGTATTTGGTCACGAATAAAAGTACTGGACTAATCTGACATCATGATGACACTAGATGAAAAGTCAGAGGATCGCCAAAGTTATTAGGATGCATTGTTTGGGAATCATTGATATGTGTGCCAAATTTCATGGCAATCCATCCAAATAGTTCTTGAGATATTTTAGTCTGGACCAAACTGGTGGACCAAGCCAGGCTGACATTGCCACCCCTAGAGGCACTAGCATGGCTAGTCATCAAGAGTCATTGAATGTAATCTGGGGCTGTCCAATATTGACATTTTGTCTGGACCTTCTCTGAGACTGTGGAAAGGTATAATGGGAAACATTAGCAATCGCTAACTAATGTAGAAGTACACTAGGAAGTGTATACATCAATATATGTAAATAACATTTCATAACAAAAATGACTTGAAATTTTTTGGAAATTACAGATTGATAATGTACAGCAGTTTGAGAGTATACAAGTGTGGATCTTTGAAACGTACAATATCTTGCAATGCATCATATACTGTATGCATAAAAAGCCCTGCATGCGAAGCAACAACTACAAATTCACCACTGATGTATTCTGACACTACGTTAAAAGGCATAACGAGTAGGATTTTCCTAAAAAACAATGTATTGACTCAAATATTCCCTCTCAATCATCACTTATGACCCACTAGAAGTGTGTGGTGGTGTCTGTATCTGCAGAGACCCTGCCCTCTGCCTGGATTTTCTTATTTTGCTGTGTTCAGGACGTTTCTGAGCATCAACCTTTGGGCAGTGGTGTGTAGCCCCCAGCCAATAACAGCATGTAGAGTGTGAGGAGGGGGACTCGTAGTGACCAGTAGCACATGGGGCCAACTTTGAATGTTGTGTTTACAAACAGCACCTGACAAATCCTACTCGCTATGTCTTTAAGTAATTCCATGCCTACTTCACAGCCTATGGACCTCCCTCCCTCCATCCTACTTCTTCCCCTGTTCCCACCCAGCATTCCCTTCATTCCCAGCCTGCTACACTGTATATTTCACCATCCTCTGTGGCAGCTCTGAGCTGAGTTAGGAGGGGGGTGATGGGGGATTGGGGAGGGCTACAAAACGAGGCGGCCCAAGGGGGAGAACGTGTTTGTTCTCTTGTCCATAACATTCGGAAAGGTGAAGCGGTCTGAAACCCATTCTGTTCTCGTTTTTCTGTTTCCCTCTGCAGAGGTCCTTCTGCAGCGCCATGGTGGACGAGCTGCGGGTTTCCCTCAAGTGCCAGCGCCGGCTCAAACACAAGCCCCAGCCGACCGTCATGGTGAAAACGGAGGAGGTCATCAACATGCACACCTTCAACGACCGCAGACTGCCAGGGAAAGAGACCATGGCCTAAAATGGGAATCTCAATCACATTTTCACCCTCTCTCCTGCAGTGAGGAGGTGTGCAGAGACACTGGGGAAAAGGGTGGGGGTAAATGGTAAGGGGGGCAGTGGGTTGTAATGGTTGACATTTGGGTTATTTTGAAGGTAGAGCAGAGGTGCTTGGGAGTATATTGACGAAATGGCATTCTTGTTTCTTTATAAATAGCTAGGGATAAGAGATTCAACAGTATTTCCTGTGGAAATAAATTGAACCTGGGTGAAATTTCAGCGAGTTACCTCATTACTCTTACCACCTTGGCAAGGCGGCAAACTACAGGTGCCAGGATTTTCAAAACCCAGGAGTCGAAGAGAGAGAGTCTGAAAATTAATTTAAGGTGGGGCAAAAAAGAAAAAAGAATCGGACCTAGCATCTTTAGCAGCTGCTCAGTAAGTCAGTCACCGCACAGCTCAAAAAATGGTGATCAAGCAGCATCAAAAGCATCTCAGAGATTGTGAGCGAATATACATGTATAGATGCTAACCAGGGGAATGAGGAGAAAAGTTTGTAAAGGATTGTTTATTTTCAAAAGGTGTGAATAGAATGACAGCACGGGCTCTTGACTAAATTGAACCCAAAGCCCTGAAGACAACGGCGAGCTCAGCTGCTCCCAAAATGTACAGAGAGGAATTGCTTAGTCACATATGATATTGATCAAAAATGGATATACTGTATATCATCCATCAGGCAATAAGTGATATCATTTATTTGTGTTTCAGAGTACTAACACTTTTAGTCTTTAATGTATGGGGGGGGTAATTTTTAGAGGCACATTATATGGTGAAATACAAGCAGAGAATGCAGGAGTAGGGGCAATATAGTGAGCTGTTGATGTCCATGTATGAGCTAGTAGTCACCTTAAAGAGGATTCTATGGAGGTACACACCCTTTATGTCAATTAGGAGGAACCTTGGAATGGCGTGGGCACGGCTCACCAAGTCTAATTTTACAGCAATCACAAAACACACAAACTCTATTTATTCAAAGTATTTATTGTTTTATTTATGAAACTCCTTATTTATATCTCTACGGACGGGATTTTCACTACTGCCGTAAATACACCTCACTTCAACTCTTTGTGGGTATACACAGTTTCTTTCCATTTGCTCAGTGTCAAGTCTCCTGTTTCATTTTGTACTCCAGTGGCTTTTTTTTCTTTCTTTGGCAGCAAAGCTCCACATTTACTTGTGCAAATGCAATTTCTATGAAAAAGTGTTTTTGTACGAAGATAATCAAAATTTTGTAATGATTTTTATCAACACGAAATGCACCATGAGGAGTGTCATCCATGGCAGAGGGGTTGTACTCCGGGCTGGTAGTTCAGGAGGCTTTCCTAGACACTAGACACAGCCAACACACACACATACACACACCCAAGAGTGCAGGGTGCACCCATCCTCCATGGAGCAGATTCACACCAATTAGTACTATTAGTACTACTATTAGAACAGAGCATTCTGGTAAGCATCAGTGACATAATGTTTTGGAGGAGAAGAAAAAAGAAACTATTTTTATCATGTAAAGGAATCATATTTAAAGAAAGATATTTTTACTTCACATGAAAGAAGAGTAATGATAATACTGGTTAGAGCAAATATATAGTGTACACACACAGAAAGGGAGGAAGACTGCTGATGATGCTTGTCATTCTACACCCCCAATTACTGATAGACTGCTAGAATCCAGTGCTGAGCAATTGTGTGTAAATGGTTTTAAAAAGGAAAAAGATGTATTTAAAAAATATAAAGAACACTTAACTAATTTTGAACTTGTTGTGAAAACAAATCGGAGTGCACACAGTTTACCCTTTGAAGTTGATGCGCAAGTTTAAAGAAAATAAAAAAGTATTCACAACTTTCACCTCATCTGCCTATTTATTGAATGCTAGTGCATGAATGAAACATAGCAAGAACAAAGTGAAAATGACAGTACCTCTATTGTTATTCTGTTCTTCTGTTGTAGAAAGCTATTAAAAGAGGGTGATTAGAATTTTACACAGTGTATACACTAAAAAATGCAGCCAGAAAGACTGTGGGCCATTTTAACAATTGGATGGAAACTGGGCCTTATTTAGATAACCCCATTAGGCAGGGGTGTGTCCAATTAAGAATGAGTTAGAGGCATGTCTTATAGCATCTGCATGAAGTTCAACCACGATATAATGTATAGTGTATACATACAGGTTGATAAAGCCCCTTTCCTTTGAGGAAAATCCAGTCATTCAAAATATTGCCAACATGCCCATGTCAATAAGGTCTAAAAATATTTGTATTTGCTCACCGTGGACACATACATGGACTATTGACTGGGCCAAGGTGGGCAACAAATTGGGCCCAAGGCCAAGGGAGTCCCTCATGATTTAGCAATCAGCTAGCATTTGGGCCCCATTTACATTCACACAATTGGGCAAAGGCATGTCCAATTTGACAGTGGCATTCCTTAAAGACCATGCACACCCATGGCAAACTCACACTGGTGATTTTAATTACTTTGGTTGATTAGACCTCCTCGCAGGACTGTGTGGGCGTATACAGTGCTTGGTTGACATATGGAGCCCAGTGACATCACATAATGCCAGTGTATCTCCAACCATGTTCAAATTGAGTAGAGTTCTAATCAGCCAGAATGACGGAAAACACCTGTGTGGGTGCGCCGGCCCTTTGATAAATCTTGTATAGTTCAACTACTATAAAAATATTCATGCCTCTACCATTCAAACTATTTTTGACTTGCCAATCAAAATAAGGTACATAAATATTTGGTCTAACGTCTACCACCAGTGTGTTGTAAAATGGGGCCGATGTGAGCAATCATCCTCAGGCCCCATGGGCCCTTGTTTGTTTTCACTGACAATACGCAGGCTAGTTATTGGGCCAAGGTAGGTAACAAATGGGCCCCAAGTGTGATATCTGTTAGTTGTCCCACTTGTAGCCTTTTTAGTAAGTCACATGAGTATGGGGTCTATATTAGGGCTTATTTATATTTAATTCTGCAAATAATTTCCATATAATCACTATGACTTAATCTTTCAAAAAAGATTCTCAATGCAGCTTTGAGGAAAACATTTTGATATACAAAAAAACGTGGGCCTGTTAAAATTTTGTATTCTTGACATGCCAATGAGCCATCAGCTTCACAGCGGGCTAAAATGGAGCCCATATGAGCAATCATTCTCAAGAACCACGGGCCCCTTTTTGTTTTCATTGACAATATGTAGGCTAATTATTTGGTCAAGGTGGACAACAAATGGGCCTCAAGTGGGATACTACTTAGTTGTGTATGTGCAAATATGATGATTGCTCATATTGGTCCTACTTATATCTCTATCAATGACTCACATGAATATGGTGTCTTTTAAAGGTACTACATGTAACAATTTACATGTATGAATCATTTTTTATTGCCAATGTGTGAACGGATTGTAACATAACTTAAAAATTGAGACTGTCCCTTACTTTCTCGGTTGCCTGTAACAGCCTGTGGACTGATTTCTATGTCAGGGACTCAGGGCGGTTTTTCTGGGAAAATCCAACGGATGTGACGTTTATGCGCTCTCTTCAGGTCCCTTGCAGCGCCAACAGTGTGTAACACTAGCTAATGTTAACTTAGAAAAGAAACTAGCGTCGACAAACGACCAGCACCCACCACAACACAGACTCCAACACGTAAGCAGAAAAAACAAAAGTTTTATCTAGTGAAGCCGTCTGACAAAACGGGACTGTGACCGACGTCGGGGGAATTTATGTGCATTATCTCCAGTCTAACGTTACTCATTCCACTCCCATCATCTGTTTATAACTGACGTTAGTTTAGGATTATCATTGTCTCAACACACTGCCAGACCCATTCAGTAACGTTACAGGAATGTTAGTTGACGACAAAAAAAGGTTTATACCATTATACAGAAACATTAGCGCACCGATTCAGCGAAATGAGAGTTGTGATGGAAACTATCACATCAGTAATGAAGTGTGGCAACACAGCTTATTTATAATATTTTGTCTAGTTCACTCACCGTTAGCGTTATCATCCAGCTAATGTAGCTATGCTGACGTTGCTGAGCCTCTCGGTGAAAGCTAGACAAACTAGCATGCTAACGCCAACATATCATATAAGTCAATGTATCATGCAACGAGAATGTATTAGTTCAATGTCACTAGCCTATATTGTGCTAGCTAGCAAGCTGATAACGATATTACGCTTTATAAATCCAGTTTCAAAAAAACATAACGTTAGTCAAACTATAATAACAGTGTAACTTTACTTATGTCATCCATCAACATGATGCTTGTCAGTCACGTTCAGTCTCTTGAATGTCACGTCACTGTTTTGGCCGATGCCCACGATGCTTGCTCGCGCCTAGCAACAGGATGCTGACTGCAGTTGACTTAACGGCCACTGGAGTCATTAATAACAAGCATTTTCTGAAAGTTATATATATTACCTTTAAGCTAAACTGTGTTTGATGACTTATAAAATGAACTTGTCATTTCTTGGAGGAAGACTGTATTATTTCTTCTTGCTCTAAATAACAATAACGGATTTGTACCATCTTTTCTATAATTGATATTTTTCCACTGAGAAACTGTCAGGACGAAAAAAATCCAGCAAAAAAGGCAAATGCAAATGCACACATACAAATACATACATAAAGGCTAAAAATAACAAGCTAGGAAACATCATCATTATGACATGGTCATCATTATCATTACTGTAATGATTGTCATCACTGTCACTATCATCATGTTTTAGCCTCTTGTAGTTAAAACTTCGCAATTTATAGCATAAATGTCTTTGTAATCATTTCAGCTTCACAATTCAGTCGCATCGAGGACGATTTGTATGGAGTTAAGTAATTGGACCAAGAATCCAATGAGACAGTTTCAGCGTGGTGATTGCTTCCAGGAGACAGCAGTGCTCGAGTGTTGTGGAGAGGTTGTCTCTAATGTGATTAGCTGTCTGTTTCAAATTAAACACAAGCCAATAATGAAACTAGGGACAAAGTATCTCATTGTCCTTAGCATCCCTACAGATATCCTCACTTCTCTGTTTCTTTCTTTACTTTGACAGCTTTTGTTCCGCCTTTCATTTCCAGCCCTTGTCCTTTTAAGAGACAGACAGCAGAGAAGAGGTGAATGTGTGTGTGTGTGTGATTGTGTATGTGTGTGTATGTTTTGGGGGTGCCGGGTGGGTGAAAGGAGGGAGCACTCAAATCCCAGTGGCTCTGGGGAGCTGTCAGAACTGATAGTGCTCTATCACTTGCGAACGGAGGTGCAAAATTGGGCAGAGCTGAGCACTGCGCAAAGCAGAGGATGATGGTCCCTCTGTCCACTGGAGCCTGACTGACTGAGATGGAGAGACATGGAAAGTGTTCAACCAGCTGCCTCACAACTTGAAATGAACAAGCCCAGGCAATTCAAAATGCAACACAAGGAATTCAGAATACAGTAACTGGCAACAGGGACGACAAAATCCTCTGAATTTTCTGAAATGTTTTATCCATAATGCAAATGACAGACTGCAGATGAGGCTATTGTTTTTAAGAGACAGTGGACTCTGCTACTTTACAGGCCCTATAACATTAAAGCAATACTTCAACGTTTTGTGCAATATGCTTACTCGCTTTCTTGTCAAGAGTTAGACAAGGAGATCGATGCCACTCTCATATGTGTAGGGGAAATATGTAGCTAGAGCCAGGAGATGGTTAGCTTAGCTTAGCACAAAAACCCAGACACCAGCACTAAAAAAGTTTGCTAATTAACACATTATATCTTGTTTAAACGCAAGTTGTCATTTTTCAACGTGATCTCATAGGATACCGTATAAATAGTATGTCACTTTTAAGGACATTTTGCGTGTCATGTCTACGCATTTTAAGCTTTTTGCGTGTCATTTAACGCCGTTGTTTTATGAGTTTTGGATGTAGTCACGTGACCTTGGTCGTCATGGTAACAATAGTTAGGAGACCTTCGTCAGTTTGGTTAGGTTTAGGCACTAAAGCTACTTCGTTAGGTTTAGGAAAAGATCATGGTTTGGGTTAAAATAAGTATGTTAGTTACGTCAGTTATGTACGTAAGTTAAATACGTTACTTAACCTACGTACGTAACTTAAATAAGTCAACATTGATTTCACACGGGACACAAACAGCGGTCTCCTGTGTGAAAGTCCTGTGTTTGTTTGACCCATCCATCCATCCACCCCGACTTTGTTGGTCTTTATATTACATCACCTGACATTTTTTTCTCTATGACGTTTGCATGTAAATTCACACGCCATCTTTCTAGTCAGTAGAGACTACATGGCGTTGTGATAACACGCGAAATGACTTAAGACATTGGCGTGTTATTTATACGCCATTTGGTGGGACCAGGCTGCGTTTTTACACTTTTTTTTGGTACGGATTAAACAAACAAGATATAATGTGTTAATTAGTTAGCATTAGAGGTGCTGGTAGGCAGATTCTGTTACCTAACCGTCTCCCTGCTACAGCTTCATATTGAACAGACAGACATGAGAGTGGTATCAATCTTTTTATTGAACTCTCTGCAAGAAAGCGCATTTGCGTATTTCACAAAATATCAAACAATTCCTTTAAACAATTTTGTGAATGGGAATTCAGTAATCAAGAGCTGTCTGATTCCATACAACAAAGTAATACTATACATAGTTTATTAAGTATATCTACTATCTTTATAGTATACTGTATTACCAATTGTACTAACTGGAAATGGTATAACATGACCATGAAACTATAACTTTATAAGCTGCTGCACACATGTGGTACTTAACAAATAGGAGGCAAAATATTTTCACAAAATGACGGTGAAGAGCATGTGATATGGTTGAAAACTAGGAAGTGGTAAGGTTTTTTGAAGATGCTCTTGCAGCTCTCTCACCAGCATTCGCAATTTGATGTATTTTTCTCCAGCTGCTCCTCCAGATTTGTTTTGCATTGTGGTACAATAGCGTCCTTCAACACAACACTCAAAAATCAAGTAAGTCAGTATTTTTTGACTACACTTAATTTTTGTCACTTTTCCAGAGTGAACTCACTACATACTTGAAGCCCAGTTAGAAGAAGCATGTGGTATGAAACTGGGACACAGTGAAGGACTTTAATCAACTTCTATTGAAATTACAGACACACTTTCATAAGCTTAAAGTATCTAATTAGTGCAGAGATCATCACAGCCCTTCTTCGTTACACATGGGTGGGTGGAAATCTGTGATTTAAAATGGACTTTTCTTTTATGTTGTGCTTACGTTTTACACACGTAATAATCATATGCGAATGCTTGTGTTTTAGCTGTCCTCTTGGGTGCATTTCATTAAAGTGTATTCAGTGGCCCCTCACCTGTCACAGACACCAGTGCTGAGCTAACTCTGCATTGTATGGAGAGAGTGGAGCCACAACATGTGAAGCTCTCAAACAACAGGAAGAATAGCTGTGTTCTTGGCAGACCTGCCTTGACCAGCTGCTGTTAGGAGGAAAAGCAACAGCGTAAATACACAACGTGTGTGTTTGTGTGTGCGTGTGGCCGCATGACGACATCCTTGAGCGACAACAGCATCAATTAGGTTTATATTTGGTACTTTTGTAGGAGGTTTTGTAGGATGGTGATATTTCATATTTTGATATCAGGATGCAAACACTTTAACTCGCTGTAAAATATTATTTATATTCAGCACATTTACATTACTCAATAAATAAAAGAAAGGGGGCTGCAGCTAGTATAAAGGTGCTGACAAACACCAGGAAAAGGTTTTATTTTCTTACAGGATAGTGACAGCTAGATGTGAGAACTTCTGCTTCGAAGCTTTTCAATTACTGGAGCATAACTTCTTACATTAGCCGTAGCAAATTCAAATAGTCTGGGCGTCTCCTCCTGTGTGTCTTCAGTTTTTATGAGGAGGAAGAGCTGCCATGAGATTTAACAGGCCCAGGTGTGACAGAGGTCACACCGAGCCTAACCTCCCCCCACTCAAGCACTTTTATGCTTCTGTTTAATGGAGACATGTAAACCCCTTGACGATGTGAAATAAGCAACATTTCATCTCTGATCATCTTTGTTTGAATTAAGTTTTATATTAGAAAAGTAGAGATGAAGGTTGCTATTTCTTGTTTCCAGTTCAGTTACTGCTTTTCACACCCTTATGCTATTACGGTAATTAGATTGAGCTGTTTTTTGAATGAAATACGGGCCCTGTGAATAGCAATAACAGACACCACCCAAAAGCACACTCATCCCAAACATAAAGGGCACCACATAACCTCAACTCAGCCCGTCTGCAAACAGTTTCCTGTGTGTATGTTGAGGCTCCGGGGGGTGGGGGGTAGGGGTGGGGTGTCTCATGAAGACATCTCTGACTGGTCACACACAGGAAACCAGATGCTTTTGAGGGTTGAACCAAAACAACTGTTCAAGAAAACAGGCTTCTGAGACATAAACATGTGACAATCCTTGTGTCAAGTCAAGTCAGCTTCACTTAAACTGCACCTTGAATAAAAAACAAGGTTACAGAGCACTTCACAGAGAATCACTCTGTTCAGGAACACATTGTCCTTTTTAAACATAAACAAGTGACAGACTTCCTGTCAAGTCAGCTACATTTATATTACACCTTAAACAGAAAACACTGATGAAAAAAAAAAATCGAAATATCATCTTCACAAAAGCAAGGCCATAGGAAAGAATGTGTCTTATTGCTTTTTCTAAAACACTAACCAAACACTTTTCTGAAGGTTGCTCCACAAGCAAGGGCCTGCAATTGCAAACACATAGTTCTCCTTTAGTTTCAGTATGGACGTGAGATTGCCAACAGCCACAAAGGAGACAGAGGGATGTTGTAAAAATACCAAAGTTCAGGAGTAACACTTCTTCGTCTGGGTCTGTGTGGCTGCTCTGGCCTCTGATCTCTGTCCTGGCTTCCCCTCTTCTCAACAACATTTGGCTGTCAGTATAAAGTCTCTGGGGAGACATCGATTTGCCAATTGCTGAGACTTAAAATATTGCAAAAGATGCTTGTCTTGTCAAGCACTTGCAACAGCGGGATTTGATATATGCTTACTCATACAGTATTATTGTAGCCAACAGCCTTTGACTTCACACTGAATAAACTGCAGTTGGCCTATGATGTGCTGATAACTGTTGAAATAGGGGTCAGCTATGTTATATTCATTTAAGATGTTGATACTGTCAACAGGACAGAGAAGTCTTGGTTTGAACTGGTGTCTTTGGTCTATATGACGGTTTTAGCTTCAGGACTTTTGCTCTTTCACTCAGCTCTCTGCTTTCATGTTGATCTCTTCTCGCTTCTGTCAAAGACATTTAACGCAACACTATGGAGACTCAGCCCTGCGTAGTGGTGGTGTCATCCTCGCAACATTATCCCTTCTTATCAAGCCTTTCGTCTACCGCCTTCTTCTGTTTGATACTTCATGCCCTTGCTCCCCCTCCAGTCGACTCTTCCTCCCCTGCCACCTCTGGCTGCCCCCCGGATCTCATCCTCCACCTCTCTGTCCTCTAACCACTTGACACCTTTTCAGATTCATCCCCATCAGTTGGCAGACAGCGTGCATTTCACCCGGAGGGCACAATGCAGCGATCCTCGCGAATCAATGGCAGATAAATCAATGCTATCTCTTTTTTCCATGCCTCTGCTGCCATCGATTTTTTTTTTCTGTTACTTTGCTGTTTGTGGAGACTTGAACTTTGCTCAATTAAACTGAGTTCACTTTCAGGAACAAATTGTAACAGCGTAAGGCTTTCAGCTCAGAGACAGACACTAATGTTAGCTCTGGATGGGGCGTACAAGAGCTTTATTTATGAGATGCCCCGTTGGAACAGAAGCTGCAGTGGTTTTTACTGAAGCTGAACCTGGATTTATTGGTATTGTGAACCCTCTTTGAGATGAGGCACACTAAAGGCTTGCCTTGATAGTGAGGTCTTTCATTTTGAACCGAAGCTAATACCTAAAACAGAGACAAAGCAAATATCCTTTGATCATATTTACTAAGAAAGACGGAGGCCCAATTAGCATGTGAATAACCCTTGCTTTGGTGTTTCAGTAAAGCGCTCATAGGTTTCTTGGCAGGGAAATATCTAATGTGATTTCATATCCAATCTCTAGGCTCTAGATCCTGTCATTGGGAATGATTTCTGGGAAATGCACAGACTCAGACATATTATTTTGAAAACTGCATTTAATATAGCCCACAGAAAATTATCCACTGTGATATTTCGCTAGTCTCCCCCATAAATAATTCATTGTTTTTATGTGCCCTCATGCTGCCTTGGGGATTGGAACAGCTGAGTGTTTTCACAACGTATTTGTGTCCAATCTTCTGCGTATTGGGCGCACTCTAATCAAACCACAGTAAACATGCCTTGAATGTTTGTTGAGTCATCTGCTTATCAGCTAATCAAATGGCTTATTTGCCTGCCTGCCTCACTGGAGCACAACACAGCTCTGGTTGAATATTTTTCAATTAATTGTTCATCTGTTTGATTGACTATGCTGCCACACGGCGTAGGTGATATGATTGAACTCCACAGGCTTTAATGTATGCTCTATAGGCCCACTGCAGCAGTGAGGGGGAGATGTGATTGCAGTGAATACATTTAAGGGAAGTCAGGTGCTCTACAAAGGTGCTCTGGAAATGTTACCCTCCCTGGCACACATACCAATGTTTGATTTTTGGGTCATGTGGCTGTGAGACCACATAAAAGATCCCATATGTACATACAGTATGTACCTGTTTTTCTGTGAAAGAACTAGCATGAAAGTGCAAGTCATAGGGAGAATTTCAAAGGCAGAAGCCAGGACAGCGACATGGAGCTGCCAGGGATTGGTGAGCAATCAGATAGGGCAGAATTGATGACCTGGCTCAGGATGGATTTCTTGGAGCGGGCTGCCAGACCGAGGTAATACTTTCAGGCTCTTATCAGCACTGGCATAAGCTGAGTGCTGCATCACCCACTTCCCAGCGTCAGCTTATTATGAGAGTCCATGATGTGTGATTGCTTGTACTGCCTTTGTGTGTCCCGGGGTCTGTGTGCACCGGACACAGTTGGCAAGAAGAAGAAGAGGAATACTAAGGGCCTCTGTCAGAGTAAACCCCTCCACTTCCCCACTGTTGTAATGACATTTTGCAAAAATAGGTGTTTTGCAAGGTTTCCTGTGACTCATGTAAGCTTGAGGTGTCAGTGGAGGAATTCTGCAAAGTTAAGTAGACAGTCACATACATGTCATATTTTTTAAAAGGTTGTCATGCTGGAATATATTTAGGTAATTTAACATTTTGAGGTAGTCAGTGGATTTAAAGAGAGAAAAGAGTGACATGTGTGAAATGATCAATAAGTGCATGTGATGCATCCTCCAGTATAGATCACTTACTAAATCTGAGCTCATGAAGGACAATAAACTCTGTGTGTCTGAGGTTGGGCCTGGACGATCACACAGCAGCCAAACTTTTGATATTACAAACTGATTATTGCAAAGACAATATTTGTCCAATAAGAGTTTCAAACCAATTAAGTTAAATGGCAATTCAAAAATAGATTCATTTTGCTTGCTAATCATATTTAATTGTATTCTGGTTGCATAATAACACTTTATTTCTCCCTGTAGACCAGCTGCAGAGCAGCATTCCTGCAGCTCGAAGTGTTTCAGTGTCTTGCTCAAGGGCACGTCTGCAGAGCAGATGCCTGCAGGTTTGAGCCCAGGTCCTCCCATTAAAGGATGCTGCCTTTAACCTTTAACTAGGCTGCTGATAAGGATAAAAGAGTGATTAAAGATCTCAATCTGCATTCTTCCACGGCAATTTATATCAGACGTTTTTTTTTCATTTTCCGCGAATAAACAACGTGGTTTCAGACGCTTGGACGCCGAGCATTTCTATGGTAACAGTCCTCAATTACCGATGATTGGCCAACCCGTGGGAATGTTTCTATTCCCTCAGTACAGTGATTGGTCGGTGGGCGGTCTGTGCAGTCTGACAGTCTGCAGCGTTCCGGGTTATTGTCAGTCTCGGCAGCTCGGCACAAGGGCAGGACCGCATCCCGGAGCTGCCTGAAGCAGCTAGCTCTTTATTCAGACGTAACCATTTCTTATTTGGTTAATACACCAAAGAGAGCATCTCGGAGCGTTGCTATCGAGGTTACTCCACAGCCTCAGCTGGAAATCTGAGTCTGAATCGGGATTCAAGACGTCTCAGAGAGGCTGCCGACACCACGGAGAAAGTGACGAACGGAGCAGAGCCTGATCACCGGGATTTTACATCGCATCACTTTAGGATATTTGAGGCAGCTGCTTTGGCCCAGCCTTGATTTCTTTCAGGGTACCTTCACACAATATTGCCTACACAATATTACTAACATTTGCATGATACATTTCACCAAAGGTCGTCTGTAGTGAGCGGGCGGACCACTTTAAACCCATGCGTAACAGCGGTGGATTTTGGAATACTGCGTAGCAGTTCAGCCATCCAGTCTTTCGATTAACAGTCTTGTTATTTGGAGATATCTACAAGCGAGAGGAAGAGCAACCAGGACCTTTTTACTTTGTTCCGGAGGCTAAACGCTGAAAACCCGAAGCGCGCTTGGTGCGCAATCCTTCCGAGGACGCTCCTGAAATTGCCGACCTGCGCTTTTGCCCTCGACAAAAATTGGCAGCCGAGTCGAGAAAAAAGGCAAAGCTTATTAACTTTGCATGCTAGAGGCTAGAGTGTGGAATCTAATTCACAGGGTTACCGGTATATTTGCATACCATCGGAAGAGGAGGATAAACTTAATCAACATTTGACATCGACAAAGCGGCTGCTGGATTTTGGAGAACAGAATGAATCCTTTTTAATTTGGACCAGAGAAGTGCGAGGCAGATTGCTCAGTGAACGCTACAATCTGCATGGAGTTCTAGTCTGCACTACGGAGCAATTTATGGTAAATATATTTCATGGTAATTTGTTTTTTCTCCAAGATCTGGCAGATTCCGAATGGCTTGGGTCATTCTCTGTAACCATTAACGTAGCCACTGCCAGAGCCTCGCTGAATCCTTTTGGGATGGTAAATAGAGGGACAGCAGAGAATAACGAATGTTTGTAAATGCTCCCTTTTCCCAGGATGCTGCTCACATAACGATGTCTCAGATTTAAACCCTTTGTTTCCATGCGTGACCCACAATAAAGGAAGTGTTGTAAAAAACCGACTTGTTAGAGAGCCGCTCCCGAATGGCTTTGGGAACTGCTTTGATGTGTAATATTGGTCTTTTCAAGTATGGGTAGCAATTAAGTGTATTGTCGAGGGTATTGCACCGCAGGCACCGCAGGCAGGAAAATGTGGCACTAGAGGAGTTGCGGCTTAGAGCAAAAGGTGCGAATTTTTTCATCTGTACGCCCCCGTGCGTCACTGCGTGTGGGGAGGGTGACTATAGTGTCTGCTGCAATTAGTGATTTTTCACCCCGGAGTGTTAATGATATACAATCTCTTTTTATAGTGTGCCTGCATATTGTGACAAGCTTTTATCAGGGAGCCCATAAAATTCATGGAGATGTGCGCGTAACACTGTAAAACTTTTCACTCTGGATGATGCTCTGTGCTGCATTGAGGTCTGGAGGCAATTTGTCATTGTCCTGTGAATTCTTCAGCAAATTTGTCCTCCGCAGCCCAGGCCTCGGGTGCAAATAGAGAAGTCTGATTATCTTGAATGCAGCTGAAGTCCACGTTTGATCTGAATGTGAATGCTGGCCGATGAAGTTTTTAGGCTCTTTTCGACTCCTGTGAACTTTGAGCCTCGCGGGTTGCTGAGGTTGCTGAGGTTGCTGAGGTTGCTTTGCAGTATTTAGCTTCATCGCTCACGCTGCACATAAATGAGCCCGCACGTTGTGCTGACTGCGCATTGGAGGGGAAAAAAAAGCTGCACACAGTATGTTTTATCATTAGACTACAAGCATCCTCAAAATTTATCTTCCTCACTGGCTCCAGTCATTCTCTCTCCAGCAGCCCCGCAGACAGGCAGCTCGCTGAATGTAATATGGGCCCCTACAGCAGGGCAGGCGCCCCCACAGTCAGGGCACCTGCCACAGAGCCTTCCTGGCTGTATTGAATAAAACATCCAGTGATGTATGAGGCAGGGGCTGCACCCGAGGGGGCAGAACTGCCTCATTTACTTCCTCCACTCTGCGCCTGTGACCTGCTGAGCAAATTGTGCTCATATTAGCTCTGCGGCTGCTCCTCACCTAAACAAATAGTCTTCCCAGCATAATGCTTGCCTTAACTCAACATGATGGTTGGACAAGGCAGGGGAGAACGAAATGGCAGAAAAGCTTTAATATCTAGGTCACTGAATTACCTTTTGGAGTTTGTAGCTCTTGTTTTGCCTCTTTATTTTCTGGCTTGCTGTTAGATCTTTTTTTTCTCCCTGTAACATTGGACCTTCAAGTGTCCTGCTGCAAGACTTTACTCACATTTCATCTTCCTCTCACTTTCGCCATGTTTCCTGTTGCTCTCTGCTATCAACTGTCAAAAGTCCACAATTAATCTTAAAGAATATCAGTGCTAAAGGCTGATCACACAGCAGTCTATTATAAAAACCTAAATTACTAAAGTAAATTCTGATCAGCTGTACTCATTTATGCTGGTAACAGTTGGAAAGTGGAGAACATATTTTGGCAACGCATTACTAAAAGTAATACACTGAAAGAAGCCTGGCATTTTTATCAATTTGCAACTCAAATTGCATATCAGTTTGGTTGATTGATAGCGTTTGGGTTCCTTACTGTATTCTTTGCTTATTAAAGTGCCTGCCTGAAGTGAATAAGTGAGCTCCACTCATGAATATCGTTAAAGTCGCTGAAGTTTAATTTCCTGCACTGTGTATTAATCTTTTTTAATCCCTGCATGGTTTGATTGTCTCAACACCTACCCAGAGGCTGCAAAACTCATTTTGGCACTTAAGATGACTAAAATAGTAGATACAGATGTGTGTGTGTGTGTGTGTGTGTGTGAGAAAGAGAGAGAGAGAGAGAGAGGGTGTGTATGTGTTACTAAAGATCTACCCACCCCTGGAGTGTCTAAGCTAAGCATGTCCATTCTTGTGTGGACTCTATTAATGAAAGTGCTTCCCTTTATTCACACGAGTGAAATAGCATTTTTAAAGCAGATTTACTGTCCGCCATCTCCATTTATAGAAAAACATACTGTAGATGTAAATAATCATGAAAAAACATTTTCTTCTTCTGTCAAAGAAAAGAAAAGACAACCGCTCCTAGATTAGCTAATAATGCTAGAAAAGCGCGAAGCTTCTTACTCGGAAATGTCATCGGACACTTTAAGGAACGTGAGCGTTTTCTCTCAAAGCCACGTCGACGCCAGCTCATTAGATATTTGATCAAAGTGTTTCATTTCAGGAAAAGTCTATAACAGTCCTTGTTTTAGCACTTTTCATGTTCAGGCAAACAAAAGAGACGTGCCCTCTCTTGTACTTTACAATATTACATGATTTCATATAAACTCCATTGTCCCGGCAGCGAGATTTGTCTTGCACATCAGTACTCAGGATGTGGAGACAGAGCAGAGTGGGGGGGGTGAGCAACATGAAACAAAAGCATTACACACAAATGATTGTGGAGAAACCAACACACCCTTCTGCCAGTCAGTGTGAATGAACAGAGGTGAAAGCGATGTTCAGTTTCCAGCACAGATGATGGCGTTGATGGGATTTGACTTGAAATGTACAGGCAGGATTAGCAGGGGTGGTTGTGTTTGTGCATTTGGAGTTAGCGTTTGCAGGTAGCACTACAAGTTCCTTATGTTTGAACTGCTGCTGCTGCTACAATACATCAAACTATGCACTATATCTATTTTACTGCTGGATGATTGACCCTCAGTCTTATTAGCTGTAGGTCAGACGAGCAGCTCTCATTTCCTCCCCGGTCTGTTTCCACAATGTCAGGGTGAAATACTCAAACAGACTCTTTTAAATGGTTCAGGGTCACTCCTGGCAAAGGACTGCTTCTCAGTTTTCAAATCAGCTATATATGATACATCTGTAAGCCATCTTTCCCCATGTTATTGACCTTGTCCCATATCATGGCACTTTACATCTAATTTCATGAATACCTGTTTAATCATGTCCACATGAGATTCCACTTATACCGTATAGTATATCAAATTCATATCATACAAATTATTATAAAGATCTTCAGTAAATTGACTGAAATGTGTCAGCAATTTTCTACAACTTTAAATACAGGGAAGGCATTGTGTTTTTTCAGCAAGCATTTCAGTTCAAGCATGTTATTGTTTGATGTGCAGTAGCTACACAAAAACAGACTACAGGCATGTGATTGCATACATGCACCCCTGCGGTGCTTCTGATGAGTGCTTCATGTTAGCGAGACGCTGTGCGGTTCTCTGCTTGTGGCTCCACAGATGATTTCCTGTTATTTTGGCTGCAGCCAAAGCCTTACCTGACCACTGCTCTGCTCGTGTGATCTGATCCGCTGCGATGGCAGACGTTGGCAGCTCTTCATCAGGGTTATCTGCAGCCACTTAGCGCATGACGGACAGCGATGATCCTCCGACCTCCTCCCTCTCTTCCCCTCTCACCCCCTGTCAGACTGAATGGAAGTCACGTTTCACCAGGCCCCCGAGGTTAATGTATAGCCTTTAATTTGGAAAGGTTAGGGCAGTTACTCCATTTTTTTTTGTTTGAAAATGCTCTTGGGCATGTGAAATATGGTCAGCAGGAACGGTGCAGTTTATGTGGTTAATGAGTATACTAGCGTAGAGGGGGCTGAGTGCTGAGCAGTTTATAGTTTGCTCCATAACCCAGCCAGAAAAGTGAGGGGAGGCATGCTCCTTCCAAAGTGTTCTTGGGGGGAAGAAAGAGAATAAAGCAAATCTGACAAGCTCTCCAACAGCGAATTTGCTCTCCTTAAAAACAATGCCGCTCTTGCCTTCCTCATGGTCACATTGATTTGTTCTGGGTGACAGTGCAGGCTGCTGTGAAATCACCCCAGCGCCATTGATCTCAAGGAGAGGAGGAGGAGAGGGAATGAGAGCCTGGCGACAGTGAGCAACATGGGAAAATCCTCAGTGTGCCCTCTTCAACCTTAACCAGTAATAAAATGAAGGCCTTGGTTACTATCAGATCAGCCCCTGCTGTACTTCTTCAGCCACTGTATCACAGTCTAGTCGGCACTTTGATTTGTTTTGGAGGCCTGTGCATGCTGTTTGATTTGCTATTGTGCCTCGCCGTGTTTCACATTATCAGCTGAACTCTTTATTGCCACTGTTTTCCATGCCAGAAGCAAGGCTGTTTTTATCTCATGCAGGCCTCTGATTAATCTCTCCCCCTATGCTGGTGTACTTTAATCTTGAATGGGAGATATCTGATTCTCCTCGGCTATTGAGGAAGATCAAACTTTAATGGAACAAGGAACTGCACATCATCCTAATCTCCATCTCCCTGCATTTTGGTTGACTGCTCTCCCTCGGGCTTTGTAGCTTTCTGCAGAAGCAGGAAATACATCAGACAGATAAGGTGTTTTCTCTTCATGCTTTGGTAATTTATTCCCTGTTGACTATGGCCACCACTTTACATCACTGCTGTTTGATTACCTGGTTGACGGAACAGCGGGGCAAAAAGCAGAGGAATTGATTGACACTTACAAATGGCTATCCTGTATGACCTAAACGTGTGAAACTTTCCCAGAAACATTAATTGGGGTTTCTTCACAGTTCAGTCATTCCACAGGAAAACGTGCTTCCCCTCTCTCTATTTATTGACATGCGAGAGATGGGGAGGGGGCATGTGTGATCTACATCATCTGTCTATAATAGCCTGAGGAGAGCTACGTCAGCTGCATGGATGTATTAAGGTTCAATGTGTTTGATTACACTACAGCCAATCCAGGAATTAGCTATTGACTGCTATTTTCCTCATTCACTTCCTCCATATCACTGAATAACGGTGCACATTATGCTGTCCGGACTGTTAGCGGCTAGATGCATATTGTTGTAAATGGATAACACTTATGGTTTGTCACACCTCCCACAGACGGTTTGTGTCTGTGACAAAAAGAGGCTATTACCCAATTCTAAGGCGGTTGCTGTAAGGTAATGAAATTTCCACTGACTGGAGAAAACAATGTTGTCTGGTCCGGATTGTAATTGCAGAAGCCACCTCACCATTTTCCTGAGTTCAGCGTGAATGCAACACGATTTAATAAAACTCTGGAGATTTTTATCATTTATTGCCAGGCCTGGCAGCCGCATCAGGGAGAGTAAGCCGAGGCTCGCACAGATAAAACTCATTCAATTTACTTGTTGAATTTTAACCAAGCCGGAGACCATTTACAAGAGAGACCCATAGGGAAACATTTGTGTGTTTGTATAGGGCTGGTGCAGGTCAGCTGTATTGTTAATATAAAGCCACCATTTCCTTAATCTAAAAGGAGGAGTAGCCAGGAATTTCCGTCATTTTCTCCCGTGTTATTATTTGTGTCAAGAAAGGGTTGAAAATCTGTGGGGATATTAGGCCCTGAGGCCAAAGAGCTTCTGTGTGCCTGCCTCCACTCACATACAAAAACATAGGAACATTGACATGAGGACATGTATGGACACACACACACTCACAGACACACACGCACACTCCTAGCCCTGTTTTATTACCTCCTGCCTGCTGCTGGAATTGCTTTCCTCCCTCGAGTGAGCCAGGCAAAGCCGGCTTTATTGTGTTAACCTATTTGTGTGTCAAGAGCGATTGCAGCGTTCTTTATCTCTGTTTGTATTCGGACGGGGAGACGGCAGCGAGAGAGAGAGCGAGAGAGAGCGAGGAAGAGGGAGAGAGAGTGGCGGAGGAAAGGGGGGTTTGCACAGGAGCCAGGCAAGCCACCGGAGTTAGACGGATGGCCGGTCACCTCGCTCCACTCTGGAGGATAATGACTGGTTGCTTAGCAATAACCCACCCCCACCCACTTCCAGACTTGCATCCAGAGTAATCACTTTTTTCCTCTAAAAGATTTCATATATAATTATAAGGCCACTGCCGGCCTTTGAAATCTGCCTAATGGGTCTTTTCATTTATTTAGCAGAGTGGGTTGCGGGTGCGAGCTGGAATTGGAGATGTTGATGTGGGGGAGCTGCTTATCAACTCCTGGTTTTTGTAGGTTGCAGAATTGTGTGTGTGTGTGTGTTTGTTAGCATGTGTTTATATCTGCTTTGTGTTGAGCTGCTGGTGGAGTTTGCCCGGGATTACGACTAGGCCAAAGCTATATTTCCTGCTAGATAGCTGCTGCCGTACAACCTTTGACCTATGTAATGCTGCAGCTTGCATTCAAATAGATGCATCGGCACAGGCACACGCATTCACATATTCACGTTTTTTGATGGGCGACCAGAGGCTATGAGTGCTTCTTCTCGTGAGCTCTTAGTTTTATTAACATTTTATTGAGTTGAGCAAATTGCTGACCTTTTGTGGCATAACGAATAGCTCGGCCTGCTTAGGAAAAATGAGAGTTTTGGCAGAAGTGACTGGCGTCAATCCAAGCTGTTTAACTCATGATTTGCAGTGTGTTTATTCAGCAGGTGACAACATTTAATACTGCTGAGTGTTCTCCAACATTTCAATTCTTTTTCAACCGCTTTTTTTTTTCTCCAAATCTCACTCCCCAGTCAGGACGTTAATCTGTAGGCTGTCTTTAACCTGCACTGTTCTCCAGCAGGTCTCTATAATTTTAGGTAACTGTGTTTTTAAGTGGCAGGATGAAGGTATAATATCTGAACAAGACCCCAATTTAAACTGCCTTTCATCACCAGCAGCCACTAATGTTGGCACAAAGTCCAGAGTCGTTTTAATGCTCAGCCAATTATCCTCTCTGCTTTTGAAAATAGATTTTTTTTTCCTTCCCTCTTTTATGAAGAAGTAAAAAAATTAATTTGAAATTCCCTGTGAAGTTCATATTAAACTTTTACTTGTTTATGATGATTAAAAAAAAAGTCGCTGCTGCTCAAACAGACCTTGTGGATCAAATTAAATGTTTTGACTTATGCCAGTGTAGCCAGTTGGTGTTGCGTTAGACTGTTCATTCATGGAAAGACAAATTACAATTCACAAAAAAAAATAAATCTTTTTTTGTTATTGGAGCTTCTTCAAATAATGTCAGCCTTTTCTGATAGTTACCCATCTGTGCCTTTTCTCCATATCCTGTTCAGTGCCATCTTTCCTTACCCAGGCTCATGCACCATTGCTGAAACTGACAGCTATGCACGTCCTGGGAACCTCATACAGATAAACTAAACATACAGCACTATCCCCCACCCCCATCTCCGTGGCATGCTTCTGTGGCTGCGTCTATAGGAACAGCTGTCCAGCTGTCACCGCAGCCAGCCAGTCAGCCGCTCTCTAAGGCAACATCTGTAGAGACTGAACGCACAAGGGCAGCCTGCCGTTCTCTGCTCGTCCCCAAAGACCGTGGAAGTGTGTCAAGCCTTTTGGCTGCACATTACCACTGACCACATCAACCGTATCGCTGGGTTTTGATTGAACGTTATCTGCTCCTGTGCCACTTAAATAAGCTCTGCGAGGCGTCAAACTGTAATATTTTGTCGCCAACTTACAGCGATCTGTTACTGAAGCGATTCATATTATTACAACAGTTCTTAAAAACAAAACATGTGACTGTACGGCCCCCCCCAAAAAACACACCACATTATCGTATCCATTAATAGTCATCTGCCTCTGCATGGATATGTGTGTGTGTGCGCACGTGGGTGTGTGTAAACAAAATCCCAGCGAGCAAGGTGCAATGGCCTGGAACTGACGAGAACCCACTGGGAGAGTCTCTCCTTGATGTAGCCCTCCCCCCCGCTCCCCCTCCCCACCATCTTTTCCTCCTGGCAGCGGAGTGACGGTGAGGTGGGCGGCGGCGGGGGGGGCACAGAGCCATGTGAGTGGGGAGATGAACAGAGCTGCGGTCCCCTCTGTCAGCCACAAACTAGGATCAGGGAGCTCGCATGGGACTCTCTCCGAGGATGAGCAAAGGGAAGAAGGGAGAAAGCAGCTGTTCGGTGTTTTTCTCTTACTTCTCCACCAGCTCACTTGTGTTTTTTTTTTTTTNNTTTATCCTCTCTGTCGTCTTCTCTGAGGCTGTCATTAGCTTCTGTCATGCTCTTTTTTTTGGGTGGGCTTGTCTTTAAAGGAGGAAACACTTTGAGTGCTGCTGTAGACATGGATGAGATGAAAATGTGCTCATAATCATCCCTGTGCCTCTTCTTGTTGTTTTTAGGAACTTTTAAAGGACTTGATTTCTTCATCAGTCCTCTTGGTAACTGAGGGCCTCTCAGGCATACTGTGCCTCTCCCCACAGACAGCTGCAGACTCATACAGGCTCTGGGCGAAGTTTGATGGATCCTGTTTACTGGAGCTGAGAGAATGCCTGGGTATCTCAAATTAAGTGTCACTTAAAGCTTGTCTTTTAGTCAGCTTTCCATTTTGTTCCCCCATCTCTAGTGACAGCACTGTGCTGCCAATTGTAACAGGGATTGAGAGGAAGACATTTGGTGATTACACATTCTGTCATGATTGAGGGGTGAAGCCAGCAACTCGAGGCAAAACCAAATTCCATATGGCTGCAGTGAAATCTCTCCACCCATAGTGAGTTACACTCAAACAGCCCCTGTCCTGATGACAGGGAAATCGCCTGCTCATGACTTATCGTTTTATCATTCAAATTTACCCCATTGACGCTTGCTGCTGTGATTGACAGCTGGGCTTGAAAGCCACAGCTATCTCAATTGAGCTGCGGCAGCCAGTTGGTAACCGTGACAATGGTCTCTCCTCTTTGCCTTGTTTTCACACTTTTTCTGCTGTCACAGAAACCTCACTGATTGCTTCTCTGCCAAGACAGCATCCTATTAATCTTTTAAATAAGGGCCGCAGCCCAGCAGTATTGTTTGCAGAAAACCGAGAGGACCCTGTGAGACCACACTGAAAGGGGAAAAAAGGGGGCAACTGGGGCTGAATCCGTCTCATTGTGGCACGAAAGCCGAGCCCCCTTAAAACCAACAATATTAGAAATCTAATAGCTGCTGTGGAAATAGATGGTGCTGAGGTCTGAATATAGCCAGCGTTCTCTGGCCCCACCTGATAACTCTGTGGGCTCTCTTGTCTTCAGCCGCTCTCAGCTTTGCTCTCCAGGTGCATTCTGTGCTTTCATCTGCATCGTGGCACTCTGAATAAAAGCCTCTGTGTTTATGGCCATTTTCTTTTTTTGTACGCACTTATTGATCCCTTTCAGCATGGTCGGAATAGGGTTGTTGTTTTTTTTCAATTCTGGGCTCAAACTGCATAACAGCGGCATATTCTGAAATGGCAAACCATTGATGTATTGTGATGTGACCTCGGGAAGGAAGAATAGCAGCTCAGCCCTTTGTCCCTCTGTACTTAGCTGGCAATTTTAGGGAGACACAAACATGAATGAAATAATGGTGTCCTTGCACAAACATATGTTTCTTACAACCCATAAAAACCTATCTCGCCTCTATCTTCAAAGGGCTTTCTGCACTCTGATTTCATGGACTAGACTTTTGTGTTTAATTAGGTGTGATTTGTGAACATTCCCCAAGTGGTGGGAAGTCTTTTTTGAGACTCTGTACTTTTTTGTCAAGTGGTTGTTAATGGAGAATTGCTGCAATGCTCTTGACACCTTCTGCTTTGTAACGAGTGCCTTCCTATGCAAAATAGCCCCATAAACCAAACCTTTCAAGTATGAGGAACATGTGGCGGCAGTATTTGGCATCTCAGTAGTTGGGAGGTTTATGCCATATAAAGATACTGAAGTTATGGGATCATTATATACCTTCCTCATGCCTTTGTCCCGTCTCTGGCCATGGAAACCCAGTGAGGCAGGGCAACCTAGATGACTAATTGACTCCCAGGTCAGAGCCACATGATAGCAAGACTGCTGGTCAATGGAAATTGATATACTTTCCCCTACAGGGAGCTACGACTGCTTTGTGATCATCTGTGCGATCACGCACCCGTGCATGCACACACGCATGAGCGTTTGAGCATGTAGCAGTTCGTAGTTGTTCATCCTCTGTGGCTCATAGTTGCTCCTCCACTTCGAAAACACAGCAGATCAGTCCTTTAATAACGACTTCAGAACAATATAACACCATTATTTATATAGGCTTTAGTCTGGCACTTCCCTGTAATCTCACATCATGCTGCTGGGAGAATATTGAGAGTTTGAACAATAAGGAATCAGGGAGGTAAAGCATTTGTTTTTAATGATGTGCTTTAATAACTAGAATGAATTGGGGCCTAGTTGTGTAATATTTGACACCAGTTTTAATTGTATCCACTTTAGTATTTTATGAAAAAATGTCCTCAGGGCACTGCAACTGTTTTGCAGAGGTAAAGGTTTCCTCTACTCTCTGTGTGTGTATAGCCTCACCGCAGTGCTTTTTATCAACAATGAAGTACTCTGTGCTTTACGTGCAGCATTTTGTGCACAAAGACAAGCAAGTGTCTGTAACAGTTGGTCCTTGAAATGTGCCTTAAACCGCGAGTCTGTGTTTCCTCTGAACATGCAAATGTGTGCGTGCAGGGATGTCTTTTTGTTCTTGTTTGCAGGTTAAACACAAACGCTGCTGTCCCAGATTCACACACAAGCCCCCTCCACCTGAGTCTGATCCCCGGCAACCAGCCCGAGCGCCTCACATGCAGCCACGAGCCTCCTCCCCTCCGCCCGTCACCCAGAAAAGATTCTCTCAGTTCCTCCAGTTTCAAAGCGCTCACATAGCTCGACTGTGTCGAAGCATGCCCCTCCTCCCTGACCCCCTCCTCCTGGAGACGGCACTCTTGACCTGCTGCCCCATTGTTTCCAGCGGGGATGGATGAGGAGCCGCCTCTGCCGGCGCGATCCTTCACTCAATAGCTGCTCCATCTGTTGACTGCGTGACTCTGGGTTACAAGCGGGGATTTTGCTCCGTCTGTGCAGGGCGTGAATGGAGCTATCTCAGGGGGCTTCCTGAATAGGGTTTTAAAACTGCAGTAGCAGGGTGTTGTGATGCCCCTCACACCCCACCCCTCTCCCCTCCACCCGTCAGCAGCCCCACACAGCCGGCTGGGTGTGTGCAGGATGAGAGGCCTTCATTGTGCCTGTTCACAGGCCCCTAGGCAACAGGGTCACCTTGTCCCCAAACAAATGCTGCCCTCAGTGGGATTGTTGGCACTGCTTGTCTGTGTTTCTGTGTGTGTGTGTGTGTGTGTGTGTGTGTGTGTGTGTGTGTAAAGGGGGAGTGGGTGTTTGAGTATGAGAATGCATCATCAGGAAGAGGGCAGAGGCCTTGGCTGTGAGGACATTTATCTAACATCTCTGCCTTTCACATCAAGGCCTATTCAGTGCAACCCGTCTGCGTCAGGCTTTCAAAGGACATCACAGATAGAGAAACACTCTGGGCTGCTTTACAGGTCAAACTGCTCTCACTGAGCATTTAGACCAACAAAGCTGCTGATGTCATTTTCTATTTCTCTTGTATATTCAGTTTAGAAAGGACAAAAAAAAAATTTGAAAACATCATCTGTGTTTAGTCTCTCATGAATTTGAGTTCCCGTATCTTGAAGTAGAGCGCTGCTGAGGCTGTTGAGGCTGGTCTGTTCTGTGGTTGGTCCTCTTGAACAAAGAGTGTTTGTGAACAAAAAAACAAATCTGTGGCTGTTTTGACTGCTAGTTCACCTTCAGTAATTAATGTTGAAATTGCAGTCTGCCAAACATTTGTGCTGAGGTCCTCTGTCTATCTGCGTGGGAGTTGTTATTTGGCAATTCCTCTTAAGTGAAAATAAGCAGGCTCCTGCCCTCTAGGATCTCTTCCTCCTAAATAAAATTGCCATCAACCAAAAGAAAACCAGTTTGGGATGATTTTGTCTGTGGATGTGCATTCATTTATTGCAATACATATTTAACATGCAAGGCTTTTATAAACTTCTCTCTCCCATGCTTTAACTTGCTTTTGACAGAGTTCTAATGGGGTGGTCCTCCTGGTTTGTCTCTTCTTCCCAGGAGCTTAGTCCTAAAGAGGCACAGCCAAGCACCCTCATCTGCCCTGTTTCCTGTTCTTTTCCTTTATCACACAGCCGCAGTCAGCCACAGCTTCACCACCGGGGCCCGAACCCCTCAGCTGTCACAGGACGTCCCCAACACACCTTTACCTCGGCTAAGATGATTAAAGTAGCAGGATCTGCTCTCCTCATGTCTTTTGCACATGTGTCTCACCTCCACCTTTCTCCTCAGGCTGAGAAAAGACAAAGTGAGCAACGGTTATCAGACAGAGAAGCAGGCGGTTGGTTCAGGCGTGGAGCCCCCTCACCAGACGAGACGGAGTTAAAGGAGGAGGGGGTTGTTGAGTGGAATGAGTGGAGGTAGAAAACTGCAGTGACAGCAGAATGAATAAATTGAAAAACTCTCTCATTGTAAATTGTCTATCGCTCGTGACAAACGATCTGATAGGCGAGCGGCCCGGGTTTCCGACGCATCCATCCCAATAGAGCTGTGAATAACTGGTCTATCTCCACACTGCTTAGCACTGGCCCCGCACTTAATAATTCATACAGTGTGAAATATTTTCCCCGGTACAGATATGCCAAAGAGCTGCCGCCAGCAGGCGGGGGCGGTGAGGGGGGTGTCCCTGCGGTGCTAATTTGGGGGATGGTGACGTGCATAGATTTCTAAGGGGGCTCTAGTTTAGAGGAGATGCCTCAGACACATTTGCTCGTCCTGTATGCTCTGTCTGTTATTGGAAAGAGCTGAGCTGGAGATGCAGAGAGTTAGAGTGAGAGAGTGCAGATGACATTTAACTCATGGCTGATCTGCCTGGAACCGGGAACAGAGAAGGGAAATACATTTCCATTTAGGCTGAGTGAACACAGTTATCAGTGACTGTGGGGACAAAGGGAGGCTGTAAACCTGCTAAGTAGTTTTTGCTGTTTGCCCCGGCGAGTGTTGTGGTTGCGGTCGACATCAGTGGCAGCAGGTGTCTGTGGACACCTGGTTTATGTCTCCTGTTTCCATCAGGTGACTCCTCCTGCCTCAGGCTCCTGCAGGGGCTCAGCAGCCAAAAGCAGCTCTCATGGTCCCTGACCTTATTGTCCCCTTCATTCACAGTGCTGAGCTCACACCACCTTATTCTCCACGGCAATGAACCCAAAGCTATAATGGCCTTGCTGGCCTGTGCGTGCACGAGCGTGTGCAGACACGTGCTTGTCTGTGATAGTGTCATGCCATGTGTGTCATTTTTGTGCCACGGTGCTGAGTGGTTTTGTCTGGCTCGTTCCGCAGCGCAGTCCCGTACAAACTGGGTTTTTATGGTTCGCATTCAGGCCCTGATACCAATTATGCAAACTATTAAAAATTTAAGGAGGACAGTCTTTTATAATTTAATCCTAAAGTAATAGATTCTATTAAAAATGCATGAGAGGAGCTTTATAGATGGAGCTAGAATTAGTGTCTATCAAAGAGTCCAGTCAAGGATGCAGAGGGAATGGGCGGCAGGAGTGGTGGTATTGCCTCATTATTCAAATAGGATATGATTACCATAGAGCAGGAGTCCCTCAGAGCTGAAGCAGAGCTCGCTGGCCACTGTTATCACAAACAGGAGGAGTCTTGCTGGGCTCCTCAGAGGGAGCTCTCCCCTTTTTCTGGTGAAATGAAACTGGTTTTAGATTTCCTGTTTTAACTTTCGCAAATGGGATTCGAAGCGACGTGCGATTTGTTGTGGTCTAAAGCATTCTGTTGTTGAACTACTCTTTGTCTTCTCGGGTTTCTCCTCCCTGGTGTTTCACTCGAGATTGTTTAGTCTTGTCCTTGCTGAAAGCATGTCGAAGGTGTTCAAGCATGAAAACAGGAAGCCTGCAGTGTTGTAACTTAATGGCTCATGCAGCAAGCGAGCGGCAGACCTTTTACTGGCCTCGGTGCTCCTTGGTTTACCCCACAGAGCTTCCTGGACAGGTGGAAAGCAGAGCGAAGACAAAACAAAGTCAGAACAAAGCAGCCATATTTGCACAGTTTTGCTTTTAAACTTTTCAGTCATTTTGTACTCCACTTTATCCTACTCTGGCAGGAGAGCGAGCTAAACAGTTTTTCTGCATCACAGGTTTTATGGAGTACAGATAGCAGTTGACTTTCACTCTGTTGTCATTGTGACTTGCTTCAATAATTACAGGTAGAGAACTGCAGTGATTCAGATACCACAACAGCCTCTGAAAGGCTCTGCGCTTATTAATGTGCTGCAAGAAGTGGATTGAAAAAGCCAATAAAAATTGGAACCCTCATGAAGCTTATATGGATTTTAAGTTCTGCCTCTGAGGTAAATTCCTTGCCTTTTTGATGTAATGGTTGCCTGTTTATGGAATAAATCCAATGGGCTTAATCGATCATCTCCGTGGAAAGGTCAAGAGGAGAAGCTCTGGTGTTTGAAGTGCTTATCCCATGGAGGAGTGCCAGAAATGTGACACCTCCTTATGAGTGGGCGGTGGCGGGCAGATTAGTGACGGACAGGGTGGCCCAGGGGGATGATTTAGGGAGATTCAGCTCTAAATACTCTGTGTGTATCAGAGAGAGAGAGAAAATTATAAGCTGCCTTCCCCCAATCCCTATTTTCAACAGAAAAGCATATTAGTAGATTAAAAAGAAAATTTCCAAAAAAGAGAGAAAAAAAAGAACACAGAGGGGGGGTCACAGCTGGTGGTGAAAGGTGAACAAAAGTTTATTGGTTTTAACGTCCTGTCCACGCTTTCTGTTTAATGTTGCTTGAAGTTACCGGCCGGTTTCATCCCTCTGCAGTCTAATCTAATCTGGAGTGGGTGGCTGTGGGCAGCATCTGTGCTCCGAGTTGAAACAGGGCTTTCTCTCTGCCTAATCCTCTATCCAGGGATCACTCAGTAGGGTGAAGACAATTACCAGCCTGCTTTCTCATGCTAATGGAATCTCTAACTAGATCTTACAGAAAGAGGAAAAAATAGATGGAGGAAGAAGAGAAGCAGGGACAATGGCGCAGAAAGATGACCCAACTAAAATGGGTTTTTAGATTACCATTTAATTATTGATAGAGACCCAGTTGTGAGGCCTAAGGTCAGGATTTGGAGAGCATTTTCCGAGAAAGGAGATAGATTATCAAGTTATGTGTGTGTGTGTGTGTGTGTGTGTGTGTGTGTGTGTGTGTGTGTGTGTGAGCGTGTGTTGGGGGTGTCGTGTCAGGAAGTTGCTGAGACAGGACTGATGTCACCGACATATCAGCAGCTGTGTGCCAGGTAGTCTGCCTTTCACCTTTTTATCACCTGCCTCCAGCAAGGTGTCTGGAGTGGTTTTAAATTGCATTAATATGCAGGAATTTATAGATTGCCTCCCTTGGCATTTCTGCGGGGAGGGGAAGAGAGTATTACAGTCTCCATCTGCACTAATTACTGGGTCTTGGCAGTGTTACCTGTCTCTTGTGAAGGACAAACCAAGGCACCGAGCAGTAACACACAGAGCAGAAGGAGCTCATCTGCTGGGGAGTCTTCAGGAAGAGGGATGTCTCGGGGGCATTTTTACTCTGATATGTTTGATGTGTTGGGAGCCTTGACTACCATAAAAAATCTCTGCTAGCAACATCAATAAACTAAATGACTTCGTCCAACTTCCTTCATCTCGAGCTCAGACAGGAAAGCTAACAGGCTGATTTCGGTGACAGTTGCACGTTCGCTCAAACTGTTGTCGTTAAATGTATCTGCGTATATCTTCTGTTAATCCTGGTGGAAACTTAAATGGACTGTCTCCAGTGTGTCGGAAGATTTAAAGTCATGGCAGCTCAAGAATAAATCTTAACAGGTGTACGCCAACCGTGTTCTCCTTGAAGTGTAGTTCTGAGACCTGAAACAGAAACCAAGTCTTTGGTCTACCAAATAAATCACAGGAGCAGCGAAATGTATCAAAAATCCTTGAGAGGGAAGAGATAATCAGTCCGCACATATGCCGTTATCTCCGCGATGACCTCGCTTCTCAATTCTCTCCGTGGCTGGTCAAACTCGCTGATAACGGGAGCCCTTATCGGGTTGCTTTTGTCATGGAAAGCATCTACCATTTTAAATCATTACAACCTGCCCACTTTTTCACTTTCCCCAATCACTGAGCAGTGACACCAAGACCTTGCCTGTGAAAACAAGAGATCAATGCTTTAACTCTTTGAGCATCAGGTAGCTCGCTGGCTGCCAGGCTGCCAGGTTTCTGCATCAAATCTGCATGCGGTAATTCCTCAGCTCGCTGTGGGTTTCTCGGGTTTCTGTGTTTGTCTGTCGGCCTGTCAGAAAGACTTCTTGGATTGCTGCTGCACGAACATCTTGCCGGTGTTTGTGCCATCTGTGCCTTTAGCCAGCAGGTGATTACCAACCGCAGCCTCACCTCCCACTCTGTCCAATTGGATTCCCTCTGCCGGCATGGTCAGGGCCAGCTTTCAGAGGGAGCAGGGATGACAACAGCTGGATAGCACACATTATGGGGCAAAGGGAAAGGCTGCTGAGCCTCAGTGACGGAAACTGCAGCGAGGAGAAGAATGCCTGCTTCCTCTCCTCAACTAGCTTAGCTGTGAGCACTTGTGTCATCCTCTCTTTTATAGTCCTTAATATCCAGCAGAGCAAAAATGGCTTTGTCACACTTCAAATATATCAAATGAGATCAGTGTCAACATTTCGACGGTGCACCATTTGATTGCCTTGTGGGCTTCACAACACACTAATGTTATGCATGACTGACTATTGGATCTATAACACCCTCCAGTGAAAGACGGCAGAGTTGTCCTCTGGACCATGGGAATTGGGGTCACCTTAGGCCCTGCAGAGAGCGATGTTCGGAGTCAGGCTTCGGCGAGTGAGAGAAGAAATCACATTGTTTGAATTTAATTATATTCCATTGATTTATTGAACACCCATTAATAAGCATACATTTCGAGGCAGGGCCATTTTGCGTGAAGGTTTTCTCCCCGCTCCCTCTTTTCCCTCGCCTGCTCACTCCATTTCATCATAAATTGACATAAGCCTTTCTTTGAAGTTCAGGAGCCAAGCTGAGGAATGACAGCACAACAAACAATGAACAAAACACAAAAAGACAATGAACACTGTTTGAATATTCAAGCGAGCCACCGTAGGATGGGTAGAGGAAAAAAAGAACCCTTGTTTTATTGTTGTTGTGTTAAGCCGTGAATGGACCTGTCTGGGACAATAAAGGATTGTGTCACATTGGGATAAGAAATTTTGCAATATCAACAATGCTTTACAAATGGTGTGTAATAAGGTTTACTGAGAAAATATAAATCCTAGCATGAAAACCGAGAAAGCGCAGCTCATTTTTCACATTTGGCTGAAGTTAGTGTGGAGGGTTTGTGATTTATGTCTGAAAGTCCTGCCTGGTGAGGTGCATCTGCAGCAAAAAACCTTAAAAAATAATTTGTTTTTTAGAGGGCTATTTAGTTTTTAATGCAGCCAGATTTGTCTTCAATTAACAGCAGTCCTCTGGTGTATCTGTGATCAACAGTTTGGTACAAACTCCGCAGCTACCCGCCACATCTGTTCAATATGTCACAACATTCACAGGGTTTCTGTGCGAAAGTGGTATTAGATGACAACTGATGCCGCTGCCTCGCAAAACAATACAACAAAGGCTGAGGCAATAAGAGGAGAAGAGGATGTGTTTCCCCTGTGGTTTGTCTGACAATCTTAAGCCACGCTCTCATCGCTCAAAGTCCCTCGCTGGCATCAGCAGGAGCACAGAGGCTCAGTCATGTTGTAAGAGCACCTTGGTTGCACCGTGCTGGAAGCGAACAGATTTTACTGAGGGGACTCTCCCAGCGTGGGATCGCAGGCATGTGCTGGGTTTCAGACTGGTGATAAGCGTGCAGGATACACAACTTTTTTTAAAAATTCCTAATTAGAGATGCAAGGCTGCAAGTCATTTATGACCTGTGGAGTTTGTTGGTTGTAGCTGTGTTTTACATCTCATCACTCTTTGCTCAGTTTTGTTTTTGATGCACTCAAGGCAATGTTTGTTTTGTTTTTATAGCTGCAAATGAAAAATGTATTTTTTTTGTGATGCCTCTTGTCACACCGCCATTGTCATTGTACAGCGTTGTAAAGCTTCAAGCTTAATGAGTTTAAAGTTGGTTTCAATTGAACTAATTTTAGCTTCTTTTATTGTGAATATTTCTCAGTTCGCGTAGCCTCTGTTTCTGCAGTCTGGCAGTCTTGACATTTTCGTTCTCTGTCAAAAGTGTAATCTAACAAATGAAATTTTCTGAATGATGCTCACACAAAATTGTAAAAAACAAAAGTTCATCATATGGCTTCTGAATTACGTCTCAGGTGAAGAAAAAGACACAAAAGAACTTGTCAAACACTCATTTTGCTACATGGTGAACTTGCACCGTCACATAACCCATATATGACACTTGTTTGTAAACTTCACATGTGATCAACTGATGTCGAGGTCAAGCTAATCGGGGCTTAGCTTACTGTATGCTCCTGTGCACTGCTCACCTGTAGTGTAGGTGTAAAAAGAGCAGTGTGAAGAGACTTACATAACTGATCCTTTGGTAAACCTTCCAAAAGCTGCGCATGTAATACTTCAGAGAATTACAGTCTCTGGTTGTTTCCTAGGATGGCGGTGGAAGATGCATTGTTTTTCTCGCTAGCTTCGGTAGCCATGGTAGTCGAACAAGCCTGCTACAATTCAGTTTCAAATATGTGGAGATGTTTTTTTGTTTCAAAATAATACAAGGGAGCAGAGTATGTTATGAATCCCCGGTGCAGAGGCAGAGTGGACAGAACCATGTGAGCTGGGCCACAGGGGAGATCCTGTCTAGCTTGCTAGAATGGACAGACCCTAAACCAAACACAGAGCCCAATCTTTGAACTGAAGGTTCGTATCTAAGGATTTGTGTGTTGGATCTTCTGCACTAAATTATTTGCCACACTATAGTAAGTAAGAACAGGCTTAAATTTCACCTGCTCAGGTAGTGGCTGAAAATATACAGTTTAATTCAGTATAATATTCTCAGTTTTTCATAGCACATTCAACAGTCTTGATCCCAGTATTTGTAACACATCCACCCAACCTGAGTTTGGTTTGCAGGCTTAAACTCCGAACTGCCTCTGTATGAATCTGAGTCGAAATTTCATTCATCTTAATTTGCCTCAGCTCTTTGCATTTTACACATCTTGAATGTGGTTGCCACGTAGTCATAATGGCTCACTGCCTTCTGAGCCCGTTATGTACCATTAATGAAACCTAGCCCCGCACAAAGATGCAGCAGTTGGCTGTGAAGTCAATTAGTCCTCATTGCTATTACAGGGTTGACATTAGTCTAGGCAGGCGTGTTTTGATTAGAGATGACAGACGACTCGCTGCTATTGGATTGCCAGACATTCCTCACCCTTCATCCCATGGGCGAAGCTATTGAAGCTGACTGGAATATGGAAAGCTAACAGCTGAGTGTTTTTGCCAAGATGCCCTTCATCTGCAGAGAAACCTCTTATAAATACGACTGCGCAGCATACGAGGCTATATAAGCCCCAATAACAGTGACATCCTGCATCGTATATATAAGAATCAGCTGCCAATATGTTATTCCAACACCGTATATCATGGCAATAATGCCTAAACTGTAGGCTTTTACACACAATGGCCTTTTGTTGTGCAGGTTATTTATTGTGCTGGTGTGATGTTGTGCAGAGCTGGTGGGTGAGTGCATCCAGGGGCTTGTATTGTTAGGGAATCAGTGGCTCTTGTTTGTGGAGCTGGGAGGGTTTGTTAACAATGCCTTTTTTATGTCCCAGAGTGCGTGCCTGTCGGCAAACGTCCCCTCAGAATTTTTGTTTGTGTGTTGTTTTGTTGTTGGTGTGTTTGTGTGCATGGATCAGGGTCGGCGAACATAACCCTCTCATTGTGTGCCATGTCCAAGCCGAGCAGTTTCATATCAGGCACATGTGAGCATTAGTGTGTGTGTGTTTTGAATATACAGTATGAGTGCAAATTATTTAGTGCGGGTGTGTGGAAAGTGCCGAGCTGGAGGGGTTTACTGCCAGTCCTTCCTAATGGAGCCTTTCACTCTCCTTCCATTCATGTGACGGTATGGTGACGGAGAAGGGGGAGCCGGGGATTAAGGGGGTAGAGGCAGTGCCTTGTTAAAGAAAAAGAAAGGGTTTGAGTGTGTCGATTGGATTAACTTGTTTGGGCTTATTAAGAGGGGAGACACAGCAGCTTGTTAAAAGCACTGCATGGGGCGTCCCACAGTGAGACGGCAGGGTCACCATTCAATTAGGTTGAAGCCCCGCCCCCGCTTATTGTGGCGGCTGTCTGCCAGGCTCCCGGACCACGGCTGGTCCTACTCTGGGAGGGGGAGCTTCACTGGAGACACTTTAACTAAGATAGTCAAACCTCTTTATAAGCTTGATGATTGGTTTTCTATAAAAATCACTGAGGGATAATATTAGCCAGGGCTGGGAGTTGTGTTTTTTTTTTGCTACTACTGCTGATGCAATGAATTATACCTACTACCTATACTCTACTCTGAGAAATATTAGCATGTTTGTAACACCCTATTTTTTCCATCTAATGCTAACGTTTTGAAATTCTTGCATCTAATCAACCGGCGACTACAGTATGGTTTAAGTTATGTAAGATTGTGGTTATGGCAAATAAACTATGGGTACAGTATGGTTAAGTTTAGGGGGCTAAAACACTTGGTTAAGGTTATCATGATATCATGATTACAGTTAATAAAAAGGTAAACATCAGTTGCAGGTTGTAACAGGAGGTGAACTCCAGTTTCTCTCCCTGCTACATAGAGGGCACGCTACTTCCTGCATTAACAATGAACGCCAGCACAGGATGTAAATCGTGAGAATATGTCTAATATTTAATAAAAAATGTTTGATTTAAATCAGGAAGTGATCAAAAAAAAGTAAAACAAGAATATGAATCTGACCAAACATTCAATACTTTTGATACTCGGACATATGTCAACACATACCACAAAGTATTGAGGCTCAATACCCAGCCCCAGTATCAGCTGCCTCACTCTGTCTTTCACCTGAAACATGTAGCTCAAAACACACACATACACTCAGTTTATTCACCCATGACCACCCTGTTACACCCCGCACTTGGCAGGATGCTTATCTGCGCAGACAGCTTTGGGCGCAGGGAGCCATCTCCTCTGATCTCCTCTGCAGTTTAAGAACCTTTTAACTTAGAAATAGCCCTCTGCCAAGCCCACCGCCTCTTGATTCCGGCTTATTCCCTCATCTCATGGGACTGATCTTCCGCCCCCATTGCAAACCCTGCAGTAGCGTTAGCAGAACGGGAAAGAGCCGATAGACATCCTGGCTTTTGAGATATCCCCACACTGGTGTAATAGGAGACCTGTGAGTGGATTTGATGAGTGTGTGTGTGTGTGTGTGTGTGTGTCTCCAGCACCTTCACGGGCATTGACCTGGGCACGAGAGGCTGTTTTAGGGCAGCTGGATGATGGGTCACAGGGTTTTGGTTTGGAGATAATTTCCTGCCACTGATAGACATCTGCTAAGTACCAGAATAACCTAATAGGAGGAGATGAGGGGAAAGGGGGACATGACAAACAAGCCAAAGACTTGCTCCTTCTGCCTCGCTCTTAAAGGCAATAATAGGAGAAAATTGGTTCTTGAAATTGAATTGAAAAAAAGTGGGTCTCTTTCAGCGAAGTATAATGCCTCAGAATACATTTGGTGAGCAGCAAATGGAGAAAAATGGAGGGTAGTTACACGATTGTCTTTCATTTCAGAGAGGGGAAAACTGTGGAGGTATCCCCCTCCCCGTTAAGACTAGCTTTTAGTCTCAATCTACACCATGTGTGCCTTTCCTCTCTCCCAACCACTATCTTTTAACAAATGGGCTGTGAGGATGGGCTCGTTGTGAAATTAGTATCCTCACAGAGAGGACACAGAGAAAGGATTATGTGAATAGCCAGTAATGAGCTCAAAGTGCCAGTGTGTTTGGGCCAGGCCTGCCTGTGTGTGAGAGGAAATGGCACTGCAAGCGACCTTTTTTGCTCAAGCACCTGGCGAGAAATAGAGTGGCCCCTCTCTTCCATCTGCAATGTGTGTGTTTGTGTGTAAGCATTTGCGTTTGTGTGTGTGTGTGAGAGAGAGTGTGAACCGTGAATTAACAAGAAATTCTGAGTCTAGAGACTTAATTTACTTACATTTATTAGAGAGAAGAATTTTTTTTGTGAACACCATTATTACCCTGTCAGGTTTGTGCTAAAAGTGTTGTTTTGTGCTGCTTCTGACAGGTTATAAAAATACACATTTGACTTCAAGTGTGAAGTGTGTTCTACAAGCCACAGGGTCTGAGGTCAAATTTAGTGTTTTATTGAAAAATGTTTTTTTGAGTGAAGGACTGAATTCTCTGCAGGGATGATGCGTCTTTTCTGTAACATCTGCTTCTAATCTTTAAGTATTCAAACCAGGAAAGCCATTCAGCCTTAATTATAGGCAGTAAATTGTGTTGTTTATCTATCATGCTTCCTTCCTCCATTTCTCAATCCATACTTTAATCAGGTTTTACTTAATCTGTGAGAAAAATAGCAAATTTGTCAAACAGTGCAACTAAAACAGTGGCAGTAAACACGGATCGACTGCTCTAAGCTCTGTTTTAAAAAGGTGGAATCTGTGTAAGGAGGACAGTTCAAGTTTAAACAAATGCTCCTATTAATGAAAATATAGCTGGTTCAGATTTAAATTATATTTAAAATGGTACTATCAGCATTTCAACACATTCACTGGGTGCAGAGTGTGAACTCATGGGAGGAAATTTGTCAACAATCTAACTCTTCTTCTCAAACCAAAGACTGTATTTTATTTCTCAGATTTGTTGCTCAAGGTCTGATGATTTAGCATGGTCAGAAAAGTGGGCATTAAATTCAATTTATGAAATAGAAATCACCTTGAATGGATGCAAATTCTTTCAGCACTATCATACTGCTCATAAATATGTTGTGTAGATGTAATTTTAACTCATCTTACTTTTAAATCATGGTTTTCCACCTTGATCAAATATTGCAGGAAAGTTTTGTAATTTGTAAAGGTTGGTTTGACTAAATGCTTCTATTGGTGGTTTAATATTTTGATATTTGGATCTATATTTTGTTTTATTCCTTAAATGAGCAAGAACAGGAGCGGGCGCTTTATGGGCTGCCATTAATTTATCTCGTAATCATTGTAATTGCTTTCTTTCATATTAAAATGATAATCTATACAACTAAGTAATGGACTGATGGCAGGTGGCTAAATGTTCATTTAGTGATTCACTGAGAAAATAAATAACAGGGGACAAGCCTGTGACAGGCGCATGAGAAATCATTTTTCAATAATCTGCCACGCATCATGGCAGGAGACGCTGGCGCTGACAGCACAGATGAAATATTTGCCTCTGCTCTTTGTTTTAATATGTGAGGAGACCGGCCCAGATGGAAACGATAGTGTTTCATATCGATGCATTTTGGACAAGAGACTCACACACGTTCAGAGCTAAGATTAAGGCCACAGTGGCGTCTGGGCTTCTGCCGCGTTATACTCAGTACAGTAAAAGCACATTTTTCCTGGAAGCCGAAGAATATCTGCTAAGTGAACTATAGAGGAGTGAATCTTGATCCTTATCGTATAAAAACACTTTCTGGACCTAAATGGTTTGCTCTAGCTGTTCTCATCTGGCGCATAATCCAAGTAGAAGACTTTGTAATCAGTCATCATTGTGCTATGTGACACTGGTATGTTGCTGATGAATGATACCCTCCATGCTACTCAATTGTTGAGGGTTCTTAGTGAGGGAGCTGTGGGTTTTCTGTTATAGATAGATAGATAGTCATATATATATATATATATATGTGTATATATATATATATGTATATATATATATATGTATATGTATGTGTATATATATATATATATATACTGTGTCCTGTGTTTCCACTGGGGCTGTGATGGGCTTTTTGAGAGGAAACTAGCAGCAACTGCCTCCCTGTTCCTGAGTGAAGGTGGCTGTGGGGAAAAGGGGGAGTGTAGAACTGGAGATTTATGGCCTAGAGGGAGATTGATTAGTGCCGTCACTAGCCCTGATGTACGGTTGGCAGTCTCTCCCTCCCAACCCATCGCATTTGCTCACACACACACACATGCATGCAGCCATACGGTTCGACACACAGCTACACATATATCCAGACACCGCTCAGTCCCCCAGGCCTTTCCTGACAGTCCCCCAGAGCTGTTGCATGTTAAGTTGTAGCAGACAGACTGCTGTTTTCTCAGCATTACCATTTTTTTGCTGTCCATAGATAACGCCATCAATCACCACATACACACTGCCCTGGAAGGAATGTGCCTGAGTGCTGCTACTTTCTGTGGGTGCCTGTGTGTTTGTTTTGAGGACGGTTTCATGGACAGGAGATGCGGTTGAATGGCTGTGTGGATGTGCTGTTTGAAGCTGCAGAGTGACTGGCCTGGACTGTGCTCTGAACCCGTGTCAACCGTGCTGCCCCAGTGCAGGTGTGTGTTTATCATTCAGCACACAGGGCTGAGAGGCAGGCAGCTGTAGGCATGCTTTCCCAATTAAATCCTGGGTGAGAAACCTAGCCCATCTAGCCCAGAGCCAGCTCCTGCCGGCTTACCGGACACGGCCATGGAGCTTTGACCTCGAATCATCCTGCTTAACTCACTCAACGTTCCTCTCTTTCTCTTTTTCTGCTCCAGGTTGGCCCCAGAACTCCCCCGGCTGTAGTACTGTGCCCACCTCGCCATGCTGGCCTGTCTGCAGAGGAGGCAAAACCCTCCACCCCAGCACCCGGTGTGTGCCAGCAAGACCCTGGAGCCCCCGCAAGCCCTTGGACGGAAATGTGAGTTAACAAAGCGACAGGGAACGATGGAGGTCAGGAGTTCAGTTCGCCCAAAGCTAAGGAATGAGAGAGGCTTGTGTTTGTCGTTTGTATTTAATCTATCGGTCATGGTGAATGATGGAAACGGGTAGTTAACTCTGACTGTGAATAAGTGAAGGAAAATAGACTTTCCGGTTTCTGTTGTTTGTCACTGTGGTCCTTCGCTACTCTGAGGAATTCTAAACAGTTTCATTCGCTCTGCACTTAGACCTTGGATTGCCATGTTGTTTGGCTACTCATTGTGAAGGGGCCTGTTTAGCTGTGCTGATTGTGCAGTCGTGGCAACAGGGCTGAACAGACAGTGTTTAACGTGCCTCACTGGCCCTGGGTGACCCTGAGGGTCTGTAAACATTTACAGTGTCTGGCCCTGGCTGTGCCGGCCGCCTGTAAAGCATGACAGCTGCTCTGTTTGCTCCCCGAGCACCACCCTCTGTCCACTCACAAAATGGTGTAAAGGGACAGAGATGAGCCAGGGCTGAAAACTGTTACAGAGCTGGCAAAACTAGTTTCAACCAGTTTGGGATTAGAGAGCGCTGCAGCAGTCAGGCATCTGGAAGGTGAATTTCTCCCTAATTTTGTTGAAGCTTTTGGATAAGCCTTTTACAGTGAGAGTCTGTTTTCTGATGAGGGGAAGAAAAGTCTTTCCTTATTGAACGCTCCTAGAGTCCTTAGTGGCCTTTGTTTACATGGCAGGCCTACGAGCTACCTCAAGCCGATTAAAAGGACTGGCGGATGGAGAGCAGGGGAGCACTAACCTACCAGTTTTTACCTCAGCTTAGAGAGGCTTAGTGGGAATAGCAGGTTCTGTGCTTCTTCATCAGTGGGACATTGTATCAGGCCTGTAACCAGCCTGGTGAAAGGCTTTAAAGAGGCTCTGATTGGCTCAGGGTGAAGATATGAAGCGCTGCCTGCACTCTTTCTCAGTTCCTCACTGGCCAATTAGCTACTTCTCAGCTCAACATCACACTTCAATTGCCTCCTACAGAGGAGAGGAGAGTCACAAACAACAAGGTGACTGGGTGCTACCTCTGTCCTCAAATCTGTAGTTGTTTTCGCTGGTCTGTATGGAGGTTTCATATGGAGCTGTATGGGTGTGTGTGAAACAGAGAGGGAACGAGAGCGGTAAACAGAGCTCCCTGGAAAGGGGGCAGCTCTTCAGCTGAGTGGGGTTCAACCGGGCTCACTAATGAGGTTTCAGAGAGAGGTGAAGTGAAAGGGAGGACAAAGAGAAACCGCACAGAATAGAATTAGAGAAGGTAAAGATGGAGAGGAAGGGGGGGAAATGGAGGGAGTCCTCAACAGTCGTCTTAATCGATTCCCTCCTTCCAATTTCGCAGGATTAGCCCACTTCCTCTCAGGGTCCTTTATTGAGGAGCAGCCAGTGGGAGTCAGGCCTCAAATCAATAGAGAAAAAGAACAGTCTCCAGTCTTCCCTTTGCCCTCCCTCTTACTGACCCTCTCTGTCTGATTCTCTCTCTCTCTCTCTCTCTCTCTCCCCCACTCCCTCTCTTTCTCCACCTGTTAAACCCTTTGATTGAAAGACTACCACAGCGACTGACTTGAGGTTCATAATGAGGATGTTTGAACATAATAGCCTCCTTTCTGTCCTTGGAGGGGGAGGGGGGAGCAAGTGTTGGATTTCCACCACTGTGCAGCTCTTGGCCTCAATAAGGCAATTGTTCGTCCAGGCCCAGAAGGGGTGCAGAAAGGCAGACAGTGGGTCTGGCTCCAGAAGTGGGCACACTCAGGTCACCATGCTGAGCAGGTCCCCATGATTGATTGTTCGTGGCCCAGTTTGTGCCAACATGGAAGGGGGCTGTGGGTAAGGTGACCTGGGCTCTCAACAGGAGGCTGAATACCAGAATACACCCCTCAAAGAGACAGAGTGAGTGAGAGCACAGGAGGGGATTACCTGGCAGTGAGGCAGAGGTGAGCTGTGTCGTTTGCATCTGCTGTCCTTTACACAAAAGTAGCGTGTGTGTGTGTGTGTGAGGACTGGGGTGGCAGAACAGTTGGGATGAGAGGGCGAGGAGGGCTTTAGAAAAAGACCCTGCATGCAGATGCAGAGTGGCTGCACAGTTCATTGATGCGACTCCCATTAAAAATCCCTCATACCCTCAATAAAAAAGGACTTAACTGGCTCTACCATCAGCTGGAAGCGTTCAGATCGGCTCGCCAGACAATCAATTTCCCCCAAGCGCACAGAGCTTAGCGGGAGAAACGGGAGGCGGAGAGCGGGATGTTTCCATTATCACAGCCCGCTCTGTGTCTGGACTCGGGGGGTTGGGGGGGTGGGGTGAGGTACTGTAGAGCGGGGAGTGCAGGGGAGAGAAAGGAGGGAGCGGCAGAGGGAGGTGGGGAAAGACAGACAAGTGGAGAAGAGAGCGAGAGACGCAGAAAGGGAGACAGAGAAGCTGGCTTTTCAAAAAGCCATTGACCGCCTGCCCTTAAAAATATCATATTGGATTAGCCTCACAGAGACGGCCTTTTGATATTTTTTTCTTTGGCCGTAGAATTAAAAGGAGTGCAGAGCATTACTTGAATTATAAATCATAGGCACTTGCTTTCACTGCGCCCAAATTCCGCGCATATGTGGCTGCACTCTCCAGCGCCAGCCCCTGTCATTTTTAATTAAATCCCCCCTTATGGGTGACATTTGTAGCTTGCCCCCTCCTTCGTCCTCCCCTCCACGTCTCTCTACCACTGCCCTAGATGGAGACATGAAAGGCAGAGACGGCAGCGGAGCCAGGGCCTCTCATCGTGTTGTGCCCCAGAGAGAGGGCGCCCATCCAGACAGATGAGAGAGAAAGGCCCTGCAAGGGGAGAGGGGTGAATGGATGCCACTGACCCTGGCCACCCTCGGGCAGCGGCGACCTCCCTCGCTACCCATCCCTCTCCTTGATCGTCATCCTCCACTGTGGGTCTGAAGGTAGCAAGGGGTGAGCATAACAGCCCTGCTCCTGGAGGGGAGAGGGAGGTGCACCAGTCCTGTGATGAGTAACACTGAGATGGCTGGACAGGAGGCCCAGCAGCCCCCACCACTACCCTGCCTCCTCCCATGCCCAGACAGCAATTACTCTGCCACATGTCAGCTAAAGAATAACAGGTCCAGAATCCCTCAATTGACTAGTTGATGGGGATATTTCTGCCTGGCTATTTTCCAAAATAATATCTTTTCAGATTTCAGCAGGTTTTCATTTGTTTATTCATTACTTAGCGGGTACATTTGTGCCAGTCATGACATTTTCTAAGAATGTCATTGTCACACTGGGTGTGCACGTTTGTGTTGTTTATTCAGGCCCGCTGCAGGTTCTGCCTTGGATAACACACTGCTCACTGCCACTCCCATATTTGTCCTGTGATTGGATCAGACTCTGGGCTAAACCTGGGTGTTCCCTCCTGTGTCTAACCCCAGCAGGGCCTGGCTGCAACTCATACGCACACACACAGTGATCTAGCATACTTTTGGTTACATTGCAATGACTTATGTAACCCTAATTAAGACAGAAATAATTTCACATCATGATGAGTGCAACTGCGGTGGAATCAAACTCAGAAAACCAGTTTTGTCTGCTGTTAAACGTCTCCGATCAACTGGTGTGAAGTCCAGAATTTGCCTCCAAATGTGAGAAGCACACATGCACACACACACACACACACACACACACAAGCACACCTGCAGCCGTAACCCTCTGTGACACCACCCAAGAGGCCTGAGGTGCCAATCAGCCAGGTGTAGATGAAAAGCTCCCAGAAGGCCTGATATCCCAGGTTCATGCTATGTCAGGCCAGGTTCAGCCCTCTCCCAGCTTGATCGACAGAGACAACCTGGCCATGTCACACACAGCCGTAGGACATGACATGGAGGTTCACCTGGGGATTGTAGTTTTCCTAATAGCCCTGTGCCTCTGCAGGCAGAGCTGCCAGAGCCATTAGTTTGCTTTGCTTTTAGCAGCTTTTCCTCCTAAGCCACACTTCCAGTGAGAGGGAATATGCTCAGGTAATGACCTCCAGCCACCTCTCCTCCACTGTTGTCTGAGGTGGTGCAAGACATAACAGGGGAATTAGCTGGCTATATCAAATTGCAGCACGTTACTCCAACGGCTGTTATGTGGGTGGGAAAAAAAAAACGGGGGGAGCATTTTCAGTTGAATATTTAAAAGTGGTCACAAGCAGCAGCAGAAATAACAACCTTTTGCCTGATTGCCTCAGTACCCTGGAGGTGGGGGGCATAAAGTGGAACTGGGGGAAAAGGAATGGAGACAGAGTGAGGGAGAGAGAATCTGCATGCACTTGACCTTTTCCCACTGATTGAACTACCTCGTTTCTAACTCCCATTTGGAATTCCACAGAGTGCCCACAGAGACTGTCATTATTCCACAGTCTACAGCAGGGAAGCAGAGGTCATGAGGTGTTTTTCATAGCGAAAGGTGATTGACAGCTATCCATGGCCTGCCTCCTCCTGGGTGCCTACTTATGCAATCTCATTTTGGGGATCGCTGGGTTTGCATAGCCACATGAAATGTGTCATTCACACTTTCATCACATTGCTACATTGCAAAATCCAGAGCATTAATAGAGTTTCACTTCATTTCAGAGGCACAGCCACGTGATATTGGTTGTACTAGTCTTACCTCATGCATACTACAGGCTCTTCTGTCATGTTGGCGTCTCAGTGCTGGCACACAGAGGATCATTTCCGGCTGGTGGCGTCCCACAGAGCCATGCCTTCCCTCTGCCCTCTGCCTTCTGCTGTGAACACGGGGGGCGAAGCAATCTTATTGCCTTGGGAGGTGAGCTTGAGGAAGAGGGGCTCTGCTTTAGTTTTGGTCACAGCAGGACTTGGGTTGAAAAACAGGTTCCTGGTTCCAAAGCCTCCGAGCTGGCATTTGGGCATCCCAGGTGCGAGGCATCGACACCCTCTGTCTTCGCCTGCCAGAGAGTGGGGGTGGGTTGGGGGACGTGAGCGGGGGTACAGAGAGTGTCCGCAGTCCCTTGCTGTCCCACAGGAAATGACACGCAGCCTGTGCCATCTCTGAGCTAAGCCCACCACAGACTGACCATGAGAGTCGTTCAGGATGTGTTGCACGCTCCTGGCACACTCCTAGTGTTTTTGAGTGGTCTCCTCATTACAAAACTCAAAATAAAAATGTAGGTTTGGTCCAACACTTGGACTTACAAAGTGTGTAAGTAGGAAGAAAGGTTTCATTATTCTTTTTAAGTAGATTTCCACCATTTAATTACTCTATTTCTGTCCGGTTGCTTTATCCAAATCATCAAGAAAATCACAGGACATTTAAAAGTATGAATCAGTATTTTATTATAACCATATATCTGCTAAACAAATATAGTATAATGTTATGTTGTTTTATAAGTATACAAAAAGTATTCAACATTTACTTCACTGTTGTCACAGTGGGTTACATACGGGCAAGCAGTTTTTTGTTACATAAATTATATCTACCAGCTGTATCTGTTAATTTTCAATTTAGTAAATTGACCCATACATTCTAACCTCTTGGGAATGATTGAAATTCACAGAAGCTGAATATTGATCAGTTTGTTGTAGCTAGGGGTCTCATGTAAAGAGTGCCATTAAGCCAGGAAAATTCCCAAGAAGTGTTGTGTGAACAAATTAAAACCACCGAGCCAACAGCGGTAGTTTGGTGTTCAGGTCCGAACCAGTCATGAACTTGCACCAAATTCTAATGCCATCCCTGGCTGTGGTTTTTCAGTCTACTCTAATAGTGCAGAGGGTTTGGCAGAGAAAGCATGGGAGTGCAAACTGACCACAGCACAATGTTGGAATCATCGCTCCTGTGGGACATTTTACTACAGTTCCTGTGGTTTGCTCGTCAGGCTCATTCTCATCAAGGCCATCCTCACATGGTTCAGTTGCATCATCATTGTAGGTTTGAGAATTGATGAGTCACATTTGCTTATATTATAGGTTCAGGGTAAGGGTGTGTGTTTTTGCTGACCTCTGCCAGCCAGTTCTAACTCCGAACCCTCATTTCCACTGGAGCTCTGGGCCTTTCAACCACTTTTCACTAACCCTAACCCTGGAGGAAAATCTACAAACCCTGTAAGCTCCACCACAGTCCAACAGATGGATAAAATGAAAGTGTATGAATGAAGAAATATTACAGATTTCAGTTTTAAGCAACACTTAAAACACATTGCTTCTGTTAAATTCCTGCCTTCACAGCTCCATTGACATTAAATCTTTCAAAATGTTTTTTTCATCTTACTGAAAATGTATCCATTTATGCATCCCTTTCCCCTCTCCTCTCCTCTCCTCTCCTCTCCTCTCCTCTCCTCTCCTCTCCTCTCCTCTCCTCTCGTTGGCATGTGTACTGCAGCCGAGTGCCTTGTTGTCTGTGCAGTGTTAAATATTAATTGGGAATCAGTGGAGGACTTGTCTCCTAAATGATAGAACAGAAGGGCCCAGGCTTGCCTCAGGCAGCCTGCAGGCGCCTTTCTTCTTCCATTTACCTGCAGGCCTGTGCACCAGCACTTCCTCCAGTCTGACAGGCCTGCCGAGGCGCCTCTAGCCTCCCCTCATCTCTCCCACTCTCTCCCTTTCTTCCTCCTTCTCTGCTCTCTGCACTGGTTCCTTTTCTTATCTCGGTATGCTCTTACAATCTCTACCTCTGGGGTCCTTTACTCCAAACCTGTGTGTGTGTGTATGTGTGTTTGTGTTGTTACTGTGTCCATTTGAGTTTGTGCATGACTGTGAATGCAGCTTGCTCTTGGCTGTACATGTAGCCCTTTGAGAAAATAGTGTCACAGCGTGGCATATTCTCTTAAAGACAGGACAGGGAGGGCACAACATAAATCTTTCAGGTCAGGATTTTAGCTTGTTGTATTTCTTTCTTGGCTCTGTGTCCTGCGCTGCTCTCTGGCTCATCACTGAATGGTTTAATCTCTGTTTCTTCTTCCTGATGTTTCCCCATAACCGGCCTCACAGTTTGTCTTTCTTTCTTCTGTGAGCCTCCCTTTGTTCCTCTCTATCTGCCTTGTCATCTGGTGAGGTGTACCGAGTCAAAACACCGGCTGTTTCTTGGTGCACTGGCTAGCTCTAACTTGTGGGTGACCCTTCTGGACTGAGTTAATTAAGCTGCAGAGATTTGTTTTGGAAAATCAAACCAGTTGAACCTGTTGTTGTATTTTGACTCTGTGTCTGTTTGCGCTGGAGCACGGCTTTCCGCAAGGTTCAGTGAGGATACGTTGTGAAGTGGCATGGCTGAATGTAAAATGGAAAAACCTAGAGAAGGAGGAGAGGGCAGCAGAGAGGCCGGGATATAACTGGAGGAGAGTAGGGGGTGGGGTTGACTTTGATGCCATAGGAATGAGTTCACAGGCTCATGAGCACAGGCCTAATCGCACATGACAATATCGGCTGGTGTGCCAGTCGCAACGCATAACCACCCCGCTGCTTGTGCTGACTCGGGGTATTTGCTGATAAAGCCCTGCTTTCTAGACCATGCTGTATGCACAATGAGGGTGGCCCAGGCAGGCCCGAGGGCTGGCTCATCACAGGCAGCCCACAAACCGGGGGCTAGGTCCCCCCATCTATACCATGGACCATGGACTCCACTAAGCCCTTTGGCCAGACTTGATTATTAGGCAGAGAGCAGTTTTGTGATGAATATAGTTATTTTTTCCATTTATAATCTATTATGTTGCCCATCCAGGCCCATAAATTATTGCAAATGGAAAGAGCCTGGCGAAACTCGTGCCTGAAATGAGGTCGTGGCTGTGAGGGGCTCTGTTCACAGTGTGAAATATTCAGGGTTGATATTTTTCTTTTTCTTTTTTCTTTTTTTTTTTTGGCTGTCATGGGAACAAGCAAGCCCGTTCTTTTTGTTTGGCCGTTTTGTTTATGGAGTGCAGTGTGTAACGTGAGGTAAACATGTTGCCCCAGTTTCTGTGTTTGTTTGGTGCACGGGTGTCCCACAAAAGGCCTGACATGGCTGCTGCTGGCCTGCATTCCTTTGTGGCTCAAAGAGGACACAAACTACCCACTGGTGTTGTTTTTACTGGACAGTCAGCTAGATCATCAGTAATTAACACGTGCAGTGATCTCCCTTGAATTAAAGTGGAATCCTGTGTTTTGTTCTATTTCACGCATGCTATGATTTCTGTTAAGTCAAGTAAATATGTTTATCTTTTTGTCTTTTTGCTATCCTCTCAAAGGTTAGTGCTGATAATAATGTTTTTAATTCCAGAGAGAGGCTGTAGGTCTGCTGTGGTGGTGCCAGTGGTGTTAATGGGGCAGGAATGCAGGACGAGTGCTTTCCCACGCTGTTAGTTTTCTTCTGCCGGGCGCGTTTGAGACGAGGCTCTGGGCCGGCTAGGCTCTGCTAATGCAGCCGGAGTGCAGACAAATGGAAAGTGACACTTGTGTGTGTAGAATGGTATTTGTGGTGACGCTTTGACTACAGATAATAAAGTGTTCGCCCTGAGGTGATTTCGCCCGGCAAGCACCCCAGATGAAACTCACTTACTCAGAGAGGGAGACGGAAGAGACAGAGAGGGGGGATGAAGAGACAGAGTGGAGGATGAAGAGACAGAGTGGAGGATGAAGAGACAGAGTGGAGGATGAAGAGACAGAGAGGAGGATGAAGAGACAGAGAGGGGGGATGAAGCAAGAGAAGAGACAAAGAAAATATAGAGAGGAGGTTAAGAGGATGAAGAAGAGCGAAAGCAGCAAAAAGATGAAGAGACATGTAGAGGGAAATTCAACCGTTTGTAATTTCAATGCTTTATGAGTCGGGGGTTCAGACGGTGTCACATTTATTCACCTGCTTTTTGGAATAAAAAAAACATATATGGAGCTTATTTAGATTTATCGATTTTGACAATTAATGGTTATCGATGTTGTCGCTACTGAAGAGAAAGGATGTCAGGTTCAACTGGAGGGTAAATGTTTGGATCAGCTGTTGTTAGCAGGATCTGTGAGTGTGTGTTTCTCTCTCTCTGTGTGTGTGTGTGTGTGTGTGTGTGTGTGTGTGTGTGTGTCTGCCAGGCCATGTGTACAGAGGAGTCCTTCAGGATCAATCAATTCTCAGTAATTTCCCCTACAGCCTATAAAAGCCAGGTCTGTCTGGAAGGAGCATGAGGTTGCCACATCAAACCAGCTAATTAATTTTCATGGCTGATTCACTAACATCTGGCTTTAGAGATAAATTCTAACGAGAAAATGTAAACATGACAGTGTCCTGGTGGTATAATATTTCACATTTCTTGGGAGGAAACCTTTATAGTTGAAACCTAATTAGCTGTTTTGATCTGACACTTTGTCCACTGTTGAGTTATATGCATTTGTGAAACTGTAAAAGAATTATAACATTGATAGACAAAGATGTTGTGCAGAAAGTGAAAACGGATCTTGTTTTCCTTCTGCTCCTTCCTAGTGTTATTTGTACCTGCGGACCTTATCTGTGTCTCAGTGTGCTGTATTAACCGCACACGTGTACCGCCTCACTGCAGGCTAACTAAATGACCTCATGCTGCAGTCTGTGTGAGGAGGAAGCCCAAATTAGGCTCTCAATTTGGTATTTCTTCCATCTGCTTGAGCAGGAAATAGATAGATTAAATCTTAGATGAGATTGGCTTTAATGAAATGAAAGATTAGATTTGGGAGTTTTGTCCAAGTTTTTTTAAATCTCTTTTAATGATTAAATCCATTTTTGACATTGTGCCATGTCTGCGTGCCTGTGAAGGATCAGTGTGCAGATTGCTTTAACATTCTCATTATCCTCTTTGCTATTTGTGAAACATGTTGGCAGGTTAAAAGCCCAATATGTGATTGCAGTATGGCAACCCTGTCGAAAAATGTTGTCCAACTACTGATTTTATTCACACGGTGATTCATTCGATTAAATTATTTTCTTGTTATTTAGTGTCTGACACTAGTAACACCATGTGACTGTGAAATATAAGGTTTGTTTACTGCGCAAAATACATATTTTTGATGTGAAAAGTTACATTAAAATAGACTAAAAATCGACAAGTCAACCTCCTCAAAAATAAATGTGAAGAATTTAGAGAAGACAGAGAGGAGTTTGAGGACCACATTTTCTTTTCCACTGTCTTACAATATGCATTTGTTTGATGATTATGATGACACAAGCAGCCGTGAATTCAGACAGCTCTATCCTCTGAGAAATCATTGCAGTTTGATTTTTATCTTTGCAATTATAGATAGCAAAGGCCTGACAAATAATTGCCTTGATTTTTTTTTCTCTCTGTGTTGTTGCACAGAAAATCAACCTTGAGATGAACAGAGGGAGATGAGTGTTCCTAAAAATGGCTTTTCTGATATCAAGCAAGCAGCAGGGTTCCCTTTCCCCTAACGTGCACTTTAATTGATTAGTACTCTGGCTGAGGGCATATTCAACATGTCTGCCCCCTGCAAGGCTGCTCTACCCTGTTGATCACTGGCTCATACATGTGCTTCCTCTGCTCTCTCGCTCCTCAGGAAGCTCCTGTGGGGCACTGAGGCTTTGATTGACTGGCGGCCGAGTCCACAGGACACCTCTATTATTATCATCTCTACCTCTGCAGAGGGGCGGGGGGCTATGTCCAGGGGGTCTGGCCGACAGCCCCTGCTTTGTGTGCCCGATAGTCAATTAGAGGCAGCGCACTGCCGGAGACGAGTGGGATGCAGGGTTAATTGCAGAGGACCAAACAGCTGGCTCTATCAGGGCCCATTGTGTTTGCAGCAGTTGTCACGGCAATTGAGGCCTGGCTGTAATCGCTGACTAATCAGCCCTGTGCCAGATGACACCTCCATTAGCACAAGGCAGGTATTGTTCAGGACGCGAAGCTGCCTCTGGCTTCCCCCCGCCTGCCCATCCTTTTACAGCAGGCTAACGGAGGTGGGGAGAGGATGTCATAGACCCTGATCCTATCTGCTAAGAGCTAAACAATAGCCGCAGGTCAAGGGTTCCTCCATGGAACAGTGATGTCGATTCTGCCCTTTCTAGGCTGCAACACGTTTGACAGGTCAAACTTTTTCCAAGCTGAAGGATTCTGACGTGACAGATTTGAAGACTGTTTTAGTCATGAATTATTAATTTGAATAACTTCATTACAGTGAGGTTAAGGGCAAAGTGTCCATTAGTGGTGGAATGTGATACAAGATTGGAAGAAAAAGGGAATCCTGCTGGCCCAGTGGTCTCAAATGCATACCACATAACTGAAGAATCCCCAATTTGAATCCTTTGTTGCATGCAATTCCCCCCCAAAAACAATTACAGTGGAAAAAAAGAGACCCAGCATACATAGCTGGATGTAGGTTGAAAGGACACATGCTCAGTGCAGCAGCTAATGTCCTCTCTTGGCTCACACACATTTAACAGGGACTGTCTCTTCTCAATGGAAATGGCTCCCAGTGAACGTGGTTGACGTTGGACCGAAACTGACCCCATGTTTTCTTTCATCTTTCTGGTTAATCTCTGCTCCTGTTGTTTGCCCTAACCTCATCACAGGCGGCTCTGTTTGTTTGGCCAAAGTTAACGTGTACTGTGCACTCGTTGTTCTATGAAAACTTAATTGCAGCCCGACCAAACGGTCCTCTCCCTTCATTTAAACAAGCGCTTTTTATCCCCACTGCTCACCCATGTACATGGTCAGAGTGGATCAAAGCTTGCGGTAAGTAGGGATTCAGGCTTGCAGGAGTGAGTGAGAAACCGCCAAGGGCTTTTTGATGTGTTGGAGCGTTTTCTCCACTAATAAGAAGAAACTTCTCCAACCTGCTCATAATTTTAGAACACTTGGAACACTAATAAATGGGAGCAAGGGCATTTCAGGCAGTTCTCTCAGACTTTTCCCTCTGCTTATTCATTTAAACCTCTAATTAAAATGCAAAGCATTCTCATGGTCCTCTGGATTTGGTGCTGCACTCTCGCACAGCCTCTGACTCCCTATCTCCTCTCCCTTTTTCTCCACTCCCCTGCTACCCCCCACCCTCCCCTCTCTTTCCACCTCACCTAACTCCCTGCTCTCATACTCTCTCTGTCTGCCTTTGCTTCTTGTGATCAACACAATTTGACCTCTCACTTGGAAGAAGTGCACAGAATTTAATGGATTTTTTACAGTCTAATCTAACCAGTTCCCTCTTTATTGCTGTTTTGTACCCAGTGGACCTCATCTTTACCAGGCCTCCCCCCCCTCCACCACCTCCTCCACCCTCGCACCAAGAAAATTAGTTCATCAGAATTCAAAATGTACTGCTGGCTAATTAAAGGAGTGTTAATTGAGTGTTCAGAATTGGGTACCCCCTTCACCAAACGCACACAGATACACACGCTCACACATGCGGGCATACACACAAGCACACATGCAATCACGGTGACAGCACGGGGTACACCAAGGACGTTGCGCTTGGGGAGTTTCATGCCAATCAAAAAACGGAGAGAAAGGAGAGTGCCCATCCTCCAAGAGAAATGGGATTTCTAGATCATATCATGGCCTACTGCAGCTCAGTCCGGCTCTGTGCTGCCATGTTATCCTATCCCAGCCTTGCTATCTCTGTCTGACCGCTGGAGAGTGTAACACTGCACAGATAGCCTCTCTCACTGCGTGCATCGTGCTAATGAGGGGTGGCATTTAGAGATGTGCTGCTCTGACACATGGGCATTGTGTGCCAGGCACTGGGTGATTAAGGACGAAGGTCAGCCCATTAATTGCCTCCCTGCCATCTCCGCTCCCTGGCGCGTGATCTCTCAGAACTAATGCATGTGTTTGCCTGAGCTTTTATCTCATCTCCAGTGCAGTTCAGTCATATGCTTGGTTTGTTTACATTCCTTTCATGCGAAAGTTTTTTTTTTTTTACTTATTGTAAAAGCAGTGCTAGCGCAGGTTTCCTTGTTCATGTACTATAAGCTGTTTCATGTGCTTGTGAGTGCACATAGCCTCCTGCTCTCAGGAAGGGAAAAAGCATATTCTTCCATCCCCAGGGGAAATAATTAATCCTTACAAGGCTGTCGCATGTCGAAATGAAGCGAGTGTGAAGCATTTAGCCCAGGAGGCATTGCAGGCTGTCGCCCGCACAGGCACCTGTTGTTGTCCCTGCCCTACATTTCATGAGAGAGCGCTGAGCAGAGGATAACAACATGCTCCACTGATGGCAAATGAGACACACAACTGCAGATGCAGGTTTGTGCGTGTGTGAGTGTATGTTTTTACCTTTTTTTCCCTGTTATCATGCATTGTGTTTGCATGCACGACCACGCTGGAGAGTGTGCACAGGTGCAGGAAACCCCCTACCTTATGAGGAGGTGAGGGCTCACACAAAGGAGGCAGTGTTGGCTGCCTTAGAGGGTGTTTATCAGCGAGCACCATCTGTATGCTGCTGCTCATAGCTATGATCTACTGCAGCCTAAACCAATAAGTCACAGAGTGCCAGCCTAAAAAGAGACTCTCTCCTTTAACCTCCATGTCCTCACTTATAGACTTACTGCTCTGGAGGAGAGAGATGTGGAGACCCTGCACATCAAACACACAGTGTGTTTAACGGCGTGTGTATGAGAGTGAAATTACACCCCGGTCTGTGGCCATACTTACTGTAATCAACTTTGCTATAAAATTTATACCATGGAACTTTTTAAAGAGGAAGCTGGAATCAGAAGCATCCAGATGCTCATTTGCCTCCTCCTCCTCTTCTTCCTTTATGCCTGTGGGTTCTAATAACCGGAAGCCTTTGTGGAGCTGAGATGGGTTTTGTAGGCCTGAAAGGCCTCTAATCCCTGTGGCCTGTGAAGTGTGAAACCCTTTGATGCCAGGTTGGTGTGCCAAAGGCTCTGCCTATTGACAAACAAGGGCCAAGCTGGGAAAAGACGGAGGGAGAGGGCTTTCTCGTCTCTCTCAGAAGAAATGCAGGCTTGGGCATGGAAAATATGGACTCAGTCAGTGAGAAGGAATAGAATTAGCCACCCTTTAATGAATTTCCTGGCTGTTTTTATAGTTTTTTTCCTCATGTGGCAGTAATTAGGTGGAATGATGGGCATATTGCAGCTGGGAGCTTGTAGGGGCGGCAGGGCACAGGCCCTTGATATGCCTGAAAGCCAAGTATCTTTCCTCATTTAGACCATGTGATGATCAAAGATGTTTTTTTTTTTGCCCTCATGTAAAGAAGATCAGAAAAAATGCTGCCATTCCATTTGCATGTGGATCAGCAATGTGCTTTGAAATGAGCATGTTTTTCTCTTCTGAGCAAATGAAATAAGTCTTCTGTCAGTTTTCCACTGCAAGTCAGAACATCAAAGCAAATGGCACTACTGTCACCAGGGAAGCAGAGCTTTGCCTCAGTAAGGTTGGTTAGATCTTAGATAGGCTGGTCTGGCACACTCAGCCTGGCCCATTAAGGATGGCACCAGGTTCTCTCACTCTGATTAAAACTAAGTCATTAAAGCCAGGTTATTTTTACTAATTTAAATTCTAATTTGAAGTACGGTCTTTCTGATGCAGAAAGCATGTTGTCTGCAGGATGAACCAAACTGATTGGAATAGGTCTTGCACTAAATTTGGCTTGGGATGTTCACAGCCTCTCCCCTCTGCTGTTAAATTCCCAATTTATTTCTTTTATGATATGGATCTTGTAGATTTAATCATTTTCACAGTTGGAGACCCATAGGGTTGTTGAAATGAACTCCCCATGCTATCTGTAATGGGAGCAAAGAAATGAGAATTGTGACTACTTGGCTGTGGAGTCTCTTTAAAATGATTTTGCAATCGGAAAGGAAATGGAGTGAGTCCTAGTCACAGCCCGCACCCATCAGACTCCTTAGGTCGCCAGGACATTTGCTGACGGCACAGTTATGGCAGTTAATTTTTGTGCGTTTTGTTAGCTTTTGCATAAAAATGTCATTTTTGACGGGGTTGCAAGTCATTTGTGGCAGCTGATATATTGCTTGTAAATTGAGTTCTTTTCCCAACCCCCCACCCTTTTTGTTACACTGAGCTAAGTAGCCATGAAATTGCCTGAATAATGTCGTTTAAATCCAATCTCACTGCGGCCCCTCACCTCCATGCCCAGCCCCCAAACAATGACACATGGTGGGGTTTTTAGAAATTGCCATTTTCCTGTTTGCCACCTCAATTCACAATGGCCAAGCCTTGGCTCATTGAGCGAGGGCCATTGCTAGTCTCACTCGCCGCGTTCACTGCTGAATTGAATTTTGGGATTGGATTGGTTTCATATGGCAAACAGTACTGAGCATTTACATTTACATTTATAGCAACATCTTTGCACCTGCCTTTTGTCTGTTCTGTCATGTATTATTCTGTAAATGTAAAATAAAAACGAAATGTAATAACAATCAATATTACATGAACACAACAGCTGTCTTTTGCTGCTGTATGTTCATCATTGAAATTTTTCATAGTCACACACAAAGGCAAATCATTGGCATGTCTTATGTTAGATTTATTTGATCTCATCAATGATGTGTTGCGCTTGTCTTTTTAAATGCTTTTCAGCATGTGCTCATCTGCAAAACACATTTTTCAGTTTTATCCTTGACCAAGTTCACAAATAGCAGCACTCCAGCATTCTTGACTTGGCTCTGGTCTCATATAGTTCACCTTAACCAGGCTAGTAATTCCCCATAGATGTTTAATTGGTTTTTTGTGAGGGCCTCTTCACGTACTCCTGGATTGAATAAATGTGGATATTCTGTGGCCAAGGGTAAGACCCAGTAAGTGATACCACTTATAAATCTCAAATGTGCCACTGCAATTAAACAAGCTTTTATCCCCTCCCCTTCGTCCCTCCTTGCCTGGTATCCAAGGCTAACCCAATTCAATGCTAAAGAGAGTCCGAATTAATTTCACAATGGACTGATTTAACAGCGCCTAAGGTACCAGGCTTTGACAGAATGAGTTTTTAAAAAGATCCATTTGTCTAGGGATGAACTTCCACAGGAGGGTGTGAAAATGAGATGGAAAGAAAGCTGAAATGGAGGAGGGGAGTGATGGAACATAAATGAATGTCAGTCCTGATTTACAATTTGCAAACTCTGTTTGGGTTGTTCTGCTGTGTGTTTGCACCTGGTTTTACTCACCTGCTCTTGAAGAACACTGACATCCCATCAGTCTGCTTTAGATGTAGTCACTGTAGTACTGCCATGTTTTTACTGCTGCAGCAAAGTAGTGGTTATTGCAATTGATGGATTGATCTGACTTTGTGGCTGCCATTGCTGTCGGCTCCTTCGATATTTCTGGTAATTAAACCCCTGGTCTGCTGTTCTGTTCTTCTACGCATGCAGCCGTCTATGTTTTTTATTTCAATTGTTCATTCCACTCATACTTTTCTCTCTGTTTGTGTTGCAGGTGAGCTGGTGGTGCCCACACATTCCCCACGCTACCCCACCGCGGCAGAACTTGATGCCTACGCTCAGAAGACGGCCAACAGCCCTCTGTCCATCAAGATCTTCCCCACCAACATCAGGGTTCCCCAGCACAAGCACCTTAACCGGACTGTGAATGGATATGACACCACAGGGCAACGCTATAGTCCCTACCCACATCTCCACACAGGGGGCTACCATGGCCTGCTTGCCATCGTCAAGGCCTCCTCATCGTCATCATCATCAACATCCACCTTTGTCCCTTCAAAAGGTGTTCTCAAGAACTCCGAAGGCAGACGGACTAAGCTCTCTCCAGCCCACATAGCTGTTGCCCCATACCCACCCCCTAGTAGTAGCACTTTAGCCAGTGGCCACGGCCAAATGGTATACCACACTGGGCCCTCAAAGCCTCCAGAAGGCCCTGGACTGTCGGTTCCCCCAAATGTCACTGTAGCTGGCTCAGTGATTCCTGTAACAGGGGGCCGAGGCCTGGCCCTGCCCGCACAGTCCAACCTCCCCTCCATCCAGAGCATCATCTACCAGATCAACCAGCATTGCCAGGCCCAGGCTCTGCAGCAGGTGTGCCAAGGGGCTGCCACTGCACCATCAAATTCCAGCCCCTCCAAACAGGGCACAACTGTCATGGGGGTCTCTTCTGGCTCCTCAGGTGGAGGCTATGTGGTAGGAATGGGTCCCCAGGCGAATATGGTGTACACAGGGCCTGGGCTGCCGGCTCAAAATGCAGAGGCGATGAAGACTGGCGTGTACGCAGATGGTATGGACTATATCCTTTGGCAGAAGCAGCAACAACAACAACAGCAGCAGCAGCAGCAACAACAGGCTGTGCTCCGCATGTACAGCGGAGGTAGCGGAGGAGGGGGCGCCATCAGCAAGTCCCCCGAAACTTGTGTTCCAGGGGGAGGGATTATGGCAGCCCAAGTGTCCTCCTCTTCCTCTAGACCTTACCACCTGACAGCGAGTGCCAGCGGAGGAGGCGGGATGGACAAAGTCAGCTCTTCCCCTTTGAACTGTGTGGGTATGCATGGAAATTTCTCAGTGGGTCAATACTTTGCCCCGCCATGGAACAGTGTGCTGGTGACACCTGACAGTGACTGCTACAATCCCCAGGAGCTTTTGGGCACCTCCACAGGAGGGCCAGCCACGGGGCACAGAGAGATGGGCTACCCCCACCACCATCACCTCTACCACCACCATCATCATCACCACCCTGCTATAGACAGCGGGGGAGGTTTGTGCTGCAGCCTGCCCAGCAAGAGCTTGTGCAACACATCGGTGCTGAGCAGCAGCTTGCAGTCTCTGGAGTACCTGATCAACGACATCCACCCACCCTGCATCAAGGAGCAGATGCTTGGCAAAGGCTACGAGACTGTGTCTGTGCCACGTCTGTTAGACCACCAGCATGCACACATCCGCCTCCCTGTTTACAGATAGAGGGGGAAGAAGAGGAGGAAGAGAATCAAGAGTTGTGAATTTGTGAAGAAAATCAAAGTTAAAGAACAGAGATGTTTTTCTGGGTACAGATTATTGAGAGTGACACTGCTTTAACTAGTGTCGGAGCTTAGAGAAGAGCAGTTGTTGTGCTGTGTGACCCTAGGTTTGGTGGTTTCAAGGCAGGCTGTGGGAATCCCAAATATGAAAGGTGGTAGCGGTTGCCAGTGGGAGAGAAAAGGGATTTCAAGATTCTCCAGATGTTCCATTGTGTGGTTTGCCAATAGGAATTTTGGATTGATTTATTTTTTCTTCTGTTTTTTGCTGTTTTACTTGCCTGAACTTTTTTGATGAGAATCATAGGTTGACATGAAGTGCATACGCCACTTGTATCCCCCCTTCCAAATACTAAGGATGAAGCTACTGTGTAGGTTGTCACTGAAATGGTCTTAAAAGGGCCGAAGTTTAGGGCTGCTCTCAACATCCAAAACTCTGTAACAGTACACACATAGACAAACACATACAGATACACAAATGTACTGATACATGAGGAGACTAAAATTATAGGCAGTACTCGGGTGGGTTTGTACAAGGATCATAAGGTTGAATTAAAAGGATAGTACAATATTAGTTATTATTGCTGTTATAATTGATACATAAATTGCACTGCTTGAATCTTGTTAACTTTGAAGTTTGGAATTGGGTAGTTTGGATATGATATATTTAAGAAACTTGAAAAACTTGAACCTATTTTTTGTTGTTTTATATATTTGTAGGTATATTATATGCATTGGCTGCTATGGGGAAAAGTGTCTCAAATGCTTTTTTTATTTTATTTTTTTCCACTTTTGTTTTTATGATTTATTAATTCCTCCTCAAGCTGATGTGCAGTTTCTTATGTCCTGGTGTGAGGCATAGTCGCTGCTTTGGTTCTGTAAGAACCTGGTCGGAGAGCTCTTTTTTCCTAACCAACACTGGAATCTACAATAAATCTTGAAATACTTATTTAAAAAGAAAATGTCGCAAAAAAATACAAGAAAAAGAAATGTTACAATGAAGAATGTGATTGGGAGGTTATCCACATAACCTTACGTGTATGTTTATGCGTGTATGTGGCTGAGTGCATGCGCGTGTGTGCATTTTAGTTTGTGTTCTTCAAAATCCTCAGACTTTTTTTTTTCATTTTTTTTTTTCAATTGTGTCATTACAAGATTTTTACCACCAAGACTGAAAAACTGATTCACCAGTCCCATAAACATCATATCTGAGTAATGTACAGGAGATATTTTGCAAGTCTTGCTCCCTTTTATTGAAGGCTTTAGATATTCTCTGGAGCTAGAGTAGAGATCAAGTTCTCACATGACTCCTGTAGTTACATCCCTTACTTCTGTCAAATGTTATCATAGTGACAGAAAGAGGTGGGAACAAATGGAAGTCCTATTTTGGGGGTACTACTCACCCCTAATCCCGCAAACAAAAACAAAATGAAAACAATCATGCCCTGTCCTCTGGCATCAGATGAAATGAGACGAGGCTCACGTGCTTTTTCTTGTCCATTTCAGCCCCTGGTTGGGATGCATTTAGCCCGGGCCAGTCTTAACTTGATGATTCAGAGCAGTGAAATATTTATTATGACTGTGAGATTCCCTTGAATGTACTGCACTTAAATTACTGCAATGTTTTATTGCCTTGTGGGACTCAAGTGAAAGAGAAAAATCGGATCAGTGCAGCAGTCCTCTGGTCTTAAATTAGCATTTCTTTTGTCCGTCAAATTTCAATGGTAAATTGAATTTAGTAACTGGAGAGAGAGAGAGAGCCGGAGCTTTGTTGTGGGGAAATACTGGCATCAGTCTAGATTTATGAAGTGCAATTATTATGACTGTATTAACATTTTTCTCTGAGCTTACACCAAAAAATGTAAACTACAGTTGTCAATACATTCCCAATGTACCACATCCCTAATCCCTATCCTTTTTTGTTTTGAGGTGTAAAATAAATTTCTTTAAGAATATATTCAGAAGCCACATCTTGGCTTTGAAGTCTGTCATTATTTTTTAACGTATGTCCTCTAGAAGTCAGTGGGAAATTGGGCCCTTGTTTCAGCAGCTCTGTGAGTTCCAGAGTGGAGCGTGATGTGTGACGTAGATCCTTCACTGTACTGTAGCGATAAAACCTCTGCCATTGGGAAAACCAAGTATATTTAATTGATCATCTTTTAAATGTTTACACTTTGGCCATCCAAAGACAAAGGACAGACAGGCAGCATTGTTGAAAAAAGAAAGGATTTTCTCATGAATATTTCTTTGATCATTTGCACTCCATAAACAGACCTGTTTTTCCCTTAAGATAACCCTCGCTTAATCGTAACTACGAGCCTTAAATTTTGAGCTAATGGTGTTTGTAGACACGCTACTGTCTTTGAAGGCTGACAAAGATTTCAGTCGAAAGAATACCAAGCCCCTTGGCTTAAATTTGCACAGTAAGCCTCCTTAACATTCCAGTGAAAATTTTTCATGTTGTTTCAACAGCTTAATACCCCAGCCACAGTGTGATTCCAGCATATTTTCTGTCTTGTAGAAATATTTTGACAGATTTACAGATACATCCCGTCCCTAAATCCCCTCCGTTTGGCTTCTGCATCCAAGCATTAAACCCTGTCACATGATGTTGAAGTGAAGAGGAGACACTTGAGGCAGTGGAGGTTCTGGTGTCTGGCCTTTCCCACCAGTGGAGGTCTGAGGCACCAGGCCTCTCTGCTAATGGGAATATTGGGTGACGCCTGGCTGCTGGACACTGCCAGTGGAGAGTATTCATTCACTCAAAGGGTTGAAATCAAACCCTTTTCAAATAGCAAGGGATTTCCTATTAGGTACAGAGAGGAATCTGGCCATTTTGAGCCAAGTTCAACTGAATGAAACAGGGAAACGACACAAAATACACAAAATAAAGCTTTTTTTTAAAAAATTTTAGCAGAAATGTTAGAGTAAATTCCCATATTATATTAAACAGAAGGTGGTATTCAGATACTTTTACCATCTTTGCTTTGTGGCTACATTTACTACTGTACAGGCTCCAAACAGTCTGTCCCCCTGGTCCTTTACACACATTAATGAGCTCCTATTGATGGGATCCATCTTAGCTCTGCAACTCTGGTCCATTCCACAATTCCGATTTGGACAATGGACGCTTAGCCCATATTAGGATAATAGAATTAAATTTCAAATAGAATTGTGCCTGAGCTGATCCATGCACGGCTCACTCAGCTGCAGAGGCAGAGTGGCATATGGCATGTCATTATCTAAGCCCACCCTCCCCCTGTCCGGGGCCAACAGGGTTCAGCAGTGCTTAAACAAACTGAAGGTTAGGACTGGCTGGCTGGTGTTGAAGGGGAGGACAGCGGGGTTCGTAAGGCGGGGGG
>NTHP01000602.1:158739-199233 GCA_003416845.1 Oplegnathus fasciatus
GTTTGCTCCCTACGCCTCCTCCAATAACACACCAAAATGACAAACTGCATTAGTGCTTTAGCGCTGCATTTTATTTTAATTTCATCATTAATAGTCTATATTTTAATATTAAGCTGTCAAAAGATTGTATTCATGTATTCTTTTTCTTAGCAGGATTTTGCCAGCACAACACGGTTTTGTCCATTTCCTGAAGATAAGGAACACACACCCAATCTAAATGTTTAACAACACAGGTACCTTCAAGAACTCAATACTGACGCTTTTTTTCCTCCTTTCTCTCCTCACTCCCAACCTCTCCACCCACCTAAAACATCAGATAAGCCGTAGACTGATGAGCCAGCCGCCTCCACCAGAGCGTATGGTACTGCGAGACTGCACACTGATTTCATACACGCTCGCTCAGACAGAAAAAGAGCTCTGTGGAGCAGAAATGCTTCTCTTATTAGCAAAACTCATTCACCTGCACGCCACATTGAGTCCATGGCAATTTCACAATAAATCATGAGAGATGCCTATAGAGGCCGGGCAGCAGCCTGACGCTCTGCCGCGGCCGTGCCCTCGCCTGTCAGTTTAGACACTCTGAATCATTTCGGGTTCAGCAGCCTCGTTTCATCTTAGATGAACTGAAAGGTCATCTCACACGCCACCTAACCAATATGTCTCTGGCTCCTCATCTCCCAGTGCTTCCAGTGACTGCTCATTCCATTTAGAAATACCACACCTTGGTGAAATATTTCACTGGGGATTATGGAAGGAATTTCAAGGAATTATTTCAAATTAGCACTGACTTAAAACTGTGAGAAACCAGCTCCAGGAGTTGTCTTTTAGGACTTAACCTGACTTTATCTTTTCGCCTAGATAATGATTCAGTGATAATCCTTCCACTTCTTTTGCGATATTAGTTGGTCAAATGATTAGTGAGAGTGTGACCTATAGTAGGGAGGTTTCCCTCTCTGTATCAGGCTGCTGGACCTCAGGCAGACAATGAATGTTGCACTTGAAGCCATCAGACAGTCTGGAGTGTTGTTTAGTGAATAAGGAATGAGTTGGCTCAAGTCCAGCCCAGTATCCGCTTGAGACTCATCAGCCTAAACACCTTAAAGCTTAACTGGCTGGACAATAGCTGAACAATTTGTACTGCCAATATCTAAGCTAGTTAGTTTACTTAAGACCTTTGGCTGAGACTGTCAACTTTCCCTTATGTGCAGTTACTAAATGAGGGCCGTTACAACATGATCCTGCTTGGCTGTCACTCGGTTTGTTGAGACACATTTGTGGCAGCGAGCACACACATGCTGTAAGCAAGTGAGCCATTTTGTTAACAGCTCACACTTCCTGTGCAAGTGTGCGGTTCCAGAGTTGCTGACAGTGACACTTGCAGGACCGAGCCCTGCCCTACTTAACAGGCTGCAGGGAGGAGGGCAGGCCAAGTTGTCAGCAGCGCTAGGTGCTCACTGCTTAGATAAACCTGGAGGATTAGTGGCCCAGTTAAAGTTGGGGCAAAGAGGATTAGCCTCTTCTCTGAGGTGGTGAGAGATTCCCTGTGTCCTTCAGCGCTGCCGGCCTCAGAGAGGGGAGAGAGGAGGAGGAGGAGGAGGAGGATGGGAGGTGAGGGGTGAGGTCCTAGTTATCATGAGTGAGAATCACCACTGTAACATTTTTAAAGAGGAAAAGGAAAGGTGAGGTGTAATGATGAAAGGTGAAAGGAAATGAAGCAGTTCATAAATTGTTGCCAGCTTGTGGTTTCATTAGGAAGGCAAAAAGCCCATAATTACTGACCGGGTGTTACAGCGAGGTCAACGAGACCTGAGATCCACAGGAAAAAATACTTCGTAAATGGACTGCATTCTACAAACTATAACCTATTATAGTAATAACAGTTAGCAATGACAATGCAATATTTACTGCTATAATTAAAAAATATATCTTTGCCCTACAGTGACTGCAGGAGTGGACATGGCTGACACTTGTCTGCCTGACTGGGAGCTCTACATGCAGCACAGCAGAGGAATTTAGACCTCTGCAGCCATCAGCAGGCCAGAGAAGGAACTGCAGGTGATGATTAACAGATTAACAGAACTCAAAATTTAGGTTTAATGTGGAGTGTAATGAACCTTCTCAGAAAGATTATATAGATGGTTGGAACCAAAAATGTAATTCTACACTAGACAGTATAGTAATATAAAATTTAGATTTCACATGCAAAGAATTACAGACTAATTTAGTGTGATAATAATGAGATTCTATGAACATAGTGTATGATAGTCCAACTATACTAATATCTTGTTAAAAATGGAAACAAAATACAAAACCAGATTTTTTTAAAAATTCCATATCAAACTTTTCTTTCTTTCTTTCGTTCTTTCTTTTTAATAGGTAATGTTTTCAGCACTAATGTGCTAAATGTGTTTTATCATTTTACCTTCTCTCACAAATTCACATGGGACATTGGTGTCTATTCGCAGAGTCGTCATATCTCTTTTTATTAAATAATAAAATTATATTAATTTCTGGCTGGTGCTAATTAGTTGCAAATATCCTAAAATGAAATAATTCAATCAATCATTCATGTACTGATTGGAAATCATCTTCTTCGGGAAAAAAAGGATCTCAAATCTGTGCATGAATTGCGAGACAGACTACCATATGGTTTATAAAATAAATTCAGTGTTTATTGTTCTGTGTAGCAACGTACAAACAATATAAAAATGCAAAGTCTCTTTATAAAAGCAATGTAAACATATTGAACAATGACCTGTGACCTTCAATAGTAATGAATTAGAGAAAATGAATTGTATGGTCTATCTGCTCTTAATCAAACCCTGTTATGTAGTACAGTAACACAAACACATGCATACATGCATACAGTAGTTGCACATAAACATGATGCTGTATAGGGCAAGGAGCCAATTGCAATGAAAACACTGCAGCAAGTAGGGGGAAGCACATAATGGCAAGGCCTGAGAGTTGATTATGCAAATACCCCAGCTGCAAAGGAACAATAACTCTGGAAATTCAAAGACAAACCATAACACGGGAGGCTATTGTCTCGCATTTGCATATTTGCTTGACAACTATAACCTGCTCATCATGCCCATCTTGTTCAGAACAATGTCTTTGTGTTCATATAATAATGCACACATCAGAAATTGTCATAGTGCATTGTTTCAGTTCAAATGAAAGCTGCGCTGCCGGAGCTGGCAGTCCAAGCCCGAGACTTTCATAGTTCTGAAACTATTTGATTAACACCGTATAGAAAATGGAGAAAAAAATACATATATCCTGTTTCTATACACCGAACCCCCACGGCCTGAACAATAAAAATTCAAATTAACATATACAATAAAATCTTTATGATACATCATATAGGGACCTTAAATATAGAGCAAGCAAATAAAAGCTGATGCTATTCTATAAGTCTATGAATATTTATTGCAATGTTTTCTCAAAGAAATATCTCCCATTGTGATTATATCTGATGGCATTTCTATCAAAGCTTTTGTTTACACTGCTAATGCAATAATACAGTAATTAGGCTTCGGCTTGCTATTAGATAACTCATGATTCTGTTTTCTGTAACGCTATAATGAGACTGGAAATGCTGAAATATTTTGACTCTCTTAAATCCCTGAGTGATCAGCCACTGGTGTCTGAAAAGCAGAGGTACAGTACATTTTTATAGTAAGTCTTCTATTCTTATGTGACAAGTAAAAACAAATGAACAAATTACAGTTCAGTGTGCCATAAATTTTTTATCTCAGGGTTAGTGTTTTTCAGATCAGTGATTCTTTAAGACATTGTATATCCAGTGTCTCTGTGTGCTCAGTCCTCTATGTCCTATTACACTGACTGTCTTACTGTAATATTTACTATACTTTCTCTGAACAAAAGGCACATGAGATCTGTGCAAATTAGTATACTTATTGGCCAAATCGTCCCCTGCAGAGTGATCTCACTGATGCTGATGGCTCTCTGCTGTCTCCTTATAGGAGGGACAGCGTCAGTGTCTGGGTGTCAGCGGCTCCATCTCTATCACCAGATCCCGAGGCCGTGGACCCTTACTTAACTCCACCACCCGTGGGACTACTGTGGACCAGCGGTCTGGGAGGGGGGGTAAAGACAAGAAGGATTTTCTTTTATCTGTATGAATAAGTTAGAGTGTGGTCCACATGAATATATACTCATTTGTCTTGCATTTATTCATGAGAGCGCAGCGAAAATCTCACCTCTCCTCAAGGCTCTGACACTCTGCTGCAACCCATTGGTTTGGCAGGTCTCGTTCTTGCCTGGATCCTCGTTGATTATCGCCAGGTTCTGATTCCAGTGGCACCAGTTCACCTCATCCACCCTGATACAACAAGAGACACCATTGGGATTGACATTCTTCTTTGAAGTGGCGCTGCTGAGTGATTATGACTCATGTAAAATACCTGAAGCACCAGCGTCGGTCAGGCGTGCCATCCCAGTTCTTGCCCACAGTCACCATCTCCCCGGCTCGAAAAGATTTGCGAAGGCAGACTGGGAAAGAGCGCTCAATGTCCAAGATGGTCGTTGCCCACTGTGAGTATACATTACGTAATCACGTTTGATTAGAGTATTCACGCCATTCAAATAACAAAAACATGCTTCCTTACTCACCTTCTGTGGTAACTAGAAATGCAGATAGTTTTGGTTTTATTTGTCCAGGTTGTGAAATATCTCTGAGATTTCTGCATCCACCCAAAAATAAAAAAAACACTTTCAACAACTTCTGGATGGATTACCATGAAATCTGATCAGATATCCATGGTGCCTAGAGGATGAATCCTGACAATTTTGGTGATCCCTTAACTTTTCCTCTAGTGCCACCATGAGGTCAACATTTGTGCTTTTAAGGGTAATATCTTAACAACTATTTGATTGATTGCCATGAAAATGGGTACAAAATTCATGTCCCCTCCGGATGAATCACTTTGGTGATCCCTCAACTGTTTTGCACTTAAAGAGTTAAAATTTTAATTTGTCCATTACTTTGGTTTATGACCAATTTCACAGAAAAAAACTAATGACATTCAGCCTCAGCTGTACTTTGTGTTTAGTGCTAGTTGGCACATGTTAGCATGCTAACACACTAAACTGAGATGGTTAACATGGTAAATATAAGATCTGCTAACATCAGCACCTTAGCTATGTCCTTTGGGGCAGGTTAGCATGCTGATGTTAAAAAAACTAAATTAGTTCCACCTCCCATGTGTTGGGGTGGATGCAGACATCTCAGAGATGGCAAAATTAAGCCACAACTATCTGCAGGAGGTAATGAGACCATATGTGTTTTCATAATTTGGGAAAAACGACCCTTTAAAGCATTAGATCACATTTAACTGACCCTGCCCACCACAAACAGTTACTTCCAGCTCACCTGAAGCTTCCAGATCTTCTTGCTCTCCTTCGACACCTGTCCCACCGTCTCCCCCATCAGAGCGATCAACATGTTCAGCAGCAGCACGAAGGTGAGGATGATGTAGGTAACCAACAGGATGAGGAAGACCGCAGGGTACTGTGCACTGTGGATCATGTCCAGCTCTCCCATCCCAATAGTCAGCTTAAAGAGGTCCAGCAGGAAAGTACTGAAGGTGTCTGGGTCCCTGCACTTGGGGTAGGTGGGGCAGCCCCCGTCACACTCCGTGCCCGGTGGAGGACACACTGTCAGCAGGGACACCAGGGCTGTGGGGTGGGAACAGAGGAGGTTGGGTTATGTGTCTGTGAGTTCAACATTTAGTGAAATACGCTTTTTCGCTCAATACCACTCTCATGTCTGTCCATTGAATATGAAGCTACAGCCAGGAGCCAGTTAGCTTAGCAAAAAGACTGGAAGCAGGGGGAAACAGTCGGGCACATAAGCCCCCGTAAAACCACAACACGACCATTTTACACTACAGTTTTTGTACAGATCAAACAGAAAAAACATGTTAAGTAGTGAACGTTAGATGTACTGGCAGGCAAAAAATGTTTACCTTTTGACAGAGCCAGGCTAGGAGCCAGGGCACAGTTAGCTTAGCATAGCTTAAAGACTGAAAACATGGGGAAACACCTTGTTAGCTTTAAGTTAACAGTTAGACATTTAACTTAGCTTAGCATAAATACTGGAAATGGGTGAAACACCATGTTTGCTTTATTCTAAGCTAAGCTAACCGTGTCCTGGCTGAAGCTTTATATTTGTTATCGATATCTCCTAATTTAACTCCTCCTCCCTTTAAATAATGCACATACACCTGTAGAGTTAGGTGACCATAAACCTACCTGATGCATATCCAATCATGAAGAGCACGTACACCAGCAGAAATCTGAAAAGGTCTTTGAAAAGAATCTGAGAACCAAAAGTAAAAGGAGCGTTAAGACACATGGATGGTGATGTCTAAGGTTAATTCATTTTCTGTTACTTTTCTCCGTTATCTAACCTTCTGTATCATGATGCTGTAGGTGCCAGTGAGCTTCAGGCCTCTGGTGAAGTAAAGAGTGTTCATCCAGCCCAGGACAAGTGCAAACACCATCACAGACACATAGGCCTCAATGCCAGACAGGTAGAGAGCAGCGGTGACCACAATCAGTACAGAGTAAATGAAGCTAGAGAAGACAGAGAAAGTTTGTCAAGGACCTAGTTTGTGATACTGAAGTAATGCATGAAGGCAGGAAGGCGTGATTGCTGCCGCTTGGCGTTTTTAACAAAATGTAGACATCACAGCCATGTTGCTAATGATTTAAATCAACACAGTTCAAGAGGTGCTCGACATTCTCTGCTCTTTGTTTGTATCATGGGTTTAATTAAAGATGCAAACTATAAAAACATGCCAGGGAGGAGGTTGAGGAATTAATTAGATGACTCAATTAAGAGGATGCAAAATTTGCCTCGGGTAAAAATCAGCGGGAGCGACGACAGAGGTGAGAATGAGGGGGAGCAAGGACGGAGGATGGAGACTTACTACAGCAGCTGAAAGGATCCATCAATAAATAAAGACTTCACCCCGGGGCACTTCTTCAAGAAGAGGTCCTTAATCTGCAAAGAGCAGGAGAAACATTTCCATAATGACAGCAACATTACAGATTACAGGTTTGACTTTGACGCAAGAGACTGGGAGACAGCAGTGAGCAACCAATGATCAAACCGTAAGGAGGTGGCAGCGCATTGACTCACATTGGTGAGGAAGAAGAAGATTCCTGATGCTAAGGTGACAATCTCTCCCGCCATACGCAGGTAGTCAGAGGATGTTGTGTAGGGGTACGGAGGCTGGAAGGAAGGAGGACGACATTTATCGTTGACATTCATTTCAACGTTTTAGCAGTAAAACACAATATATGCACAAAATACACCATATGGAGAATATCACTTGGGAACTACGCCTGCTGTCTTGCTGAAAGTTACATCAGAATACTATTATCAGTCTAATATCTGTCCATTAAGAATAAACCCTAACTTTGCATAGGACCAGGCGAGCTGTTTCCCCTTGCTTCTGGTCTTTATGCTAAGCTAAGCTAACCAGCTGCTGGCTGTAGCTTCAAACTTAGTGAACAGATACAAGAGTGGTATCAATATTCTCATCTACCCCCTGGCAAGAAAGCAAATTAGAGTGTTTTCCAAATTTTAAATATTCCAGCACAGTAAATGGTCTCTTGCTGCTCTGGTACATGATGCATTAACATTTCAAACTGTATTAAGCTATCTAATGTATAGCACGTATGGCCTACATAAAAACCTTTTGCTTATATACTAAATAAGCAAAAGTTAAATACCTGCTATGGTAACAGTATGGTCATGTGGTGTCCTGAAAATTCAGTGCCGCTTGGGCACATTCAACCATTTCACATCATGAATCTTTGATCAGTTCCCATGCAATCTGGCCACGCTCCGAAAACATCTACATTTTCAGTAGTTTCACACCCACCGTTCCCTGTGTTGGGTGGTAATAAGCCACCAGGGTGAAGATGATCATGGTGATGAGGTAGGAAACCACGCTGATGTAAAAGGTGACAGCAGCAAACTTCTGCCATTTGGCCCTCAACAGCTCATTGATGGGCTCCACTGCCAGCATCTCATGGCGGTTCTGACAACAGGAAACCAGAAAAAAGACACTGAAACAATGTAATAAAAAATGAAATAAAATACACACAGAATCTTTTATTGCACTGAGGTTTTTTGATGCACCCATACACCTTTTTATGTCATGCCTGGTGTTGTGTTGCTCTTACTACTCTGGTCTTGAGAGAAACAATATTTCACTTCAGTTGTATTTTTTTTATAGTTGGAATGATAAATGAGCAAAACTTTCTCACTCACCTCGTTGCGACTGTTGTAGACGAGGATTTCCAGCACAGACGGTTCCTCTCCACATGTATCCAGTGAAGACAGATCATAGAGGGAGGAGTACACTGGCCCATAAGCCCAGTCCTTAAACTTACGTGACAGATGACGAACTTCCTCATCTTTGATCTCACGTCGGATAATGTGCTGAAAAACCTGGAGGAATATGGAGAAGTTTACCTACTGACCTTTGACTTGGACTTAATAATCAAACTTCTTTTATTATACTAATGCTGCTTGACACACTGATGTATCATCATCCCTACCCCTATCTTGCCCAGCTTGGCGGCCATCATGAGAGGTGACATGCCATCGTTGTTGAGCACCGTCTCCAGGCTGCAGTCTGGGTAGAGCTTGGCACTCTTGATTAGCAGCAGGTCGTACATCTTTGTGAGGAAGCGTGTGTTGTCCTTGGTGTTGTCCGCGATGTGCACTAGGGCGTGCAGCACCGTGTTTCCACGTGAATCCTGGCGCCGCAGGTCGGCCTTCTTGTGTGGATTCTCAGTCAGGTAGTGCACTATGTCAGGCTGGTTGGTGCATGCAGCCAGTGAGAGAGGCAGCTCACCTGGGCAAACAGAGAGAGAGAGAGAGAGAGAGAGAGAGAGAGCACTCACTTCATACTGAATTCAAAGGAGATTAAAGGAACTGTGTTTCAGATTAAAAATAAGCAAATCAACAGGAGGGTTAATTAAGAACTGTAGCTGGCGTCTGTATGTTTTTGCAAAGCACACTAAACGTGGATCAAAGATTTGACTTAAATCCCCGCTATGAAAACAGCACAATTAGCAGTTGTTTGAGGGAGGGGCACGATGGGGCCAGAGTGCCAAAAGCAGCTGCTGAAAATGAGCCGTTGCCATGGGTGACAGATTACTTTGTCACCTCACATAGAAACGCTCCTCTTCATGGATTTGCACGGGTGCATGCAGAGTGTTAGCGTGAGTCTAAATCCCATTAGCCATCAGCCCTGCCAGGTTCCTGTTCACCTCGCTGCAAAGCTCCGCAGCAAATTACTCACACTGTGCGCGGACACGCTGGGATTTGAGAATGACAACCGTGCTAAGTGCAAATAGAAATCATCTCCTCTGTGATGAGTGAGGAATATAACGCATGAATGCAATCAAATAAACACTTCTTAAAATTGGGTTGGGTAAAAAATAAGCGAGTCCATAACAAGCCATTTCTGCCTCTTTTTGGAGAGTTACATTAAAATCAATTATATCTGCTATAATTATCATTAGAAGGTTAAAGGGAGACTGTTATAAATACAAAAATATTTTTTCTGGGTACCACATACTGTGATGTAGGAGGACCTTAACAGATGCCAGCAGAGGGCAGTGTTGAGTTTAGTTTACAGGCTCTGATTTATTCAGAGGTCTGTCTCTCCTTTCCAGAGGAGGGTCAGCAGAGGATGTTTGCTTTTCTTAACTGCAGAACAGTGACACCTTTCACTGGACAGCCTCTTGTACATATGACATAATGCTTGTCTTTTCATGTGTTTTTGGAGCACCACTAATGACGGTTTCTCGTACGATACTTCAAAAAACATGTGGCTTTAAGGTGGACTTCACCTCTGGACCACAGCAGTATTCTGTCTGTGTTTGCTCAGCCAAAACCTGCCACGTTAAAAAGGGTGGGGTCTAATGTCACTTCATTTCTCCATGGCAACGGAGATTTCTTTGCCAGGACCATGTAGGACGTGTTAACTGTTTTATCTTGGCAGCTGCTGTAGCACACGTCGCAAAACTTTGATGTCAACTCAGAATACAGAATAACCACTTGTGAGTAAAACTCAGAGCCAGTGTGGAAACTGAAAGAGTGACCAGTGAAGTCATAGAAACCACAGACACACCACATCATTACCACCGTATGAGGCAAATAATACAGTTACAGTTTTCCAGAGCTCTTCGTGTGATCGTCTGCCTACGGTGTTTTATCACTTAAGGATAGAATATAAGGTTTTAAGAACGCAACTACAGACGCACAATGAATTCTTTTGTTTCCAAATTAGATTTATGTGCTGACAAAGGTCATTACCAAAGTAGAAGTAGCCCCCCTCGTCTCTGGGCTGGAAGAAGCGCCCCCTCGCCTGGGCGTGAACATCAGCTCCCTGCTCCACCAGCAGCTCCACATACTGCTTACAGCGTCGCTCTATAGCAATGTGGAGCGCCGTCTGGCCTGACAATGCAAAACAACACAACAATACAGAAACATTTGAATTATTATTAGTATTCCAAACTGCTGCTTTGTGTGTGTGCTGCGTTCAGTTAAAAAAATATTAGCTGAAAGAACGTGTTTTCTAATTACGAAAATGAGGTGTATGGAGTTAATTATGTTGACAGGCATTCTGTAAGCAAAAAGGCACAGTTACACAAGAGAAAGACTCTTGCCATTTGTCTGCAGGAGTTTTTTCTTTTGTCAAACTGATGGCCAATTATGAGCTTGAGGGTGGAAGTCATAAAAATACTGACTAAAAGTCATGAAGGGTTAGGGCTACATTTATGTGCAGGTTGTTTCTATGGGGTCAAAACCCATAGAAACTGAGCCCTTAAACGTTTTTATGTTTTCACATAAAATGTGTTTTCTGCATGAGCAAAAAAAAGCTGTTTTTTAAACTGACTACCATACTTGTGAAAAGTACAGGGATTATGTAAATAGGCAAATCATTGAGAAAGCAATGAAGAGCAGTGCCATGTTTTGTGTTACAAGGTGTTCTTGAAAGCTTTTTTTTTTTTGCAAAGGTGAAAAGCCGTCCTTTACTGTTTCATCACAACAATGTAAGGGATGAAAGCCCAAACAAATGAGGTCTGTATCCTCTCATTTACAGAGCTGTAAGTCCTGTTCCCCATAATTGGGCCTCAACCACCAGCCAGACAAGCTACAGTATCTCTCAACAAAACACTGTCTCTGCCAGCTTCAACTCAGCGGAAGACGAAGTCTTGGTATAAAACTGCAAAAATCAAATTAGACCCTTATTTCTTTATGAGTTTTATGTCTCTGCATGTTATCATTATTGGGTAATTTCCATACCTCTGTAGTAGACGTCCCTGAAGGGCGTGTTTATGAACTCTCTGAGGTTTCCGGTCTTCTCTGCTATGTCCACCAGCAGTGGGATGGTGACGTTCTGCCCACCGTAAAGGTTCAGCAGGGCTTTAGGCAGACATGTCTTACCCGTGGATGGCTCTGGTAAAAAAATGAAATTAAAACAAAGAATGTTTTTAGTATAAATACACCTATTTAAGTACACCATCATCAACACAATCATCATGTTCCAAATGTATTCATTTGAATTACTTTTAAACTGGATGTTATTTAACTGTTATTAACTCTACAACAGCGGATATTGTTTTATTTTTGTTTGGTCAAGTTTGCGTTTGTACTACTGATAGCAGAAGCTGACATTTCTACCATTTATCTATTAACTTACATTCAGCAACTACTGTAACTGTTTATCCGTTACATTTAGTTTAGTATTTATCCATTGTGTTTAGCTATTTAACATGTATGTTCAGCTATCTATTTCAACTATTTATATATTACTTTTAGTTGGCACAGCTGTTTAGATTTCTCTGCTTGCTTGTTAACGTTAATAAATTTTTACACACTTTTAATTGCAGCTGGTGTTCATGTGTTTCAGCTGACTCAATATGATGATATATATATTCAAATCAAATTGTAATTATTGTTTTTTTTAAATTAGTGGAGCTACTCCACAATCTTCCACATACCCTGTGGTAACTGCAGAAGTACCCCCATGGGGTAGAAGAAGGTTGGGAATCTACTGTCATATAAAATGCGACTTCCTGATGGGTTTCTCTGGGAATAAGTACATAGCGAAAGAAGAGGGCCAGAGTTTTGGGAACTGTCCACATGCAAATAATTAAGTTTTCAGGGTTCATAAGATCAAACTGTAAAAGACTATTTTTAGCCCCTCAGTTTTTTAAAAAAAAAGACTGTAAAGCACTGTTTAACTCTCTGAAAGAGTTGACAGTTTGCTGCGATTTCTCTCTTCTCCTTGTCATAAGCCTGAAAAACTTTTCAGACATACACAGGAAGCTTTCCTTGGGCCTGCCCTTTGGCGGGGACAAAGACCCCAACATCACTCCACCTTTTCCCACTCACATCCTCTGAGCCAAAAACAGCAGAGAGAGAGGGGCAGGGGAATACAATAGGTCAAAGGCAAAACTGTCACTAGATAAAGCTGAATTTCCGCTTTAGAGCAAAGACAGAGTCTAGACTCACAAGAGAGAGAGACATGAATCTATGTCATCTGCATCACAAAAATGTCCCTCCTATCCAAACACAAACCCATTTTGTTCCCTTGTAGTTTGACTTTTCAGTGGTTGGTTTAAACAGGCAAAAAATGCAGTACACAGATATCTGATGCCAGTGACAACCTTTAGTCTCACCTCTGAACTCCTCATCAGTTAGCCTCTTTTCATGACTTTGCAGGTACTCCAACAGGCCCTCGAGGGCCTCAGGGTCTGCACGTGACACGCATTCGAAGAGGAGAGAGCGGTTGAATATTTTCATTACTTTTGGTGGGTCTGAGCTTCGGCCATCATCACAGGACGTCTCAGTTTTACTAAGGAGACACAAAAACGTGACACAATGTCACAGGTGCAAAGTGATTACAACAAAATCTGGAATTCCCTTTGAATCAGTGGTTTCTTTTTTTACATTTCATTGAGAGAAAATCAAGAATTAAATGGGTGTTTGATGCACAAACCATCTTTTAAGCAATCACCCACACCCTCGAGTGCTCCAGTAAATAGACCTCTGTGTGTGTGGGACAGGTAGAGCAGCCAGGAGCAGGCAACAGCCTAAATATTACCTCAACTGCTACAGAGGGACCAACAACATGCTCTCTGTTAGATCAGTGAATGCTTGGCCCACAGTGTGTGTGTGTGTGTGTGTGTGTGTGTGTGTGTGTGTGTACATACTTCCTCATGTGGCACACCTCTGTCTACAGAGTGGCAGTTGTAGGAGGTTTTCGTTTTTTTATGACATTTTTCCAAACCAGCCCTTTTGTCCCTGGAAAAAAATCCCATCAATGTTCACTACTGTTAAGACAGAAAAGTAAACCCTTAAACTACGAAGTCTTAAGGAACACACAATATTAAATCCTGGAAACACACACGATTTGTAGTTTAGAGACAGTGAGGCTCCTTCTCACCCTCTTGGGAGCTTCTTCCTGCGTCGCTTCTGGTTGCTAGTGTTCCTGTATGTACCATAGTCAAAGAGTGAGTCCATGGGTGCTTTCTTGGGGCCTGGAACCACATTTGACTCATATATGGTCGTTTCTAACAGGTCCATAGGGTTGGAAATGCCCTTCTTGAAAGCACCCTGGAACTTCATCCGCAGGTTCTGTCTGCTGTCCGCGGGCTGGCCTGGTTGAACCAGCTCCAGGGCTGAATCCTGACTCGTGTCCTGAGTGGACGGGGAGCCATCCTCCTTCTCAAACAGGTCTGAGAACTCAGACAGGGGGAACGCCGCATCGCTCTCAGGCTGAGCGGCCCCGCCATTGTCCACGGAGACAGCAGCTGTGGCAGGAACAGAGCCAAGGGTGTCGGCCTTGGACAAGGCGAGGTGGCACCTTCTGAGGAGAGCAGAGCGGCCCTGAAATAAACACCATGAGAAAATGTTCTGTGTGAGCTGCATGGCCTTTAAGTATTCAGTAAAGTCTTGTATTAATGGAAAAATAAGTCTTAAAGGTGCTCTGTGGAGTTTTCTCGTACATGAGTGTATCATTGAGGTCAAACAAATGTACCGAATGTACTTCCCTCCTCATAAAACATTTGCAAAGACGATTTTTTAAATATTCTAAATCCTGCATTGTTTACATTCATGTTTACTAGCTAACAGCCTTCTTCTTCCCTGCCTTTACTGGCACATTACAGCATATCTGTAGATATGAGTGGAATAGTGTGACACTATCGGCAGGACTGTGCGTGTGTAACAGGGACCTACTCATAGAAAAACAGCTCCATAGCACTACTAGAGGTCAAAAACTCCACAGGGAACCTTTAATCTGTTCAAATTCAATCATACATCCATGATAGTGTTAACTACTGTCAGTTTAAAACATTTAAAACACAAAGATCTTCTGTCATCTCCAGCATTTAGGCTTTTATTTCTGCTCTAAATAGGTGCATCCCATCTATATCATTTGTATCTTTTCTTTCCTCAGTTGCATGTTTTTCTTGCTTATTCAAGCAGCAGGATTAAAATGTCCCTAATGATGGTGGACCTGATCAATTTCCAGGTCACATGAGGAAGGTGGATATACAAATAAGAGGTATCAGTAATCGCCAACAAGCTAAATAGCGTAGCGAAGGGTAGGATCCTCAGGAAAGTATGAAAAACTTTGATACCTTTTTTATTCAGAGTTAATGTTGTTATGTTGTTGGTATGATTTTAGATGAGATTTTCAAAAACAGGTACAAAACCTAGAAAATTGTTCAGAAAAGGTGCCCTGATGTATCTCGTCTCATGATCAATATAGTTGGATGGCAGGTATATAAAATAGTGCTTCTACTCTTTAACCTGGAAATTAACATTTTATTTAATGCATTCATTTGTAGGCTGTTAGAATTAAAGGGTGGTCTTTGCTTCAGGTGGGGCCCACCTCCACTACTGCAGGAAACCCTGAAATAGCAATGGTGACAGGTTTTGTACGCTAGCCATTATGATAAGAGAAAATTAGACAAAATAATCAAGCAACTGAACTAATGAGGAATTGTATTAAGACCATGATTACTAAAGGGACCCTCGAAATCCCCACTTGAGGTCTGAAGTAGATTTTAAAGTATATTTGACATTTCACCCCTCTGTACCTCATTCATCCCTTTTATCACAATGATGTGCCAAATTCCTCTTCAGGGGAAACTGGAAATGAGGCTGAAGCATGTGGGCGTCCTGTAGAAACAAAAAAAGAGTCACCATCACACAGAAGTACAGACAGAAGAAAAATCTGTGGGTCCAGAGTGAGATAAAAAGAGCTCTGTTGTTTGGGGTTGGTGTATATGGAAAAACTATAGGAAAGGACTGATGCCAACACTAATAACATGGCAGTGAGTCCGGCCTCTCATTGGTCAGAAGGATGTGTTTCCTCTAGCATACAGAATCACACCGCCGGTCTGTTTAACACACGCAAACACTAAATGAACACAGATTTACTCTTTACAACTGCTGTACAATCTTACAGCTTCTCTGCACACACAAACACACACTTCACTGCTGCAGTATGGGGAATGTGTACAATATGACCTCCTCACATGTACCTCCGCGGCTTCCTCTCCAATCGCACGCTTTCCTGTTTGTTCATGACATTGACAGCCTATCTAAGCCAGACGGTGCTGCATAGGAGCAACACAAACAGAGGACCTGGGGTCCCACTGAGGGAGAGGCATGACTCACAACCCAGTCTGACACACGGGATTATCATGCCTTTACACTTCAGCGGGCATTGGATAGTAAAAAGATGGAGGAACAAAGAGAGGCTGCCCTTGATAACTATTATAACAGACTGAGAGCAATAGGAAATTGTTAAGGTGGAGGTGTGTGAAGGCAGAGAGGAGCATGTATTGAACCTGTCAGAGTGATAGAGCGGGATCATCAAATATCAAGACCCAAAGCTCACATATTATCCACTTATTGGGTCAGGATGTGGGAATCTACTTGAGAACGTTTCTGAATGTGAGTGACTCTAATGTATCCTCAGAGATGTGGGACTTCCTGCCCTGCCACTGCTGATGTGACTTCATCCAGAGCATGATCAGGCTGGAGGCTCCGCCTGGAGCCAAACGGATGCTGGGACGATCTAATGTTTAAACATAAGAGATTTTATACCCTAGATCTTTAAAAAAAAACAAAAAAAAATCCCATAAATATATGAATTAGCTGGACATAAATGAAAAGAAAAACACACAACACAATACACATTAATATACATTTTTAGAAAGGTGTATGAAAGTGAAAATAATAAATAATGGTATTCAACACAAAAGCAGTGTTAGATTTTCAAACTATAGCAACATGTGAAACGTGAAGAATCATTAAAAGTGAACTTTCTCTCAATGTCTCAGTAGTTATTAAACCATAAAAATACTCAGTTAATAGTCAGTTAAATAGTTTTCTCTCGCACACTAGTTAGAGCTAACCAATTTATGATGAGAGATTAGATGCTTTCTAAGGCAGAAGAATAAAAATCAGAGTTGTTACTTACCTTGATCTAATCTGTTGATCTTATTGTGTGTTTCTTCAAAAATAAACTGTTCCACAGCTTTTATCCACAGTTTAAGTTTCCAGACTTTTCCAAACTTTTTTTCTCGAGTTTCTCCTGAGCGCTGCTCTGCTGCCTCTTCAGGTTGAATGTGACTTCTGCCAGTTTACACAAAACGCTTTAACTAAACTACAGAGTCCCTCTTATTCATGCGTCCGACCGCCGGTAAAGTCCACCAGAACAACGGATGCTTTCACACAGATTTTGGGTGGGACAAAGCGGCCGCTCACGAAACTTGCCTGAAAGCTGGAGGCGACGCGGAAGTGTGAGGTGTAGTACCGGCGACGGCCGCGAGGCGCTGGTTCCGAAAACATCTCAGGCTGCAAGAGAGATCTATTCAACAAGGTATCGACGTCTGTGAAGCCTCCCGCTTATTCCTGGAAATATAAAGACGAGTTTGTACAGTTTACATGTCATCACAAGATATTATGGTCTAAGCAGGATGTTTCTTATTCTCATGAGTGTGTTGGTGTATTGTAAAACTGTAATAGAGGAGAGTTGATGGCTTTGATTGATGTGTCCTTGGCAGGTCACTTGCTCAGTACTTACTGCTACCCTTGGAAATGGAGGCCATCCACAGTAATAGTCAAAGTTGACTAAACAATCTCACATGATCACATGATCTTCCTCAGAAGCTGAGCCCAGCTGTCACGGACCTGTAGGTGTTGAAATATCCAATTTTTTGAGCACTTTAAAGACTTCTCGCTGAGAGTGAAAGTTCACTTGTGACCTTGTTTTCTATCCCAGTGTGCCCTTTATAGGTGGCTTCACGGCCGAATAAACGTGCCTGCTGGGAACTATATTTCACAAATAGGGACCCATTTTTCAACTATTCAAAATCACACAGTGGAGTTCAGTTTAATAAATCTGGATGGAGGGTGTGGTGAGGCTGCTAAAGGGAGCATTAAGCACACACAAAAGCCAAATAAGTACCTCTTTTCTAACAGTATTTGTCTATTTGTCTATATGCCAGTATAGTTCATGCCTCAGTAAACAGTACAGTCACAGTAACAGTGACCAAATCCAGGGACCAGTTTATTTCCTTGTGTTTCGTTATAACTTTTAAAGCTTTTTCATAGTAAAATATTAACTGATTTCTACCTGTGTTGTAGGTGACCTCTACAGGGTGTAGAGAAGCTTAAGTATTACAATTAACACAAGACCAAGTACAGAAAAATCACTTAGCAATATTAACAGCAGAATGTACATAAAATATCAAAAGTAAAAGTACTCATTAGACAACAGAAAGGCCCCTGTCAGTGTTACATTATATTATTAGATTATTATTACTGATGCATCAACATGTAAACAGCATTTTAATGCTGCAGCTGGTCCAAGTGAAGATACCTTTAACTATTTTACATACTATTAGGTAGTTTAATTTATAACACAACAAAAACCATATGATTTATATTTAAAATTCTGATCCTCAAAGTAACAAGTAACTATGTGTCAAATAATTGCAGTGGAGTAAAAAGTACAATATATCCCAGTGAATATAAAGGAGCAGAAATATACATTACATTTGGCAACAAATGAATATACTTGTATATTAGTAAAGTACAAGTACTTCAACTTGTTATAATTGTATTTAAGTAGAGAACTGGAGTAAAAGTATTTTCCACCACTGCTGATTACATTCTGATCGGTGATGCAGAGGGCAAACCAGTGGTGGAAAATTGTAGAGATGCACAAGAAGTATGTCAAGAAATAAACTGAAGAAGAAAATCATGTGAATTGTTGCACATATTTTTATTGCAAATTATGGTTTACATAAGTTGAAAATACAAGATAAGTTATTTTTCACTATACGCACACTGCAACATAGTTTCAGCCACAAGAGACACCAGACGAGCATTTTACTGTCGAACATGCACTCAAAACAGTATTGATTAAGCAAAGACCACCAACATAACCTCTATTCAAGGCCGGTATGTTGTCAAAATATCACGTTTTGACTTTGATTTCGTCAAGCATTTGAAATTCTATCCAACAACCATGTAGAAGGCAAGAAGTCATAACGCAACACTTCATATCCCCTCGACAATGAGGTTTGAAGAAAATACACATTCAGATCATTGATGTAAGCACCTGAGAGCAGAGTGGACAGAAAAGCTTTGGAAGAATAGTAAAGATACATATTCAAGTCCTGCATAGCATAGAAGTATAAAAGAGGCAGATCACACCTTCAGTAATAATCAGTATTTTGTTGTTAATTAGCCTGCCTGATTTACGCAAAGTGACACGTATAAAAATACTGAAGGCAGAAAAGCTGACATGGTTATTTAAATGCTCCGTGCGTCCAGCTGAAGGCACAAACTGGTGTCCAATATTAGAAGCTGATTATGACAGTGTGTCTTACCTTTTCAAAAGTTACAAAATATTCATAATGCAGCGGAGCAAGTCAAAGAAGTCGCTGTAATGAATAAACTGGCTATGTTTTGTATAAACTGTAATAAATAACTTAGGACAATGTAAAAACTTAGAAGTAAAATGGTTCATTAAAAGGTAAAAACTATGATCCAATCCCCAGAAAACTACACAGTATTTGTGGTGTAACATGAAAACAAGTATTTGTATTTGATTTGGATTATTTTACTTCAAAATATAAGCCATAGCCAACATTTTAAATTCTTGTTTTGTCATTTTTTGTATGATTACAATTAAATGCAGCCCTCATCTTGCTCAGGATAAAGAAAAAATCACCCACAAATGTTTATAACAAAGATTCTATGTTTGCATTATATTAAGCTTTGCTAGTGATGTGGCTTATTAAATCTGTCTGTATTTAAAGCTTATGTCACAGTCCTGGTTTCAGAACCATTTGCTGAGTAAGTAGCACTTTGATTCTTGGTATAATTATCACACATTTGTCTGTCAGAGTACTTATGGGCATTGCACATAAATATCTGGCAAACATAACATGTTTTTCCTGTAGAAAAACTCTTCAGAGTTTAAATCCACAGCTGCTTTGCTCCAGACTCAAACAACAGAGAGGAAAAGGTGCACTGAGAAAGACAGAACAGGCACACAGATCATTAAAAGTGCATAAACATTTTGATGTGTAACGACAGAGTATTATAAACACACCCCCACAGTGAGCTGTCAGGTGACCTGGAGGGAGCCATGTCAAGATGTAGACTGCAGAATGTAAATGACTTTGTCAACTAAGTGGATCACTGGAGGAAAGAGGAACGCCCTGCAGTCACACTGTGTAATCAAGATCAGCGTTCATCTTATTGTACATCTCATAAATAGCATCAACAGTGACGGAGAAGTTGATGAGGAATTTCCTGATTTTTTCCAAGCATTCCTCTTCCTTGACGTCCCGCCCCTTGGAGAGGGCCTTCAGGAAATCTGACTTATACGGAGCAGCGAAAAGAGCTGCCTAAAGGAACAAATACAAATGCTAAATTTATGCACATGCATTTATATGCTCACATCTCTTCACAGATAAAACATGCAAAGTCATGCACCTGCTCTCTTAGATATGTACCTCTCATAAAAGACTCTGAACTCACCTTGAAGAGCTGTTGCACCAACCAGCCATGATACTTTTTCAGGGCTATTTCGTAGGCTTTGGTGACATTGACTCGAATGAGGTTCGGGTTGCTGTCATCCTTTTCACCGTCCACCAGGCTCTGAAGGAAGACTTGAATAAATCGTAGACCCCTGGATGATAAAGAAAACCTTGCTCAAATCTAATGAACACACACAACCCAACAATCTTTAAAAAACTGAAATGTCAAATTTCTCAAACCTTTTTAGCCACATAAGTGCCAACGTCGCTCCAACTTTGGGCCATTGTGATCCGTGCATTTCCTTCTCTGCCTCCACAATCTGCTGGAGTGTCTTGAACCGCCCTGGGTTGGTATCATAAACTGCCTTGATTTTCTATCAGGTAAAACGGTACATCTTATTGAATTATATCACTGAGAAATGTGAAAGTAGAAGTGACAGATTTAACTCATACTCACTGTGATGTTACCAGATATGTCAGCCTTTATTGGTGCAAAAATAGTAGAGCCAAGGCAGTCTGAGGAGGAATATTTACACAGGGTATGACTGAGAATTCAAGGAACGAAAATGTAGACACAGGACATGTAAACAAAAACTGCTTCTTCAGAGCTTCTCGTGGTGACCACCAAACTACATGAATTAACACAGAAGCTAAAAATGTAACAGTGATAACCTGACTTGACTGCAGGTCTGTATACGCAGCTTTTTGTTGGATATTATCAGACATTTTTAACTGCTTTTATGAATTTGCAACCATAAAAAACTCTTAATATTTAAACTTTTCAATGACCTTCAATGAATTTCAGTAGCTAAAGCTTTCCTTCATGTATTAATGAACTATTATATGCGGAAAACAACATTTCTTAAGTAATCACTATTACAATAATATCTTGATATTTGTAAATACTACTATACATTAAACAAAGCTCTTGACCTTTCCAACCCCACAGACTTGTTGGTGGTTTGGTATTTAAAAACTCATGTTGGATCTGAATCTTTTAATTAATTTACATTATGTATGATATGGATTTAGTGCTGTACCAAGCAGATTGGAATATAATGTATATGTCATGTTGTCAAACATTGTGTAAACAACATTTTATCTAACTTGTGACCAACAGAATTTAAAGAGCAACTTAATACCAGGCTGAAAAGCTGTGTTTTCTTGCCCTCTCTGGTTGAAAGTTTCAGGCTATCATCACATCATCGCTGATGAAGGTGTGGTTGGTGTTGGTCAGAAATGTGCTCTTTTGCACCTGTAATCACACCAACAATGATGTCGCAGCATCCTGGAGTACACCTGTACATCACTGCAGCGAGGTGAGAAGTTGAACCACTCGAGTTCATCAATGATTTTCAGGCGTTGTTAAGTTACTCTTTAAGTAGAATAACGGGAGCATGCTTAAGTGGTCAAAACACTTGTGGCCTACAATAACACGACAATGCTGAACGGTAAAACACATCCATTAGGCCTCCAGCTGTTTTCACAGACACATCATCACAGTATTATCATTAGGTGTCCTTTAATTAGGCTACTAGATGACCTGAGTATTTGGTGACAGGACAGCAAACAATGAGACATCTAGAGTCCCGACCACACACGGCTCCTGGTTGACCCACTGACACAACAGACAGCTTTCAGCTCCTGAGCTGTTAGAGGAAACTACTCATGGCAAAGTCCACTCTATTGTGCTGATGTGATGCATCGCCCACAACACCGATGGCAACATATCTGGTTTCAGAGACATCCTCTTCTTGTGTGGCTGTCTCTATATTTTCCACTCTCTCCACAGGATAAAGATTTGTGTTACAAATACACACTGGAAACAACAGGCGGTTAAACAACTCTCTGAAAAGTAACTGAAATAAAACTAAAAACGTGGAAACTTCTTGCAAGAATAAGTCCTTGAATACTTTTATATCACCAAACAGCATCATTTGTTCAGTTCTTGGCTCGTTAAAGGCCCTGCACACCCACACAGGTGTTAATTATTCTGGCTAATTAGACCTCCTCTCAGGTTTAGAGTCATGCCGGGAGTTTACTGAGGTCACTAAATTACTAAAGGATCCTAAAAATATGAGTCATCCTGCTAAAACAGGTGCCAACTAACAGGAGAGTCAGGAGGTGCTGTCCACCCAGTCCTGAAGAGGAGGTCTAATTAGGCCAAATAATTTAAAACACTTGTGTGAATGTACTATGAGAGCGTGCAGGACTTTAATAGCTTGTAGGAAAGTTGGCCAAGAAAATTCTAGGTCAGGAAAAACAATGGTGACAAGGAGGAAAGAGTTTAATACCGACATCAGACTTGGTTCCTCTCAAGGGTTTCACATGGCAAATTCAATAGAGGACCTTTGGCATATTAATACAGAATGAAGTCGCACAAAGATGCCCTGGTGCACCATGCCGCCGGTGAATGGGCAAGGGGAACTCAACACCGTACTAATCAATTTTCACAACTTAAAATCCAGGCCAGTGGATTAAATTATGCATGCTAAAGGATTGTGGACAGCTTGATGGGGAGAAATACGATCCAAAAAAAGATTATCATTTGGAAAGAGCAAGATCGTTTCATTAGGCTTGACAGAGGAGTTGTGACAGATTTCCCTCACAGCAAGTTTTGTGTTTTTTAAACAAAGATGAACAAATTAAGGACACTGGAAAAGGATGACTTCTGTCAGATAAAGTCCTACATTTGTGTGCATCTTCAACCAACTTAACAGTCGGTAGGTTTGAATTATAAAACATATGAATCTACATGCTTAAAACAAATTCATCACTTTCTTTGTGCCTTCAATCTGGCCTTTAGTGTAACTGTACATCTCCGATAACTCATCCATTATAATAAGCTGAGTAGAAATAAATGTTCTCTGCAGCTGCAGACATCTGAGAATTCATTCTCACATTTATTTCCATATAACTCCATATCCAGGAATGTCAGTGGTACCTACAAACTGTGTCACACAGTGGAAACTTCACTTACCAAAGAAGGGTGGAAGGTATGACACAGCCTCCAGAAACGGTCTGGTTTCCACCTGTCTGTCAGCTGGCAGCTGTCTGAACTGGTGCTCCATTAACAGAGCCATCTCTCACTTAGTCCGGACACACTCTTACCTCTGAAATGATAGCAACAGGCTGTCAACCCTCTGCTGCAGATTTACAGTGACGCCAGAAGAAGCTGTGTGTGTGTGTGTGTGTGTGTGTGTGTGCCATACCCCACCCCGAGAGAACCAACACACACACACACACACTCGAGTCACCTACATTGAACCCAGGTGGTGGTGGAATATCCAGCCGACGGCTCGAGTGATCGACTTGTTACTGATAGATCCGGGTCATCGCCACCTGTCGGGTAAAAGGGCCGATAAACGGCGCTTAGACAGAAGTCCAGAAGAAACCCAAGAGCGGCAGCTGATGTGCTCCAATCAGCTGACACGAGTCCTCCTCTGCTTATAAACACATCATGCTGCTTTACTGCCAACTAATGGAGTTTTGTGGAATATCTCAAAATGTATAGTTGCAACAGACCGGTGTTAGACTGATAATCAGACTGGATTGCCATTTAGTTACACCTCATTAATTATATTTATTTATTAAATATTAATTAGCAATTTAGTTCATTCTATCCCTGACCAAGGGTAATTCAAAGGTCTGCTCAAAGGTCTGCAACCAGATTATATATTAGTGGTCTCATATTGTGTAATTCTAATTAAAAAACAGCAACACACACAAACTGACATAGGCCTATACAATATAAATATATATGTATTAAATACTACTTCTACTACTACTACTACTACTACTACTACTACTACTACTAATAATAATAATAATAATAATAATAAATTGATTAATAATAATAATGGTGATATTGCTAGCGTTTTTATTTTTTTGCATTAAAAGAGTTGAGAGAGTAATCACTGTATTACAAATTAATAGCCAGATACATTATCAATATTCATTACTGATACTGTGTTATACTCATTACTGTTATATTTTACTAGTGTGGACGAGTAACTTTTATAAATTAAAGTTATATAAGCTATATAAACTATCCAAAAAGTCAGGACTTATGGTGCCCAAAAAAATAACAAAAAGCCGTTGTTTGAAGGAAATGCGTTTCGCGTTTTCATCCAGTAATCAATTTTGACCTTTACTTCATCCCGTAGCGTGGGAGTAACTAGGAAGTGCGTCGGTAACTAAGGAGAACTGAGGGATTGAATAAAGGCGATTTTTCTTTGTAGAAATGCAAAACGTCGACTGATTTTAACGAATATCAAGAGAAGGCGACCCACTTTACCAACGAAAGGGTAACTAAGTATTATAGTATTATTTATCGAGCTATAAAGGCCCTTAACTACGGTAGTGAGAGGTGTAGCTAACATTACCGCTTTGTTCAGGTTGTTTTTGATTTTGTTCTCTTTATTGCTCTTAAATAATACACGTTACATGGCCAACAACACATACAGCATTAGCAAAAACATGAAGGTAACGGGACACTCTCTGTTTTGTGTGGATAAGTGGCCTTTAGCGGCGACTTAACACACATAAATAGTGTTTGGTATAGGTAGTGTTAAGTTGGCCAGGTAACTATCTAATGAGGTACATAACAAGCAGCGTTAGTTAGGAGTAGGTTGAGGTAATTAGTGCTTATGGTGTCTGTTAATTATGATTCAGGTCTATGGCTCTGCCAACCCTCTCGGCCCATGTGCCCAGTCGGTCCCGGGTGCTGGCCGGACAGCTGGCCCGGCAGCGGGAGCAGGAGGCCCGGTGGCGGCAGCAGTGGGAGCTGCACGCTCAGTACTTCAGAGAGCAGAGTGTCCGCAGCCAGAGACAGGCGGTGTGGAGCTCCCGTCACTCCTACGAGCAGAGGTAACTTCTTCATCCACCAGAGCTGCACTCACTCGGTTATAACATGACCTCACCAACAACTTCAGAAACATGAAAAGAAAGATAAAGCAATCCAATCAAAATGACATCTGCTTTAACAGTTATTGCTTTATATTGTTTTTTCTTCATGTTCATGATTAATATAATTGGTAGGGGACATGTACACTATTTCTATACTGTTTCTCTTTCACTGCCCTTCCTTAAATGGCTCTGTAAGTAATCATCCCATATATAAAACACCTCTGTAAAAGTGACAAAACTGGTCAACAATTTTAAAAGAGGAAGTGATTCACAAAGTGATGCTCCCAATAAATTACAACATATTCAGGCAACACTTCAGACTGTCAAGGGGTCTTTGTTAAAGGTGTAGCCTGCAATTCTAATCCAATACACTTTTTGTCAAATTCAGCAAATATCCCCTCACTAGCTGTCCATTTTGTATGCGTGCTGAAAAACAGTGTTCATACACAGCCCTGGTTGTAAATGGGAAACAAACAGAGTGTCTCGGACCAAGCCACACAACTCGTGCTCGTGCACAGGACAGTCATTTGTGTTTATTGTGAATATTCGCCTCTCCATCTGTCTCCGGTGAGTGGCAGTTTCATAATTGGTGTGTCAAAATCAATAAATATTCACTGTATCTAGCAAATAACANGTCGGCTAAATTAATCTGGCTTTCTACAGCGGTATTATCCCAAAATAAACAGATTTTGCTGTGATTTAATTGCAATAAACGGATCAAAAGGATGCTGAAATAACTACATCATGATGCAGACTTGTAAAAAGTCTGAATTCATGCTCTGTCAGGTCTGTCTGCAGGACGACAAGCAAACAACTTTTAAAATGCTTGTTTTCTGAATGAAGTTCGAATAGATCAGGGCTCTCCAGAATCGTAGACTTCACCTTTAAGAGCAAAAAAAACCAGTTGGCTTAATTTTTCCCTCATGCCAAACAAATCACCAGAAAGGTGATCTTCAGTGTGTTTATGATACACAAATACTTATACAGTATATGTGGTGAGAGACACCAAATACATACAATCATCAAAAAATAACATATATTTTAGATATACAGTTCATATTGTTTAAGGGAGGATTTCTCTGCCTTTTTAGGTATATAAATAGGGCTGCCCAATACATGTCTACGAACAAGAAAGAGAGACCACTCATAAGTATCGACAAAAAGTACATTCATGGATAGAAATGTTGATCATCTTCCCACTAAGTAATATCTTAAAATTTAAATGCAGTAATAATAATAATAATACAGTTATAATAATTATATACTGAAACTAACAGTGTGCAAGTCACTGCCTGTTTTTCAGCATTTAGTTGCTTGTTGATTATACTACAGGTGTACAGTGTTCAGTGTGTTCCCTTAAATCTATGTATTGTCTGTAAAAGTGTGGTGATATAATGTGTGTGTGTGTGTGTGTGTGTGTGTGTGTGTGTGTGAATAATAAAAAGACACCATGCAGGTATAATCTTGTAGTACTTTGTCTCTAGTATGTTCTCTGTCAGTCAGTTTCATCAGCAGACAAGTGGCCGACAAAGATGCCAGAGAAAGACAACCCAAGTTTTTGTTTTTGTTTTTTCTCACTGTTTTGTCAGTATGTCAGCATACCATAAACAGAGACTGAAGGAGGAAAAGAAGGCCAGCCTGGAGCAGCGCAGGAATCGGCTCAGGGCCATGCTTCAAGAGGAGCAAGACCGGCTGGAGGCGGAGCTCAGGGAAGTGGTCCCTGACAGGAGCACATTGGCAAGTCAGCTGGTGCAAAAAACTGATGAGCTCCGTACAGCGAGAGAGGAAAGAAGAAAGAAGGTGGTTGCTTTGAATTAGTCGGATATTTCCCTTTCAGTACTGCATCATGGTGCTCTACTGTAATATAACATGTATTGTTTCTCTTTTTTCATCCCCAGCTTGCACAAGAGCTGCTTAGGGAACACTGGAAGACAAACAACCCAGAGCTGCGAGAGGTAGAAGTTTAAACTATTAATGCAAAAGTAACAAGTTGCCAAACCTCTTACCTCAAAGTCTGACAGTTGATGAAGTGATAAATGGCCTCAGGAATCCTGTGACTATCCTGTGCGTCTGAAGAGCTCTGCAAGTGGAGAAAACAGACACTTTTTGTCAAGACATCCACTTGATCTGGAAACTAATAGGGCTTGTGATGTGGATATTCCATGACTTTCTGTTAACCTGAGTCCAGTGTTGACTTGGGAGAATAAAATGCTCTGGTATCCCTTCCGCTAAGGGTCAAGTTCATCAGTATCTCTGTCTCGTCTATGTCACTACTCGCTCTTTTAATCTGTCCACAGGTCGAGTCAGCATTACATAAAGATCATGTTGTCAGCCAGTGGCAGGAGCAGATATCTGAGAGGAAGCGGGTAAGACATCCATCACAGCTGTCGGAAAGAACAGTTCAGTTTTCTGTTCATTCAAGTTTTTTAATAACCATCTAGGGATAAAAGTGTTTTTGACTTGTAGGTCCTTGTCAATTTTATTCAAACTAAATTCTGGAGAAATTTCCCTCCAGTACCACCTCACCAAACCAGTGATGACACATAGGACCCACAAGTCGTTAAACGTTGTCATTATCCTTTCATGTGACTAATTATTTATGTAGCAAATCAATTTTTAATTAAATGGTGCTCATGTCATCTGTGAGCACAGTATCAAGTCTGAACTCGACTCAGGTCAGTCCCTTCAACATGGTACATAATTGAGAAAGTTTAGACACATACTGTAAGTGACCCATCTCTCCAAACATGCAGCAAGAAGTGGCGGAGCAGCAGGAGAAGAGGCGCTTTGAAAATGAATACGAGAGGACCCGAAGAGAGGCTCTGGAGAGGATGAAGCAAGCGGAGGAGAAAAAGAATGAAGAGGAGCGGAAGAGGGTGGAAGAGCTTCGCAAACAGATGCAAGAACTGAAGCTGAGGGAGGAGGAGGTATTTTGAAGTATTTCTACCGTGAAAGATTTTATCGCAGATGTGGTTTTTAAGCATTTTTTTTCTCTCTCAGGCAACCCGTCTAAAGAAGGAGCAAGAGGCTCTGCTGGTCAAGCAATGGGAGCTGGAGAAGATAGAGGAGGAAAGGAGAGAGGTGGAGGAAAGGCGAAAGAGGTCCGAGATGGGGTAAGAGAGGCTCTTTCTGCAGATAACCGATCACAAGTGAGATCATACTTCATTCTGGTGAGGCATCGGGGTCATTGGATTTGTGTTTCTCCAGGCGTTTCTTGATCTGTCAATATCGTGCTCAGCTGAAGCGGAGAGCCCAGCAAGTGCAGGAGGAACTGGTTGGTCTACTTCACGCCCTTTTGATACAGTATATTTTTCTACATCCAACATGCCTGACTTTTAACACCTTCCTTTATTTTTTCTCTGCCCATCAGGAGGCCGACCGCAAGATCCTGGCAGCCTTGCTGGAAGGACAGCAGGAGGACAGGAGGATGGAGACCGCACGAAGGGAAAGGGCCATCGCTGACGCTGCCTGGATGAAACGTGTGATTGAAGAGCAGCTTCAGTTGGAGCGAGAGAGGGAGGCTGAGTTTGACATCCTACACAGGTGAGCACCAAGATCCAGTAAGCTTGCAAGAAGGGACTCCCGCTTCTCCTCAAATACAAACGAACGTATCTCATCCATTTTAGAGAAGAGGCTCAACACGTGTGGGAGAAACGAGAAGCGCAGTGGGAGAAGGAGAGGAAAGCCAGAGAACGCCTCATGCAAGAGGTGAATTGGTTTCAGATCAAAATGAAACTTTATGTGAGTGTAATTCAAAAGATGTGACTACTGAACTGAGCTCCCCTTTCTTCTTCTTGGAAAGGTGCTTGTGGGCAGGCAGCAGCAGCTGGAGCTGAAGGTACAGAAGAACCGCGAGGCTCAGGAGGAGTCCCTGAGGAGACGAGAGGAGCTGATCCAGGAGCTGGAGCTGGAGAGGGAGAACAGACGCCGGGAGAATGAGCAAGAAGAGGGCCGTAGGACAGCACGGATGCAAGAGATAAATGCTCAGGTTGGCATATAGTTGGTTTTTTTTCCACACACCAAAGTTCCTCATTTAGACCTTAAAGAAACCCAGTCCGAGTCTTTAATAATGATGCCACAATAGCAGCTTACTTGTGCACATTTGTGACCTAAAGTTGTTTTGTGTGTATATACTGTAGGTGGAGCAGCAGCGGCAGGAGCAGTGGGAGGAGCAGTACAGGATAGAGCAGGAGGAGGAGGAGGACAGGGAGGCTCTTCGAATCCAGGAGGAGGAGATGAGGCTGGAGGTGCAGAGGATGGTTAAGAAAGGGTACCAGGAGAAGGTAAAAGATGAAAGTCAAGCTGATGATAAAACTGATGATCCTGAATGTTTTTAAATATATTCCGGGTTCCAAAATGCTTCTTTAATGATAAAATATGCTTGAAACTGTCTCTTTCAGATTCACAGCAGACCCCGATCAGCCTGGACATGAGAAACCTGCAAGACTGAAATCAAAACAGAATTGTGAAATGTATATTTTTCTACATGTAATTAGTTTTTACAGGATAGTTTCACATTTTTTCAAGTGTGTCTTAAAACAACACTCACATGCATACATGTAAATCAGAACAGTTGGTGGCCGCTGTAATAGTTTCTGCTGTCCATACTGGCCACGAAGAGATCTCTTCCTAACGTTATTCCAAGTAACTGATGGGGGACAAAATTCACATTCCTCATTTAATGTAAACATGCATTTCAAAGTTCATCAAATCAAGTGGGGACCTTTTCTTTTAGTGCTCTCCTGGACAGTGTTTTCTTGCTGAGCCGCAGTGGACGGACAGTAACACGAGGAAAGAATTTTGTACTAAAAAGATTATTCCCACTTGATTTGAAAACTCAGACTCCTGAAGCCACATATTACCTTCGATTAAACTCTTACTTTGATTTAATCGGTTAAACCTTAGAATCCTTTTTTGCACCCCATCTCTCACATTTGAACTACCTTGTGAAGGGATCCTTTCACAGCCAGTATGCAGAGGATGACCAATTTCATCAACCACTAACTCTTTAAATGTACATTTGGACATGTGAGTATTGTTTTAAGACAGATGTGAAAAAATGTGAACCTATCCTTTAATGCCTTTGAAAGACTGAAGCATTTGTGTAGGTTAATTTAAAATTTAATGCTGTTTGTTTGCATATGTAGAAAATAATTGATTGATTTTTCTTTTGCACTTTTAGAGCTGTATATTTTCTATCCTGAATTTGTAGACTGTTTTAATAAAACTAATACAACAAATCAATTCCAATGGAGAGGATGAACAATTTCTTAAGGCAACAGAAAGTGAAAACCACAACAGGCTATAGTTATAAATTAAGTTTATTTAGAAAATAATTATTTTTCCGAAGTGCAACTTAACAGCTGCATCACATACATCCCTGCACTCCATTCAAGTACAGAGAGGGACATTACCTTGATCAGATTTCACAATGACAATGAACTCTGAAACACTTGGTGAGGATGAACGTTGGGTTGCACAATTATACAGGAGACGTCTAGAGTTCTATCCCATATGTTGCACATTAAATACAAAACTAGCAGCAACGGAACAGAGCACAAAACACATGGACATACATACAATATGGTTATTAGCTCTGAATAACATCAGCAACACTGCGATGGCACACAAGACCGCAGAATACAATGCAGCGTGGAGCCTGTTAGAAACACACAGAATCATTTTAACTTAATACAACAACATTTTGGCGCTGGTGAAGGATATAACTTGGCCCCTGAACAAGTGTTATTTGCATTCACTGACTTGACAAATGGGCATACATAAATAGCTGCAATAAATGCGCTGCAGACTGGATTACACTTGGACAGGGGACAAACCATATAAATAGCTTTTCCGATGCAACAAACATTAACATTGCAGAGCTACAACGTGTGCATAAATGAAGTTCCCAACATTTAATGGAGGTTAGCTAAATGGTCAATTTGTTTTTGAAGATTAAACTTTACAGTATGATGATGCTTGCACAGTGCAATTAATGAGAGGAAGCTCCTTTAGCTACGAGAGTGTTAGCAACAGCATTCAATGACAGTGGATTCATGACTCGTTTATGGCTTTTCAGCATCCATGTCTGGCTTTGGACTGATAACATTAACCAATATCATCATGTGGATTTACTGTACTGTGCTTAATTCCCTCTCTCAATAAAAGGTATTTACATTATGGACTGATTCAAGATTATTTGTGCCGAAGAGCGAGTTTAGTTTCAGAGTAATGTAGAAATGATTACAGTTCCCAGGCCTGCTAGCTGTTGCATCTAAACATGATTTGTGGAAGTTATTATTTTACCTCAAAGAGAAATTGTGCTATTACAACAGCTGGGTATCCCTAAGTAAAGTTGCTGACTTTTTCCCTTAACACTCAGATTTTGTCCAGAGTTGGCTTTAAATATTGTCAATATTTATTCATAAATTAAAAAAAAAACAATGCATGCATATACCACAAATACAAAAAACAACAAAATCATTAAAAATATATATAAGAACAAAACTGAGATGCAGACTGCTTTGCAGCCCTGTAAGTGCTGTTAGTTGGTATTCTCCTTTGTGGTGATGGTCACAAGCTGCTTGGCTGCCTTGGCAATGTCATAAGCACATTGGATGACCTGCTGGGTGACCAGCTGCATGTCCGGTCCTGGGCAGCCCTCTGAAGGCACCGCCTTCCTGCACTCGCTCTGAAGCCGGTACGCACTGGAGGTCAACAAGCGCAGAGAGCCTCTCACAGTCTCCGAGCGTGGCTTCTGCAGAGGAAGGTTAAAATATCTTAATACTAGTATTAATAATCTTAATACTAATGGAAAGTGTCTGTTCAAAAGTTGACAGATTTGTGCTGAGAGGCGGTTTAGTGACCCTTTAGAACCACATTGACCTCTGCTGGCCTGAATCTGGCCAGGACCTAATTTGGGTTGTCCATATGGTCTTTTCTTTTAACACACTTATGCACACTTAAGAATATGTATATTTAACACACAAGAATAGACGATATATCTATATTTAGGAGCAATTCATTGTTTTTTAATTTGAATAAAGAACAAAGTAAAATAATACATCAGGAATTGGCTCAATTGAAAATATGTCTTTGAAACTCAGGTGTTTGTGCTTGTAATACCTTCAAAATAACAAATAAAACTAACTGGCTGATTTATCCATTCTCTCCAAGCAAAATATACACAAACTTGTTTCCATACCTTGGGAAAGAGGGCAGCCATTTCTGTTACAGCCACATGTATTCTTTCTGAGCAGGGTATGAAGCTGTGAGGAGAAGAGATTTGTCGATGAGTTCAACACATTGATGAATATTAATAAAATATCAATTGACCAAAAGCTCTTACATGCAAGTCAACGTACAGAATAAGGTACTATACACTATTCACAACACACCGTGCATTATCATCTTCACCTTCAGGTTAACATCAACTGACAGAACATGCTATTTAACACATATTTTTAGCATTGTAAGTACAACGCAGTCTTATTCTATAACACATTTTTGTCTAAAAACTTATGGCCACACAGCAGAAACAACATCAACCTGAAAAATGTGTGCATATCAAAACAAAGTCATTGCATAGACGTAATTTCATCAGCTAGCCGAAGCAAATTCAAAGTCAGTGCTTGAAGAGAAAAACTTAAATACATTCAGTAGCACACCAAAGGAAAAGAGAGAGCTCGTTAGCAGGTGAGACAGAAGGAAAAGGGCGAGGCAGAAACTGTGTGAGGGAGAGGAAAATAAAACTGTGCCTGGGAGGCAGGGACAGAGGCCAGAGTACCAGGAGGTGGGGTCAGGGGACCGGAGGCTGAGCGGCTGAAGGGGAGGGGGGGCCTTCTCGGCCCAGGGCACCAGAGTGCTGAAACATCCCAGGCTGTGCCTGAGCCGACGCACACCTTCACGCTCACATGGTCTGCTCACAGGGGTGAGGGACGGGGACACCAAAACAACATCATAACAGCGGAGCAGAGTGGAAGTAGAATGAGGGGGAAGAGTGAAGATGACAAGACAAAAAGGGGAAATGATAGATACATAACAGAATAATGAATGTGAGAGGAACTTAGGGCTTAAAATGGAAGCAAGAAATGAAAGCTAAAAAAAGATGAACTAAACTGACAAAGAATGATCCTTTTCTCTTCTGACTCTGACCTGTCGTGTTTGTTCTCCTGAGCAGCTCGCAGCAGCTCTTGGATATTCTTGGTGATCTGCTCGGTTTTGCGGATGACGTCCTCTGTGCTGGGAAGCGTGGGGTCTGACTCCATCTCCAGATCATCCAGCTCAGGGATAGAGCTGCCCTCCCCCAGCCAGCCACTGCTCCTCAGCCTCGCTCTCCTGCACAAACTGCAGAGGGAAATTCAGAAGAAATCGTGTCAACTGCCAAAATCCCTGCTCATTTAAACTGTATTCAGGAGTCAGAAAACTGTCTTATTGTCTTTCCCTCGTCAAGCACAAAGCATCATTCTGGGCAATGCTCTTACCCCGAATCATCCATCTCAGAGTCATTGAATGTGTTGTCATAGTCACTTTCCGGCATGCTGCTTTGCTTCTCTAACTTCGAGGCCTAGAAGGAAGAGAGAGGGCAACAAAAACCGATGATGTTTCTTGTGCAAGACGCCCCACGTCACTGACGATATGAACCAGAAACAGCTGTGGTGAAATCACAATTTCAACGCTACAAGTCAAAACTCATCGACAAGGAGCAAAAACATATATTGGAAATGCGCCCCCTTTCTGTTTGTTGTATGACAAACTGGAATATAAACAAGTGAAAGCGATGCAGATGTCTCTGAATGAAACAAGCCAATAAAGCTGTGAAGCAAGAGCACATAATCAATTAAAAGCATTCAATATAGGATTAGTAAAACAGATTATGCAGAGTTTAGTTTGTTCACGTCAGTATGGCATAAGCACTAATGCTGACTTGCTTGAAATTGACCTGAACAAATCATATTCATCATCAAATGTGACAATATGTTCATTTGTGTACGAAAACTTGTAACTCCTGAAGTAAGGGTGGATTCATGGATGACAATTAACAGAGCCAATTCTAATAATCAGAAACACATGGCTAGAAACATTAGAGCCCGACCACGACACACAGGCTTTACTCATTCTCCAAACTAAAGGGAAGTAGACCCCAGAGGGTCTTTGTTTGAGGAGGGGAAGGTGAGGTTCAGATGAGCTCATAAATAAAACTAAATCAGACACAACACAACTATTATTAAGTGTATCACACTAAATAAGAATGCCTTATCTTCACATCTCACGTGTTCACTGTAACTTAACTTTATGCAAATCCACTATCAGACTCAAAGCTAAATTTATAAATAGGAAGCAAAGACAGACAAATAGACTCAAGCCACGCAGGACCTATTGTACATGTTCACACCCTTTCAATCAATGTCCAAGAATCTAAACAAAACCCTCCTATTGTGTGCAGGACAAAATGCAACAGGCATAAGCTTTCCTCAGGAAATGCATATACATGTAGCTCATACATGTTTAGATAAATCTTTGTTCTGCCTTAAAAAAAAAAGATTAATCTTTTTAGACTATAAACAACTCCTGGATCACCACAGTGTTTGTGTGTTACTGGAGGAAGTGAGAGCATGCTGTTGGAAGCTCACTGTGCAAAATGGCCAAGCATTAGTTAGAGAGGGTAAAAAGAACTTCTCTTTACACTGAGTGTTTGAAATGAAAAACATGATGAGTTTAACATCTCAAGAGGCAAAACAATATATAAATGTAACAATCTAATTCACAAAACACTCAATTTGTTCTCCTTCATTTTATAGATAGGTGGTTGTTTTCTGTTACACGTGTTTCTGGAGCAAAGAAAGAAAGCATTCAAATCAGCAGGTGCTGCATCGCAAGCGCAACTTTCTGCTCAACGGTCCGCGGTCAGGCAGAGGTTTTGCCTTGACAAAACCACACAATTCCAGTTGTTTAGCCGCGCTATGAGGAAGATGCTGATGAAGGCAGGTATCTGATGGTGAGGGCAGCTGGTGGAGGGGTGGCTCATGCAGCAGGGCAGATAAGGAGCGGCGTATAGGAAGACAGAGGAAGGTGAGGGAGGGGGAGGAGGTAGAAATGGTAAAGGGCTCCAAGTGGATTTGCTGCGTCCCACAAGATGTGTACCGGGTGAGGATGTACTTAACCTTTTGGGCACTTTCGTCCTTCGACCAAGACAGGGTGGATGGAAATGAGGGGAGGGATGAAGAGGTGGTCACAAAAGCGCCCCTTTCCGTCTAAAGACAGGGTTCAAATCACATTTTAAGGACACAGATTCCTTAAATCAAAAGAGAAATGTTTATACAAACTAAAAAGCGAGATGAATGAGATTATTGTCCCACAAGTCTCTTCAAGCCAGTGGATATGTTGAGGATGGAGTTGATGGAAAACTATATCTGTGCAATGACCAGGACCATTAAGTTCAGGACTAGAATTCTATTATTTTAGAGGGGTGATCTTACATCAATACTTTTATAATGATTTATATCAATTATAAATCAACGCTATGTAGACAACTTAAAAGAGCTTTGTTGTTTTTACAGATCATCCTCCTACATTTATTCCCTGAGCTCATAATCATTTCCTTTCAGTATCTCAGTGTCCTGGAAGAAAATATGACTGGAGAGCCCGGGAGTTAATCCATCAAGACAAACATGCCAGAAAACTATGATTCACAGGCTTAAATTTAAAGGCACAAATATCCTTTTTGAATCAAAGATGGAATCCAAACAGATGAGAAGATAAAGTGAGTTTGTGAAATTATCATGCATTACAAAAAACACAGAGTATTTGTATGGTAGTTTTAATGCTTCATCAACATAAAACACAGTACAAACCTTCAAAGTATATCAAAACAACAGCATCTCCCACTACGTTTTGTCTGACAAACAAGCAGCACTCCAGTAAACAACAGATATATGCAGGATAATGGTTTTGAATATGTATCTGGACAAGATGAGATGTGACTGGCTGTGTTGAAATGCATGGCGTTGTGCTTTTTGATGACTCTCTGTTTGACGCTGAAAAAAACTACCCAGTGGCAAACGAGGAAGGAAAAACACTTAAAAAAAAAAGGCAGAGAGAAAGGTTTGCAGACGGGGTGAAGACATGAGGGAAAGTCGTGGAAACAGGGCAGTGGAGAGGAAATGGCAAAAGAGAGCAGGGAACAGATCTTACTTACATGAGGTGGGAAGGGTTGCAGGGTGGGGATACCCTCCTCTGGGTAGTTAGTTTCCCCTTTAGGGAGATAGGGCTTCAGGCCTGAGCCAGTCTCATACATAGACATGGGCCGACTGGCCCGCGCAGACTGCCGGCGTTTCAGGGCTGAGGGGCTGGAGGGGTCAGGGTAGTCTGAACCGCTGGGGATCTGATAGATATTGGTTGGGACCTGCCGCCTGAGAGAGATGTTCTCGCTTTGCAGAGATTGCAGCTGGAAGAGACGGTCAGCAACACACTAAGAGGTGCTCTCAGCAAAGCAAGCTTTGTTCCCTGTTCTGATCCACTCTTATCTTTACAGCATAACATTTCAGCTTTTATCCCATTGTTCCTCAAAATATGTATATTATACTTTGACAGCCTGCTACTGTCAGCATGCTTTAAGTCATTTAATTCTGCCAAAGTATCCATTTGGCAGGAATAAAACATCTTTGTGGGTATCATATCAAAAAATTTAAGAATCTATGCTTTGAATCTTTGTTATTCCCATGATATAGAAAGTTCAGTCAGTATTTGGAGTCTGCTCTCACAAAGTTTCTGATATGTCAACAATATATAGAAAACCTGAAGCTGCTCCAGTGACAGAGAAACTCATGGCTATGAAGCTTACTTAAGTATTACTCAAGTATTAGCGGTTAGAAACACGCCTGAGAACATTTCCCCATAAATATCATCTTACATTCTCCTTCAGTATCCATCAAGTCGACCATCAATGTGATTGTTACTGAACTGCCTAATAATCACAGGAATAACTAAGGAAGAACTTTTGCTTTAGGAGGGATTTTCTCTTGGTCTAAAAACTGCAAAGCAAGTGATAAGCAAGCAAAAGGTTATTGCACAGGTCAGCAACACAGGTGCAGTTTAAGTCAAAGATGTAGCCACAGTACAGACGGACTGACTCAAGAATCATGAGAGGACAAGAGGCATTTGAGAATGAACAAAATCTGGAAGATTTTGTCAGGGATATGACAGTTTGGGTGAAGAAAAAAACAGCCTTAATTAATGCAACTACTTGCATTTAGTGCAAAGTAAATGGTAGATCTTGTGTGCTGGTCAGAAAAAGGAGTAAAATGGTTTAGTTACTAACTTCTGCAATAATGGCTGTCATTCCAATTAGAAAATTACATTCACAATATGATGTGCACGTCCTTTGAAGTGATCATTTCTGAAAGACGAGTCACATGTCCTGTTTTCTCCGTCATCTTTATCTGAATTTGGCCTTTTTTGAGAATCTGTTCAACGGTGAGCTAACACAACACCAACCCACATCATCAAAAACAGTGATGCTACGCTACAGTCTACTGCAGGGGAGTGTCACAATGAGCTCTGGTGTGCAACCCAAACAGCATTAAGAGAGACAAATAATCTGCATGCTTCTCCCAAACAGCCAAATTAAAGCAATTTGAACATAATAAAAAAAAAAATTAACCTCACTGACAGGGGTTCGTTTTAACAAAATAAGAGCTGTCACATGCTTTGAACATCTGTGGCCAAAAATGATCATTTTCACAATCGTTTGGGTTTAGCAAGTTATAGATTGCTAAATTGAAGCACACTGCATACATTTGTGCAGAATATTTATCCTAACAGTGTCTATAAATCAGCAGTTTGATGCAACAGAGTAAACGTAGGTTTGTATCAGCTGAGGAGCATGCTTTCTATGAAATTTCTATGAAATGTGACCACTTTGAAAAAAAAAAGTCAAACAATAAATCCACATGTACTGAAGGAAATCATCCAAAAACATTCTATACAGTAAACACAGTATATGTGATGAAGCAAGGCACACACATACAATTTCAGTTAGTCACTATGTACTATGAAGGGATTAAAAAACACTGTCAATTACTTCATGCTTTTTCGTATAACATGCTTGTTAGTAACATTAGACAGCTTTAACTCTATTTTATTTATTACAAAAAAGGGGACTGAATTGTTTTTGTTATTAACTGGAGCACGGGTGCATTTCCTCTTCTCAAATCCAGAAAACAAACCAACAAAAAGAACAAAAAATCTCCAGTTTACATTCAAGCTTTGAAATTGAACATGCTGGCCAAAACAGAGGGTGGACCAGCAGGGTGTCGCAGCAGCCTTATCTTGCAACAGAGCATTCCTATTCTGATAGCTCGGCCCTCATTACCAACCCACAGGCTGGGCCTCCACGCCAGAGAACGATCACACTGGGCAGGAGAAGAGCTCTGCTGACCGCTGCGGCCCCCCCTCGGTCCGGACCCCGGTGTTAGTGATCTTATTGGTGGATCGCGGTGGATACCTTTTTCTGCATCAGCCTCAGCTCATCACTCAGGTTGTTGTTGGCTTTCATGAGGTGCTGAATCTTGGCTTCAGAGGCGGAGAGAGCGTTTTTCACCTCCAAGTACTCTTGCATAGTAATGGGGCCATCTGAGAGGTCGGAGTCCAGGCTCTGTTGGGGAGAGAGGGGTTAAAAAGAAGACGGTAAAGGCACCGAGAGAGAGACCGTGTCTTTCAGGGTTTTAATTTGTGAAAGCGATGCCTCTCGACACCTTGGTCCTATCTCCTTTGCTCGACGGGAGCTCTTGATCTGTGTCCTCATCAGATGCCACACTATCGTAGTCAGGCTGGTCATTGTCCTGGCTGTCACTGCAATGCCTGACAGCCACAGTCTTCAGGATAAACTCAATGTTATCTGGAATGAAGGGACACAGAGTGGAATAGTTACTGTAAATCTGTCCTACGCTTCAGTGTCAGTACAATCTTGGAATAAAGTAACAGTAAGATGCTGACCTTTGGGACTGGCCATTGAATTCCCATGTTGTCTGCGCTTAGCATCACTTAATATGTCGATCACAAGAGTTGCAAATTCATGTGCATTAAATCTTGCGAGCTTCTGTCGCCCCTAAATAAGAAAAACAAAGTCACATCAGCAGAATCCAACTAACTTCGGAGTAAATCTGTGCAGAGGCAAACAGTAAAGCGTTTGAGTTCTGTAAAGCTGACTTGCCTGGTTTCGTGTTGATGAATACTCCGGATTCACAGGGAGGAAAGGCACCACAGTTGTCTCGGTCACCAGGGTGCTGTGATTCTGTGTAGCCAACCACACTGCAAGTAACAGGATAAAAATGAGATCAACGGTGTCCAGTTTAGAGGTGCGAGTATAGCTGCAACACTAGTGGAGGTTTTAAAGTATCAGTGTGAGACAACACAGCTTTCACTGGATAATTTTACTTTACCTGCATCAGTCTCTCGTCTGTCCACCTCGTCATACACATCCATGGCCAGCTCCTCGAATAAATGGTTACTGAGCTGCATGAAAATGAGGAAATTACACTTAGTCAAGTAAAGGGGAGAAAAGAGAGCTCAGTACAGTGACTCTGCAAACATACTTACAGACTGCAGTTTCTTCTTTGCTGCCTTGGCCAGTTCTGATAAATCTAAACTGCTACAAACAGAAAATAACTTTCATAAACATTTGCTGATGAATTGTTAGGTCGACATAATGCTCACTACATTTTTGAGTAATACTTACATGTTCCTTATCCATCAAAAGAGAGCAATAAAAAAGATCAAATGTATCATTTAAATTGGAAAAGCACAACGATTCTTCTACAGTGGCTGTTCTGCTTGTTTGGAATTAGAAGGTTAGTTTTATTAATTATTTGCAGCAGTTACAAATCTTCTGGGTATGTCAACTACTTCACTGGGCCCGTTTCCTCAAACACAGATAACAGATGCTGCAGCGATCACACCAGCGTGTCTGAACAGGCCTCAGAGCAAAAACACAACCATAAACAACTGCGTCACTCTGCTCACTTTGTTGGCTCGATTCAAGTTAAACCCATTCACTTAGACGCGCGTTAACTCAAAGACAAATCACTTAATATCGACTCGCATCATGTTGACTTACAGCTTGTGTTTTCTTACCTGTCAGCCATCTGTGGAACAATGAAGTGCTGGCCGTTTTTATGGTCTGAAAGGAACAACAAGAAATGTTCTGGATGACTGCCAACAAACATCATTGATACTTATGGGAAATGTAAACACTTTTAATCATGATTTAGATATAGTACACAATCTGTATTCACAAAGCTCATTAAATACAATGAGCTGTTGTTTTTATCTGCATGGAAATCTATCATCAGGTATCAAGTAACTTGCCAATCACACTTTCACTCCAACCACGCCTGCACATATCCTTTGACCCATTTCTTTTTAAACACATGTCAATTACAGATCTCTCTC
>NTHP01000602.1:199344-218325 GCA_003416845.1 Oplegnathus fasciatus
TCTCTCTCTCTGCGTACCTGGCTTTCTCCCACACAGGTAGAACGCCAGTCGATCAGTTAATTCATACTGAACCTCCACCAATCTATCTGCCAGGTCATGGTGGCCAGCTTCCCTACAAAAACACATGTTAAAAAAGGCAATTCAATAACTCTAAGGATGCAATTACAGGTCTATAATATTTTGTGTTTGAATTATAAAAGGTTATTGAAAGAAGCTAACCTTGCATAGTCAATGGGAGTTTTGCCGTTGCTGTCAGGGGCTCCAGGATCTGCCCCATAAACAGTTAATAGTTCAGCTTGAGATACCTGTCCTGCCTTTGCAGCTACATGCAAGGGAGTGTTTCCTTTTTCCTAGAGGAGGTTGATTACCATGACAAACCATTATGATCTAAAATCAACAGAAAAATAAATGCAATGTGTTGGGTTTTTTTTTAAATGCAGCAGGTGAATCTTACGGGGTGAAAAAAATTTGCTTGTGCTCCCAGGGACAGCAACCTCAAACAAGTCTCAAGATTCCCGGTGCGTACACTTGAGTGAAGTTGCTGAAAAACAAAAAACCCCAAAAACAACAGCTATTACTATCAATTGATAAAGCTTTACAATAAAGCATGTTTCAGTTTCCTCTGTCATCACTGTGAGCAGCTATTTCTCCTCACCTTGCTTAAATCCTTGGCTGTCGAGCTGTCATCCTCCCGGCAAGGCATGCGATGGACAAATGCCAGCATTTGATATTTGGCTTTTATAAACTCTGATTTGTTCGGGCTTTTGGGACAACATGAAACATGGAGGTTCAAACAGAGAGAAAGAGGTTAAGGGGTCAGTGGCACATCTTGGAAGTTCAACATTTAAATATTTTCTAACTAGTGAACAAAAAGTACTCTGTGATTATTTTCAAACAATAACGACTCACTGCAGTTTGTCCTGAGGGTTGGCCTTGCGTTTTCCACTCATCACAGATGCAGGGTCCAGAAGAGAGTGCTCCCATATTGAATTTGCACCATTGCTGTATAACGTCTGAACCATCTAGAGTGAAATGAAAAAGAAACCTATAAAATGCGTCCCATTGATTTAGACCGTAGAACGCTGACTGGCTGTTAACAGTTCCCTGCATGAACAAACACTTTCTATATTTGGACAAAATCAATACGTCACAGTGGGATCTGATGTACAACTGTTGACAATAGATTTATCTTGAGTAAAGAAACAGGCCTGCTGAATCTAAAACTGCAGTAATACAGATCGTGTGCAAGGAAAACGTGATCTCAAGGCATTTCAGGAGAGACAGTTGAGCTTCTGAGCACTCATGAACTAAAAAAAAAAGACAACAGCTTCACAACTGAAAGTACAGAGATGTAGCTTTACCCCGGTGAATATAAACATAACATTTTCCTGTGTGTGGGGTTATTACTTGTAGCTGCGTGGCAGGCCATGGCGTGTGCGTCAGGTGGCGGACTTGGGAGCTGTGTCTGCCCAGACTTCGATGAACGCTGCAGCACTCATCGCAAATCAACACACCCCTGTTCACTGAGGCCCAGCGAGGTTCTGACAGGGAAGAGAAAACCACAAAGTGAAAATCATGACACCTGCAGTGATCTAATTGGTGAAATGCAACTTATAAAGGATGTAATTGAAGGAGTAGCTCTCACAGATTTGATTGGCTGTAGTGTGATCTGAAGATAATCGAAGCTGACTGAGTTAGAAATATATCACAAGTCATCTCCTCTCTTCACATTCAGTGCCATTATTCAAATCACTGACATGCCACTGTAGCACCCCACTTCTCCCTTTTCTCTGTTCCTCACTGACTGAACCCAGAGAAACTTTTACTTATTATTATATCAAAACTATTGAAGAATAGAAGGCTAGAAATATTCTATATTTTTCTTGTTGTCAACAAATCCCAGAAAAATGATTGTTCTGTGTCACAGAGCTACACCATTCATCCAAAAACTATTAAAAACATGTCAGTGAGTCACACCGTTGTTCTAGATGTACTATCATTAGATGAACTCGGGCATTGTAGTTAATTATGAGTCAATCCCACATAAACCGTCCTGCTGCCGAAAATACTCAGTACAGCACCAAATGTGTGTTAATCCACAGCTGAAAATACTCCCTAACAAAATACACTATCTACTCCTGCTTGAGTAACATTTGCTGAAAGCTACAGTGTCCCGCTGTTTAAGGAAATTACTGAGCTTTTTTAAAAATTAAAATTTCATATTTTTGACCTGTTTTGTACGTCTTTATTAAGATCAAATGTGCTTGGGGCAGAGTGTCACAAACAGGGAAGGAAAAGCAGAAAGTCCTGAGAGACAGACTAACAAATTGTTGGTTTTAGTCTTTTCATGAGATTTTTTGACAATAAAGGAAAATAAAGAATGATGTGTATCCTTTAAAACCTCTGAGTGCCCAGCTCAGACCACTGGAAGCATGATTTAGGCTAATGTAACATGACTAGTTAAAACAACGCAGGGCACAAATATTACAGACAGCGAGATTCAGGTCAGACCATTGTTAAACGTTTATAATCACAACATGCCTCGAGGAGGCTTTCGGACCACATGCAGACAAACACAATCTAACTGGAAGAAAGAAAGAAAAGAAGAAAGCCAAACCCCAGTGGGCAGTAACAAGCGTAGCCATAATAAGCATTTAAGGCCTTTGTGAACCCAGATGTAGGTGAAGCCATGCATTGTCTAAAAAGGAAGTGAAGACTAGCAGTTGTAGGTTGAAGCACCTCAACCTTATTGTTGAGTAATAGAGCAGCTTCCTCTTTCAAAACATTGTCAAAGTGCTATCAAGAATTTTAGTGCTGCATACTCAGGAAATACATGGTGTTAAAAACTGAGACAGAGTGCACTTACAAGATACAGCGTACGCTGTGACCAAAATAAATGTTTACTTAACCTTGACCTATTTAGCATACTTCCTCTAATGCAAATGTCACAGAGTTGTGGTGTCTGCCGTTTATACCGAGACTATTCTGACAGTGAAACATCTCAAGACCAAAAATACTGTAAATTCATGTGACACTGATAGCCAATAAACCGTTGAGCAGATTGAGTGTCTGGCACTGTGACAGGACAGACAGTGAAGACTGTAAGCGTCTTAGCAGCAGCTGAGGTGCAGGAGGAACAGCTGCAGTGGTTGCTGATCAGTTTCTGGCACCTGGTCCCCAGTTTTCAGAGTCTCCTCCTGACTTGCTCTCCACCAAGACCTGAGAGTCCTGAGAGAGCTGCTGACATGCCTCTTTTACCCTTTCCTCAACAAGTGCTGCTAAATGTAATACCACATCTTGAAACTCTAAAAATATTCACACCCAACAACTGCTAACAGTTGTATGGAAGGGCAATCCAGGCCAGCTGCTGTGGAGACCTGAGGGCTTTAACTGGTTTGAATGACATGATGAGAGACGACGTACTAAAACTTGACTAATACTGGATATTTAGCATACTTGTTATTGTTTTTCTTGATTTTTATTTTGCAATAGACAAGTAACCATTGCAAGAACTCTAAAAAAAATAAATTTCTAAAAACAATTCACATTCTGCTCTCACAGTATATCACATTTACAATACATTGTGGTGCCACAACAGGAAAAAAATCTCTTCTGCATTGAAAGCATGCGGTAAATTCACTCAGCATCCTGTTTTGCTTCCTGTGCCTGCTGAGCGTCACGTCATTTCTATATAAATGGGACTTCTGAAAGTACCTCACACACATTGCAACTGTTACTTGTTCAGCTTTCACAGAAACATGTGACTGTAAAAGCTTAACTCCATTTTTCTATTTCGAACAAACAGATCTCTGTTAGAAGATGCTGGTATTATTCTCATAATCTATATTTTATATATTCTTGTATAACGGACACAGGATTAAATTGTCGTCAGTATTTCATGTGGACTAATAAATCTGCTACCAATCACTGATCTCACATAAAATTTTAGATTTGGTTTTAGGATATGAAAATGTATTTATTTATTTTTTTTGAATGTATGTATCTTTTCAGTAGGGCTGAAAGTAAAGATTATTTTCATTATCGATTAATCTGTACATCATTTTCTCGATTAATCGATTAGTTGTTTGGTCCATAAAATGTCAGAAAATGGTGGAAAATGTTGATCACTGTTTCCCAAAGCCCAAGGTGACGTCCTCAAATGTCTTGTTTTGTCCACAACCCAAAGATATTCAGTTTACTGTCATAGAGGACTAAAGAAACCAGAAAATATTCACATTTGAGAAGCCGAAATCAGAGAATTTGGACACCTTTTCTTAAAAAATGACTCAAAACAATTAATTGATTATCAAAACAGTTGGCGATTAATTTAATAGTTGACAACTAATCGATTAATTGTTGCAGCTCTACTTTTCATCAAGCAAACTTTTAAAAAAAACATACTTATTTTTTCATAATTCACAATGAGGATAAGTGGAGGAAAAATTCATACAATTAAGAGTTCTTTCACTCAGTCTTTCATCATCAACACAATCAGTACAAGTTCAGTCATACATTGTCAACATGGAGTAGGCTTCTCTTTTACTGTGTGGTGTACACAAAGCACCATGACAGAAGACCACTGTACCCACTGACTTTTTATGAATGATGCAGTCATCCTAGTTGTGCTTCAGACAACAACAGAGAGCTTACACAACAGTTTCCTGCTGATCTAGGGTGGGTGATTTCAAATGTGTTGGAAACTTCTGCATGGCACAGACTTTATTTCAAATATACATAATGTGTGTGACAAACCTGCTTAAAACAACTGTGCAGTCATATTGACACACATCAAAAATGCCTGCCTGCTTATTTAAAGCAAGCAACACCGGATGGAAACAGTTAAAAAGACAGCTGCTCCAGGTCTAATTGCATCCTCAACCCAAAACTGTCAACAACACTAACAACTCTTCCAGTCAAAACAACACTATACACTGCATATTTAACTTACTGTACAGAAGAAAGCAGCGTGGCCAGCACTGATAATCTGATTTAAGCCAAAGGAGTTAACTGCAAGGCTCTGGTTTGCTGAGCTTAAGGACCAAACATCAGTGAATAAATAAGGGCTAACAGCTAAACACTGCAGGGACGGTCTGAATGTACTTACCGGGAACATTGCAGTCAGCGCACAGCTCAGTGTTCCGCAGGCGTTTCGACATCCTTTACTCAGGAAGAAATGCCTTTCAAAATGAGCAGACTATTATGTCCTTTACGTTATGCTAACCATTGATTACTCTGTGGGGATGCCTTCCGCGTTAGCTACACCTAGCTAATTAAAAACAACCCAAAAAACGACCTGCTACTTCATTTAACTGTTGCTAGCCGTTTTGTTTTGGCTAGCGTTTGCGTTACAACCATTATAACGTTACACCGCGCAGGAGTAATGCTGCTTCCCTGCAAGTTAGCTGACTTAGCACCTGATTAGCTAACTAGCCTGTGCCCGTTTGGTAGTTTACTCTTCAGTCTCTGGTAGACAGCAGCACCACATAGAGCTTCCCCAGCGGCAGCTGCGACTGTGACCTAGTGTCTGAGCGACACTGTGCCCTGAGGTTAGCCTTTCAGGGTGTAAACTTCTCCCCGGCTTCAGAGAAATAACGCCTCCTTGCCTCTTCCGCTTGGATGAGCATACCCCAATCGTCGCCCTGATTTTTACAGCCACAGTTGAGAATAAAACCTAAAACACAATGTGTTTGGTTGCTGTGTGTTTGGACGATACATAACCTTAGAGACTAAACTGAGGGCAAGAAAACACAATGACAAAGGAAGGAGCAGGAGGTGAGTTTGATCTATTCACCTTCGTGACACGGTGCAAAAAGAGTACAACTAATAATGACGCTTACACCGGCGGTCATCTTTTAAAACACCTTTTTGCACATCAATATCACTGCTGCACTTTTACATAAAATAACAACAAAACAATAAATCAACAACATTACACAACTGACATCAGCCTTGAGACAGGATGGATCAACAGACCCATTGTGTTAAAAACTATATATCCGCAGAACAGCAACGGTCACCAAGGAAGCATACGTTAATAAAGCAAACCGATACAGGTAATGTAACATCACCTGTGATTAACAGTTTAAAAACAAGTGTCTCTAACGTTATGAACATCTATTACACAGTTGTATCCTGGCGGTAAAGTTTCAGATTTTCAACCTCCCCGTAACGTAAAAGCGCCCACCTCATTTCGACATTATGGGCATAACAGTCACATTTATTGTCTGGATACAATATTTACAATACGTTTTGTCATTGTTTATAGTACAAAATGGCGTTAAATTAAATATTAACGTATCAAAAGCATAAAAGTGAGAAACGGAGTCACGTTTATACAGAAATTGTACTTTTGTTTGAATGTTTTGCAACCCCCATGCGGACATGTTGAATGGTTCCGTCCAACTGGAACTGACTATTCTTTTTTTTGTAAACGCGATGGTTTTATTTTCAAATTACGTTTCTGTCGTGTGTTAACCAAATAAATAATTGTTATTACACATAAATTAAGTTCTGTTTTAAAGAGTGTTCAGAGGATATCTTAATTAGATGGTATTAATTAGATTGTGAGTGTATTTCTACATAGGACACCCCTGTCAGTATCGGGCACTACGCCTGGCACTTCCTTGTTCAAAAGTTTTATTTAGGGGAAGGCTTGAGGAAAAGTTGGACACCGGTTTTGATATTTCGACGCTGTAGTTGTGAAATATTAAGAACATGGATCATATTTATCGCACATTTTGGCACAACTAGCGTGTGGGTGTCGCAGTTTTTCCCATGGCTGTAATTATTAGAGGCTGGCTAACGTTGCACTGAGCGGCTCCACAAAGAGGAAGATGTCCACGGCTAACGTTAGCGAAGACATCAGGGAGAAGTTTCCCCTGCACTCCGCTGTGTGGGAGAACGATTACAGGAAGCTGGAGGAACAAATAACGTTACCACAGGTCGGTAAAACACTGTAAGATATGTTACAAACCTAAACCTCCACACTGACGCTTGCTAGCTAGATGAAGCCAGGGGTGAGATGTCAAATCTCCGCAGCCATCCAGTTAAAGTAGGCCAGTCGTGTTGACAGATGCTCCGTAGTGTCACACACAGATAAGGTCTGAAATATCTCCGAGGACACAGATATTGACTGATCAACAGGTTTGGAGTTTATATTAAAAAAATGTATTTCAGTACAGATTGATTGTCTGGTTCCAGTTGTTAATTTAGGCTACTAATTAACCCAATTCATTGGATCACTGAAACACAGAATATAATCTGGCTAGATATGATAACAAAAGAACTGCTTTACCAAACAAATGTATAGGTTTTGTTTGTGTTGCATATCGGACAATTCACATATGAATTGTGCTGTTATTATTCCAAACAGTTAACAGTGGTATTGTGTCATATTTACAATGTTTTTCCTGTCAAACATGCAGCTGGCTAATCTAACTTATGATTAGTGTTGCTCATTTTTCAAAAGCATCTCTAATCTCATTGTGTTTTTCCTCTCATCACAGTTAATACTGTGTACTGTTGCAATATAATTACCATGATCCAGCTGTTGATTGTCACTACCCAGCAATGCTGATCAATAACACATTTATCTCAGTAGCATGACTCACATGAGCACCAGACATGATGCTCAGTGTTGTCAGTGTACTGACTGCTGCACTCCTGTATCATTATCAGTGATGACTACAGTAGGGCTGCAACTAATGCTTGTATTCATTATCGATTAATCTGTACATCATTTTCTCGATTAATCGATTAGTTGTTTGGTCCATAAAATGTCAGAAAATGGTGGAAAATGTTGATCACTGTTTCCTAAAGCCCAAGGTGACGTCCTCAAATGTCTTGTTTTGTCCACGACCCAAAGATATTCAGTTTACTGTCATAGAGGACTAAAGAAACCAGAAAATATTCACACTTGAGAACCCGAAATCAGAGAATTTGGACACCTTTTCTTAAAAAATGACTCAAAATGATTAATCGATATCAAAACAGATGGAGATTAATTTAATAATTGACAACTTATCGATTAATTGTTGCAGTTCTAGTGCAATATAATTACTATGATCCAGCCACTATGATTGTTACTGCCCAGCAATGCTGATCAATAACACATTTATCTCAGTAGCATGACTCACAGGAGGACCAGACATGATGCTCAGTGTTGTCAGTATTCTGACTACTGCACTCCTGTATCATTATCAGTGATGACTTAAAGTAAAAGGTGTAAAACTATGACTCTATGATATGACATGAAGGCCCTCAGGTACTCTACTCTGTGTAGTCTAACTGGGTGCCTAGATTTCATTACACAAATAAAGGTGCAGGGGAAACGCATGTTTTCTCCTTGATTTTCTCAGAATGACGTCGAGGCTGTGGATCCCAGAGGTCGGACACCTCTGCACCTGGCAGTGTCGCTGGGGCACCTGGAGTCAGTGAGAGTCCTTCTGAGACATGGTGCTGAAGTGACTAAAGAAAACAGCATGAATTGGACCGGTTAGTAATAAAACTGGATGCTACGATACCATGAATGTTTCCTTCACTTGTCTTGCTGATAGTCTTTGTGAGGATCTGTGGGTTGTTTGATCACTTAGAGCATCGTCTGCTGTTAATGGGGTTTCTGGTAAAAATGCACATCCACTCCTCCGACTGCAGTAAAACAGTTTCACTTTCCTCGGTTATTACCGTCATTGTTGAGGTTTTTTAATGGATAGTCGCTTCTCCTGGGGAACAGATACAGTTACCTTAAAAGGTTTAGTGGTTTGTTGATACTTGTCTGTGTCTGTGTAGTGCTGCAGGAGGCAGTCAGCACCGGAGATCCAGAGATGGTTCAGTTGGTGCTTCAACGCAGAGACTACCTCAAAGCCTCCACTGCTCTGGGAGGAGTGCCTGAGCTGCTGTCAAAGATCCGAGAGGTTTTGCTTCATACATCTTCCCATTCTGTTGCCATCCATCTGCACGTGTGCCTGGAAATATTTACTGGCAAAGGAAGTAATTGCTCTGTCTGCCTTTTTACCCACAGTCTCCAGACTTCTATATGGAAATGAAATGGGAATTCACCAGTTGGAGTAAGTTCTTTGTTTTGTGTGTGTGTGGATATATACTTTAAAAGCAGAGTAGACTGTGTGTGCATGCTAACCTGTTCATGTAGTACAGACTGTTTAGCAGTAATTCAGTATGCAAAAGGAAAAGGTCTCTACAAGTGTTTTCTGATGCTGTGTCCTGCAATTAGATATCCACACAAAACACATGGTCTTTGCCAAGAGGTTTCATCAGGTCATACAGGAAAAACTACATACCTGCCTCTTGGTAGCCGAAGCATTTGTTTTGGTTTAGTAATGAGTCACATTGTTTTTCATGTGCCGAAACATTTCTTTCCACTGTGGGACATTCTTGTGTTGTTGCTTCACAGTCCCTCTTCTGTCCCGGGTTTGTCCGAGCGACGTTTGTCGCATTTGGAAAAGTGGCGCCAGCCTGCGAGTGGATGCCACTCTCCTAGGCTTTGAAAACATGACCTGGATCAGAGGGCGTAGAAGCTACATCTTCAGAGGAGATGGTGTGTGTGTTTTAACTCCAAAAGTAAAGTTAAAAAAAAAGTTTTTTGAGTTCTCTCTATGATTTGTACTATTTCTGTAAAATGTCCATCCCTGACTGTATTTCTGCAGATTCGTGTGCAGAGTTGATGGAGGTGAACCATGACGATGAAGTTGTGGACACTGAACGCTTCAACATATCCCAAGAAATAGAGGATGTCACGCTCGAGTCAATGCAGCCCGCTGAACAGGAAGTTGCCAAAAGGTTGACTACTCCTATTGTCAACACCTACCTGGACACCAAGGATATTGCTTTTGAGAGGCAAGGAATCTTTTTCTGTTGTCCTTTTTCTTACAACATGCACAGATCCAACTTCCTTTTATCAGCCAAGAACTAACTCCACAGTGAGAGTATTTCATAAGAGCTCATGCCATTTTCACACTTATGTCATTTACTCCTTAGTTACTGCCTGAGTGAGGTTACTGTGTAAATAGTGACTCCATTAGCCTTATTAATCACCATCTTTCCCTCTGAATGATATTTCCAGTATCATTCTGGCATATAATTGTAAATTCAATATTTACACTGACTTATTGATTTAAAGGTTGTTTGTCAACGTTCACTTTTAAGCGAGTGTGTTGCGTAACCCTACAAACGTGCACCTTCAAGTTACAATAGATGGTAATAATATGAGCAAATTTAACTAGGCGTGTTGATCAATAGCGTGGGATAATATGTTGCCATCAAATTATCTTGTTAATCTTCATCTGGATAACTTCCTCAAACACAGGTGACGGCTGTAGTGGACATTTTGACTTGTCAAACACAGGTGTAACTAATAACATTAATGATGGCTGCACTCCACACAGGTGTTCAGTGCCTCGATGTTCTGTATAGTGGCTCAGCTGCATAGCTTATTGGAACATCTGAATGGAACTGAGCCATCGTTAATGTTATGAATTGCAGCTGTGCATGTCTCTGTCTTATTGAAGCTGAGATAAAGTTAACCGAGGCTATGAGGAACATGTCTTATCTAAAAACAAAACGTAACAGTGGAATGAAACTCTGCTAAAGCCTCTACAATGAGACAATAATTTAAATGCATAAAAGGCTGCTTAAAATGTCCCATATTTACAGCTTGTATTGCGTCGTTGTATTGTCTGTGTTGTGGAAGGTGGATTTTGGAAATTATGCTTTTGTTTCCACAGGAACAAGTCTGGGATTTGGGGCTGGAGAAGTGACAAAACTGAAGTGGTCAATGGATTTGACGCCAAGGTTCACAGAAGTTATACATTTTCTTTTTATTATAACTAAAGTGTAGTGACATTAATAACTGTGGAGCCCATTTATGATAGTATATGACGCTAGATTCTGGTTGTTTTCTCAGGTTTTCAGTGTGAACAACGTAAATGTGGTAATCAGAACAAGAACGGAGCATCTTACAGACGAGGAGAAAGCTAGGATAAAAAGTAGGGGGAAAATATTGTACTACTTTTCTGTCCTTCAGTGTATATAAAGAACGAGAGCACTGAAGTTAGACTTTTTTGTTCAAAGGTGAAAGGAACATCTTGGAGTCTTTGCTGGGGACCGTGGAGCAGCACATAAGTGCACAAGGGGTAACAGGAGCATTCAATAATCACATTAAAATGATGTATTTTGTTCCCACCTTTCAGCTGATTTGATATGAGTGCTCGACTTTTTAGGACCTGACTCTTGAGTATGCAACTGCCACCAATCCCACTGCCATCACTCCGGAGGAATATTTTGATCCTAACTTTGACCTGGGGGACAGAGACATTGGCCGACCCATTGAACTGAGCATTCGAACACAGAAGTAAGGAAGCTTTACGGCTACAGAAACCTCACACTTTATCCCTCGTTGCTGTGTGTTCTCAAGACATTAAGTTGTGTGCACATTTTTCTTTAATCTTGTGTCACGCAGGTTCAAAGGTACACTGTGGATGAGCGAGGAACACCCTCTGTCCCTGGTGGAGCAGGTGACCCCCATTATCGACCTCATGGCTCGGACCAGCTCCCATTTCGCGCGGCTACGAGACTTTGTGACCCTGAAGTTTCCTCCTGGATTTCCTGTTAAAATAGGTAGGTGACATTCCTATCAAGTTGTATAGAAACTACGCTTTGAAGAAGCACATAAAGCTATCGTCTCACTCCCCCTCTGAAGTTTGTCTTTACGTCCGATCTGTTGTGTTTACTTCTCCTGCAGAGATTCCCCTGTTTCATGTGCTGAATGCCAGGATTACATTTGGTAACGTGAACAAATGCAGTACTGAAGAGGAGGCGAACACAACGCCAGCAGCCACACCGACATCCTCAGGAGAAGAGGAAGAAGCTGCAGGTAGGAATGCAGCCAGTTTAACAAATAAATGTGACGGAATATTAAAATAGTTGCACGTCTGTGATTCCTAAACCGCTGCTTTTCATTTGGTTTTCATCCGTCCAGCACTGCCTCCGTTTCAAGTGTGTCCTTCAGTGTTTGAGGTGCCTGTCAGTTACCACCGCCGAGGAGGCAGCCGACACACACCCATGTCCAACAACGACGAGGAGCTTTTGCAGTACGCCATCCATCAGAGTCTCCTGGAGTCTCGCAGAGTCCCGGGACAGGTCAGAAATATTATCACTTAATCAGCTCACACGAACCATTTTCTCCATGCTCTCCATGATTTTTGCTGCATCCTTTAAATACTCCTGATGTTTGTGTCATTGTAGGAGGGGATTTGGGATGATGCTGATGGGGAATTCACTGATGTAATGCCCAGTAGCCAGAGTGACAGGTAGGACTTAAGGTTGCAATTACATAATTACATGTGGTAAAAGGAACAGTGCTTGCTACTTGCTTGTCCTACGGGGATTTAGACGACTGTTTGTTCGCCTCTTGTATGTGTCGGTAAAAGCCACAGAACTGAGCTGGATCTCACTTTCCCCTCTCAATGTCATTCTAGGAGTATCCCAGAGGGGGTGCTAGTGGAATATGGAGACACCTCCAGCCCTGCCAGCTCCCCCTCCGCCTCCAGCCCGGACTCAGAACTCCGCCTGGCCATGGAGCTCTCTGCGCGAGCTCAAGCGGAAGAGGAGAGGATGAGGAAGCAGGAGGAAGAGGAGCTGGAGAGGATACTGCAGCTGTCGCTCACTGAGAAGTAAAAGGAATAAGAGGGAATAATAATACAACTTTTCCAGATCGAGAAGCAACCACCACACCTCAACCTTCCTTCCTAACCACTCTAGTCATCTATGCAACCGCAGATTTCTTTCTGTAACAAATCATTCTTGCACAGGCAATATCAGACTCTCGGTATCCAATATTTTCCAAAAGGTATTTTTGGTAAGAGCATACTCCTTTATATATTTCTATCTCAGCATAGCGTGTCTCCATCCTCAAGCTTAATTCATGGACTCTCTGATATAATTTCAGGTCGGTTCTTCTTTTTATTTATTTCTTTTCTTTTCCAAATCAGAATCACAGCAGCAACCCACATGTGTCGATCATATTGTTGTCCAGAGTGGGGTCAAATCAGTGTAATTAAGGTTCTATGAACAAAAACGTTTGACTTCTCAAGGTGACTTCATATAGTGCTGGCACTCAAATGTAGCACTTAAGGTCCAGAGCTCTGCTGTTTTTTCATTATCGCCTCAGTCCCTGATTTTTAGAAGACTAGAATGAAAACAGCCTAGCGCAATAGAAAGCTACCAGTATTGTGGACTTAAAGGGACAGATTTGAGTGTTTTCACTGTGAAGTCTTCCTGCAGAGTCATTTTGTTGAGAACCACAGGCTCACTGAATAACAGAAATCTCAGGGTTCCAATTTTACACATTTTCCCTTCACTTTGGAATTGGTTTGTTAATCAATTGTAAAATTGTAAAAATCGGAAATTGTAGCCTGGTAAATGTTTCTTTGGTGCGAAACGGTATCAGTCATGCATATCATTTTATGCCATATTGATATTAATTCAGAAAGTTGGGTTCATTGAGTCAAAAGTTCATAAGTAAATTAATTTTCTTGTGCTTTGTGAATGTACACTCTACAGATGGGAAAACGAAAGCATGTTGCTGTGAGAGAAACTTTAAATCAGCCGCATGGTAACATAATATCTTTGCCGCAACAAAATTTTTTTTTTTTTTTATTGAACATTTTCTCAGATTTCGTGGTGAGAAAGGACGTCTTTTTGTTGAGCAACTTCAAGCATTATCACCTCAGCTCAAAAATGCAATAGCAGAGACCAGAGTCTGTGGATTTACAGCCGTCATGCAGTTAAGAAGCAGCCACACAACCAGAGATTATTCAGATTCCTGAAGGCAGTCTGTTAGCCTTTTGTAGCCACGAACAACTCTAGACCTCTGAGCACAAGAAAAGACAGCACAGACTCAAAGATCAAGCATGGCCGCCATACGTAGGATTAGTTTCTTCAGCATGTGCCAAGGGATTGCTTTGCCCTGACAGCGCTTTGTCTGGGCAAGAGGTGGTGACAGTTTTCTGTGGTGCCACTCAGACTAAACTTTTGAACAGATTTTTAACTAATTTTGTAACTTAAAAACAAGATGAAGAGGTTTCAGTCGTGCCAGGGTGATGCTGAGTTTCATGCATTAACCACTATAGTTGATTTCACTGATGACCCACCACTTATCTAAGGTCTCTCTTCGTTGCTGCTTCTGACTTTCAGGGGCTTTGGCTGAAAAACGACTAATTATAACGATCAAGGTTCCAAACTGACTGAACAGTCGACTTTAAAAAGGCTAGCTTTGGTTAATTTAATGCAGATCTTTGTAATGCACCGTTCCAGCTGCAAAGTTGTTGTTTTTTTTTTTTTTANNTTTTTTTAATATGTTAAAATTTTAAAGAAAATGTGTCAATTTCAAAATGTTGTTTCTAAAATAAAAGCACTTTATTTCCATGAGGATTAAACGTGACTGCGCTCATGTGCTTTATTTACAAAAACACAACTGATAACAGAGGACAACCTTATACACTTTTCTGTCATGTGATATTTACAACCAGTGGATGATTGAGTGAATAGATTTTATGTTTGGCCAGCTGCTAAATATGGTCATAGTCCGTCAGTCCCAACATCTGCACACTGAATATAGCACATAATCAAAGTATACTGTCGGACAATTGGATTGTGCAGGACACAGCTGCCACGTAGGAAGAATCAATTCTGAAAATGGAATAGATGTTGTATAAATTGTAATTTCAAATGGGAGCCAGTTTCAGTGAAAAGATTTCTAAATTTAGTCCGACTGCCTCCGTCTAATCTTATTGTGTATTATTTTTGTTGTTTGTTCGATCAACCCGTAGCTCTCTGTTCTTCAGTTCTCTTGTAGCGCTCCTTCATCACAGAATCAATCACAGAACAAAATTATTATAAACCTACAGTTTTATTTCAGCAAATTGAGCAGATTTTCACATTTAGGGGAAAAAATCAGTCATTTCTTGTTGTCACTTGATTTAATCTGCACAGACGCCTTCATCCACCTTATTTATTTATTTATTGAAGGCAATGGCACTAATTCCACTTTGAATCCCACTTTTGTTTATTTAATGCTTCGCGGGCTCCACACACAAATTTCCTTATTAAAAGGCCAATACGTCAAAAACTTGACCTTTAAAAGCAAACAAAATACACCTTCTTAACACGTTCTTTAGATTTAAAGTCCTTACACTATGTGTCACACAATCAAATAAATACAAAAGTAGACCTGCAGTTAATTTCAGAAAATGGATGAGCAGATTTGCACATTTAGAGAAAGAAAATCTCAGCAAACTCTGGTTTAACTGATGTAGATTTAAACAATGACAACTCTCACTTTGTAAACCCACTTCAGTTTATTTACAGGTTGCAGGCCTCCAGGCTTGTTGAACTAATAAGACAAACACATGGTCTTAAAAGCAAACTAGAAACACCTACTTACAGCATTTAAGATGTGCATTCCAAATAAATACATAAAAATGTAATATAATGTGACACATATGTAATATACTGTAGTCTATGTAATAGCCCAGATTATTGGGAGTAAAATGAAGCAAATAATTTAAATCAACCCCATGTCCCTCTGTTTACAGAAGTCATTTCTAATGAAATAAATATATTACAGCATATTAAATAGGCAGGTGTAACAGTCTCACCTATCCAAACATACTATAATACTTAAATGACCTGACTTCGTGACAAATGAAACCCCAGTTCATATATAACTGTGCAGTCTGGGTGTTTTCAGTTATTAGTTAAGGTGGCAGAGCTCGGCTTCCCCTCCAGTCTGGTCCCGTCAGGAGGCTGGGGGCAGCACCGGGGCTGAGCTCCTCGGTGGTCGGTGCAGGTGTATAGCTCTGCACCGGGCGAACAGCGGTGTCTGTCTCTGGGTCTGTAGCTCCTGCAGGTTTTCGGGACAGTTTCACCGACGGGACAGCGGTTTGTAGACACAGACAGCCATGATGATCATCAGCACCAGCAGGACCGCGAGGACACTCCCCAGCGTGACTGTGAGGACACAAACACGAGCTGATCACAGCCGATAACAACAAGAACAGGTGATGCAACATGATGGATTAACCGCTATTAGTGGTTTTAATTCTCCTGTTTCATTAGCAGGTAGCTGTCACTCAAGAATAGAGACAAAAAGACTGTAAACACCACACAGTAGCCTGTGTGTCAGCATCCCTGCCTGCGCTGCCAGGCCTTAGGTTAGCCTCCACAGTCCAGGATCAGGTCTCACCTAAATTCTGCTTCTCTAAGACCACATAAGGTCTCTCGGTCAGTCTGGAGTCCTCGAGCTGCCCGTTAACAAACACAGTAAAACACATTATTAGAGCGTGTGGGATGAGATGCAGCATCATAGCGGTGGATGAAGGCTGGAGGAGGAGGAGGAGGAGGATGATGATGGGAGTGAGGCGTTCCTTCTTCCGCTGTAGGGTCTGGGTCCTAACGCCGTTGGGTTATTGTAGTGACTCTCAGAGCTGAAACGATGAATTGATTATTAATCAATTTGTCAATTAATAGAAAGTTTATTGGCAACTGTTTTGATAAGAGATGACTCATTGAAGTCATTTTTATTTTACAGGCCGATGATTTCCTGGAAAGAACTGTATGATTTGTTGCTATAGTTACAGAAAAAATGTTTTCTTGGAGTAAATACAAGTACATATTAATTAATTTGTTTTTGGGAATTTTATTCTTTATGAATGTTGATCTGTATTTTTGTTTGTCAACAGATTCCACATTGTTTGCATCTCCAGCTGGTCTACTGGCTAAAGTTGCAGTTAATTGGAATTAATTAATTAGAAGTGTACCAACTGGACACAGTTTCTATATTTACCCTGTAATAAGTACCAAATTATATATATAGTTATATCCAGGAAACTTCCTAGGAAGTCATTATGAAATTAGGGATGTTACCAATTTTTATAAAGCAAAAGTGCCAAAAATTCACTGGTTCTGACTTCTCAAATGTGAATATTTGCTGGTTTTCTAAGCCCACTATGATATTATATTTAAAGTAGTACATTGGGGTTTGGGGACTGTTGGTTGGACAAAACAAGCAAATGGAAAGGTGTCAGTTTTGGCTCTGGAAAGTTGTGATTGTGGCATTTTTGACATTTATTGAACCAAATGATTGATTAATTAATTGAGAAAATAATGGGCGGAGTTAATTAGTTGCAGCCTTATTGACGATATCAAAACATGCTCGTGGTGGTGTGGTGCTCTTATTTGATTGCTGGTCGTAGGAGTGCAACTAATGCCTATTTCCATTAATGATTCATCTGCAGATTATGTTCTTGATTGACGGATTCTTGAACCAGTGAATTTCTTTGACATTTTTGTTCAGAAATGACTTCATCTATTCAAGGGCCTTTCTGCAGCCCTGACTGCAGCAGGGAAGTTTCAGGTGTTTCCAGGTAGTTTGACTGTGAAAATACAACGTGTATAAAATCTCTTCTCTTACTGGAAACCATCAAACAAGTGTGAGGCCTCCCATCACATTTCCCATTTCTGAAATGTCAAAGAGCAATGAAGAATAGACATAAAGGTCAAGCTCCTTGGGGTTATATCCTTATATAATTACTCTGCATGACTGATGTATATGGCCTTTACCTTCATCCTCTATAGAACTTAAGAGTGCACACCATTACCAACACTTATTGCTCTTAATTATATGCCAGGGAAGCTTAATGAGCATTAGGAAATGTTACTCACGGTGGCCTGAAATTAAAACTGGAGGCTTCCTGGATAAATTCACCACAACAAGAAAACATTTCATTACAGCATGAACTCAAAGATCCTGTTTTAATAGGTAATCTGAAGGCATTTACACTGAATTAAACAGATTTTATATGTTATGACCTGAGTAAGCAATAATGTATACTGAGGCTTAATAAGAAAACAGTCTTTTTAGTTATAAACCTATTATGAGTATGATTATTATGTGATTCTGTCATCTTTTTATCTGTTCCTGTTGATTCATCAATGGATTTGGACATTGTCATGACAGCAGATGTAAGGGAGCATTTTTTAAATTTTAATTTAATCTTTATTTAATCAGGCAGTCTCATTGAGATTAAGATCTCTTTTCCAAGAGAGACCTGAGAACAAGAAACATCAACAGAACACAATCAGCAAGACAGAAGCAACACAACAAAACAGAAACAAGAAATAAAAAAAAAAACAGNAATGTAAGACTGTAATTTGAGGCTTCAACAGTAGAGATGGTTGTTTCTTCTTGACTGTAAGGAGGTCCAACCAACTGTGTGATACAGAGAACAATGATGAGTACGAAATTTGTCATTTGTGATAAAGCTTAATGCGCTATGATACACAGGGTTTAACAGCTGATGTGCACATTGTTTCAAAAGCATTTATTAACACAACAGTAATATTCAGTCAATTGAGAATGTCTTACAAATTAGTTATCCAAGTCTCATATTAACAATTTGGTCCTGTGATCTAAATGCTTTTGCAGTTTTATCAGACATGAAGGAAAACATGTTTTTTTNTTACTCGCACTCCATAGGAACGAGCCAGCATCGGCCAAAACAGTGACATGACACTAGACTGAACGTGATTGACAGGCATCATGTTGATAGCTTGCTTTTCAATTAAGTTGTTTTAAAAAATGTTTAAAGCTTGCTAGCCAGTTTTATCAATCGCTGTTTGCCTAGTTTTCACCGAAAGGCTCAGCAACGTCAGCAGAGCTACATTAGCTGGATAAAAAATGCTAACGGTGAGTGAACTAGACAGAATATTATAAATAAGATGTGTTGCCTGTGTCGAGTTGTGAGTCTGTGTTGTGGTTTGTGCCGGTCGTTTGTTGACGTTAGCTTAGCGGACTCCACTTACTACAGCGGTATGATCCCAAAATAAACAGATTTTGCTGTGATTTAATTGCAATAAACGTATCAAAAGGATGCCGAAATAACAACATCACGATGCCGATTTGTAAAA
>NTHP01000602.1:218388-237328 GCA_003416845.1 Oplegnathus fasciatus
TAACAACATCACGATGCCGATTTGTAAAAAGTCTGAATTCATGCTTTGTCAGGTCTGTCCGCAAGACGACAAGCAAACAACTTTTAAAATGCTTGTTTTCTGAATGGAGTTCAGATCGATCAGAGCTATGCTAACATTGTAGCTGCTCTGTCAATATTCAAAATAACGTCATTAGGCATAAATGCGGCAGCGACGTTATTGTTTATACACATACAGTATATATCTACTTATTGTGTAACTTGTGTAACATTATATCTGTATAAATATGAAGTAGTATCATAGAGCTAACGTTAGCTAGTGTTGCACACTGTTAGCACTGTAGCGAAGCTGAAGAGAGGAAAGGCACTCGGGAGCGCGCAAAACCGTCCCGAGTCCTTGACATAGAAATCAGTCTGCAGGGTGTTACAGGCAACTGAGAAAGTCGGGGAAGGTCTCATTTTTTAAGTTATGTTACAGTCCGTTCACACATTGGCAACAAAAAATGCTGAATACATGTAAATTGTTACATAGAGCCCCTTTAAAACAACAGTTAAGTCCTCTCAGGTGATTTTGTTTCCTTCCACGGCCTCCAAGGTGTGAATATGAGCATCTTCTACACTGTGTTTGTACTATAATCCGACAGATGCTGGATTTTTGAGGCCATTATTGATATTTTAGAGTTATCAAATATATAATAACAATATATTGTTGTTGTTTGCTTTGTTTTTTTTTTACATAAACACATAACGTAAACAAATAATCTTGATGCGGATCCAAAGAATTGTGGTCAAGATATTCATACTGAGCGGGACATTTTACAGTTCAAAAAGGAAGTTGTCAGGGCTCTGCGGTGGACAAACAATGTAACGGAAACACTGTTTCTAAATGACCTCAAATCTAGTTTGGCATTTCTGTACTGCAATTCCTTGTTTTTTACTTTCACACCCATACTGATACTGTATCTGCAATAAGCTAATATCTGCCGATATATCGTCCTGGCCAATTTATCGATCTAGGTCTAGTTTGTCACAATACAAATCAGTGAGCAGGACTGATTTATGGCAATATTTGATCTTTATATTATTTTTGTCAGATTTGTCAGGTATTTAGCCATTAGACATACCTGTCTGGTTATTTTACCTATAAACAGTTAGGATGATATATTTTTACAACATAACCCACAATGGTCTAATACACCCAGATATATTAAAGGAAGAGATAGCATGGCATAAAAGGTGTGGAAAAATCTCTGACAGTTGACAAAGTTATTTTGTCTCACGGTACGTCATCATATGGCAACCTGTGTGCAAATTGAGGCCTAAATGTGAATAAGATGGTTAAAGAAAAAAATATAATCCTGTGCATTTAGATTCTTGAGTGGATTACACAGCAGTAAATAATCATTCATATGCAGAGTAAAGAATATCTGCAGGAGCACATGTGGCTGAGGTCAATCTAAAATGGAGTCTGCTGGCTGCAAGGGAGCACAGTCATGAACCAACCGTCACTTCTGACAGAGAGTGTCGACGTTCTCCTGACGGGTAAAAGTTGTGAATGCTTCAATATACCGACTAATCTCTATAAAACTCCTCTTTTTATTTCCTCTGTATCCTCTCTTACTTATAGCTTCTGTACTGAGTTTTGTCAGGATTAATGGATGCACTGCAGCATATCCAGTCAGTACAGTATCTATGCAGTCATTTTTCCCTTAATGTACTGCGTGTCAAGCTGTTCATGTCAGGTAGAGAAGAAACCCTCTATTTAGCTGTGTCTCTTTTATGTGTCTCCTGTGCTGCCTGTTCTCTACTTCAATAGCAGTCAGTGACACAAAAGGGCTTTGATCTGCACGTCCATCAACCAGCAGCTCAATGGGGAATCATATGTCCCAACCCACTTTCTACTCTCGTATACGTTCATACCTGTTGTCCTTGAAGTGATCGGGCCGGGCTTTACCCAGGAATAAAAATCAGTTGAACAAGTAAAGATCTGAAGGGCGCTGTTAGTGGGAATCATCGTGTGTGTGTGTGTGTGTGTGTGTGTGTGTGAGGGTTTGGGGAGCATTTGAAGGTAGAGGCTGCTCTATTCCCTTGTATGTTGATGGATTCTGGATATTGCAAATTAGCTTGTTAATTAGAATATCTAATAGAGGTGAGCAGCAACGGCCAACAGCCATTACAAAGACATGAAGATCACCATATGGAGATTTCCAAGAACAACTCTCTCATGTGGTCTCCTACATATTTACGATTCAGAAACAAATACATTACCTGTTTTAATATAGATAGTGGAATTCAACTGCCTAAAATACTGCGCAATATTCATATTTAACCTCCAGGAATGAAAAGAAGCACAAAGATGAAATATGTAATGTATACTTTAATTAATTTATACACATCTGACTAGTACATAAACCAGGTTGAAAAGGGCTGAAAATAACACAACAATCATCACCTTGCTCGTCACATTATTCTCTGAATATAAATAAAGTATAAAGCGCTTTTAGATAACACATGTGGCAAAGACACAAGTGATATTATGCTGTGTGTGTGTGTGTGTCTGCAAAACAATTTGAACAGTCTTAAATTAGAGAGTGAAAACATTGGAGAGGCACAATATCAATACAACCTTTACAGTTTTTGTACATACAGTGTAATATTTAGGCAGATTAAGGCAAAACAGGCTATCTGGAGTTTAACGAAGCCGTCAGATGAAGACCAAAAAGTTCATTTTGGATTTAAAGAACTAATATGCTTACAGTTGTACACATTGTACTGTATCTCCAGAAAGTACAGGGGCTCTACTTTCTATAATACAAATAATAATACTATAACAATACACTGAAGATTTAAAAAGATTTTTTTTCTGAAAGCATAAAATGAACTGATGTGGTCTTTGTCTGAGTGCCTCACTCGTCTCCATTACAAACACTTGTAGGGAAAAACAGAACATTTTTTTAGCAGATATATCCAGCAGCTGGCATGAAGTCCTATACAAGCACTGTATTACAGATCTACTGTATAAATATTAAATACAGCATTGACAAAAATAAAGGAGGGACTGTAATTTACTGTCAAGCTGATTTAGGTTTGGTCCCATTTCATCTGTCTCGTGTGTTCAGACTTTAGTCCAACACAAAGAACACACAATATCTGTTGAAACTGCCACAAAAAACAGCAGAGCTGGTAACGTTTGGTGTGAAAAACATTAGCTTACGTACTGTAGAGTATGTCATCCACTTAATGGATAAACAGCCCACTGAATAAAGTTTTTTATTATATGAAAACACATGCAAAACACGGCTGCCATGATTATTCTAGTGGGGAAAAACTGTGTTAACCTCACTGTTGCTCCAAGTGCAACGCTGGTGTTCCCATTGTTGCTATAGCTGAGCATGCAGAGCTGATTTCATCGAACTTTCACAAACCACAGAAAATACAGAACCTAACAAGAGAAAACGGCCCCATGCAACAGAAATTATGTGCTGAATGTTACATATAGAAATACATGTTTTTGTTCTCCTTGGCATATTGTTTTTGAGAGATAAAGACAGCTGATTACGGGAAAAAAGCAGACCACCATTATATAAATATAACTCCTACAACCACACAAATGAAACACTTGATAAATGGCAACATGTGAAAGCTACATACTGTCCTGGTAGATCTGAATACACACAGACCATACAGTAAGGTTTGAGTATTGCTATCTCAGCTCCTCTTGGAATTACAAATTTAGCAGCATTTACTGTTTTACAGAGTGCATGTGTGCAGTGAAAGTTGACATCATAAGCAGGTAACAGTCATGATGTCAGATAATGTTCAGGTTCGCTCATAATTAACTTAAAACGCTGGTTTGAATAAAGCCTACAAGCAGGGGATGAGTGTATTTTTCAGGTGTTCAGGTGTTTTTCTTTCTATGGCACGGCAGCCATGTTGAGGCTGTCGGCGTGGATGTCTGGGATGGTCCTCTCTGGTCTGAGACACACCGCCAACCGCTGTGGAGATCGAGTCAGATACAAGAGGTTTATTTAAAGAGGAAATGTGTAAGAACGTTTTTTTTTCTCCCTCTCTTCATCCACTGACCTGTTTGAGGGATCCGGGAGTCCACACCAGCTTGTAGACCATGTAGATGGGGATCCACATGAAGGATGAGAAACCAATGATGTATCCCACCGTGATGCTCCAGTCAGGGTACTTGTAGTCAAACAGTGTGAGGGGCGGCGCTTTGAGCATGGAGCTCACTATGATATACTGAGAGGAGTTTGGATACATAACATTTCCATATTTAACATTTCCATATATGTAAATGTAACTTTTGTATTCTTACATAAGGAATAATATTGGGGAAGGGTAATATATCTGTCACACTGCCATACATTAGAAAAGAAATATATGTATAAGGGAAGCCATAATAGTGTAATAATGCAAAATGTCAACAGGAACCAAAGAGATGGATGCAAATGAGAGACACGGATATTAAACTGTATGTAGGGGAGAGAAATTGACATTTGCCCAAGTGTTTTGCAGCATACATGCTGTAGAAAAAGTTTTGAGGAAGATATTTCATATAGAGAAGAGTTTAATCTTCAGATCGGGGGTCAGCTGTTAGGTGGCCACTGGACCAGTCGTCTTTTGATCTTACACCAAGCTTGTTTTCTTCCCATTGATCTCTGGATGACTTAAATGGATGATGCTTATTTGATCTTTTAAAAGGACTACATGTTAAAATATGGTATAATTGAAGCAACTGTCAGCATTGTAGACATTCAGATTCACCTCTCTTAATGTTTCATATCTTACCGCTAGAAATGCTGGACTGATGGCAACCCAGCACACCCTCCAGAATAATCCTGGAGCTTTGCCCAGCATGGCCTGAACATCACTGCTGAATCTTTTGATGCCTGACAGCAGCAAAACAAACATGAGTCGCAGTCGCTTCCAGTATTTGTTTTTCACATGCTAACAATATATTTGATTCTAAGGGTCATTAATTTACATTGCAGATAAAGGAAACTGAATACCAGTCAATGGATAATAATCTCTTGTTTACCGTAGAACCAGGAAACCGCGATGGCCTCAAGGAAACCCACAGCTATAATGGAACATCCTACTCCGAATTCCTCCAGCAGCTTCACCACATAGGCGCCACCCTGTCAACAACATTTTACACAGACTAATAACATCATCAAGCTTTTTCCTGCAACAGGCTGCAGATTTGAATTCACTACAATGCCTCCAGAACTACCTAAACCTTACAGTAAATGTGACTGAAGATAATTGTTTTAACTAAAGAGGGGTTCATATTTTGTTCTCTTTGCTTAACTAATCTAAAATGTGAAAAACTTACATTTGTAAGGGTGCTTAGAGAGCCCAAAAAGCAGACAACTACCAAGCACAGAACAAAAAGTTCACGCCTGTGAGAGAAATGATCCGGGTATTCATCCAACACAGCGGTGATGATCGCCTCCAGCCCACCAAACTGAAACACACAGAGAAAGTTTCAAATACACAGTATTACATTGTAGCCTGTACATATTTCAATCTGCATGAGCCATTAAATTGATTTGGATGCTTCGTGTCAGGTAAATTACATTTCAGTAAATCTAACATCACTACAGCGTTGACTCCAGGCCTAGATTTGCATATTTGAAGTTAATGAAGAAATGAGAATAAAATGTTTTTGCAGAAATGACACTGAGATGTAATAAATGCTGGAAAACAAGCAAACAGGCTTATCAGTTGCTGCTAAGAGCATTACATTTGGTCATGACAGACTTTTTAGTATTTACGTAATCTGATATATATAACTTATGACAATTAAAGTATCAAAATTGCAGGTATTTAATCAGATTTGTTGTTTAATTGCCCCCACTGTGGCCTTCATGTACTCGAGGCATTCGTACCGTGCTGTCCAGTCCCAGTGTGATCATCATCACAAAAAAGATGATTGCAAAAAAGGTTGAGCCCATCATGTTTGCAATGGCTTCTGGGTACGTGATGAAGAGTAAACTTGGCCCTGAAGGAAGGAACACATTGAATATGAGGAGATCAGGGCGAGTGTTTGATTTTCATCATTGAGGTTTTTGATTTTAAATATCAAGTGAATTCTCTGACCTTTATCCCTGGCTACATCCTCAACCTCCACCTTCCTCATCTCTGCCATGTAGCCCAGCACCGTGAAGATGACAAACCCCGACACGAAGCTGGTCAGACAGTTCACCAAACTGGTCACAATGGCGTCACTGTTGAGGAGAAATTCAACCCTGTTTAAGGACATGCAGCCTAATACTTGTAATTCATATGCTTTCTTTAAACCTAATTTTTCATTAATATCAGAGATTTTATCCCAAAGTGTTGTTGTCTGAGGTGAAAGCAGCTCAACACTTTGCTGACCCTCCTGACCTTTGTTTAATGGGTTCCTTTATATTTCCTCTGCAGCTTTGTGTCTGACACATGAGGATACGCCAAACTAGCAACCATAGACATCTTGCAACAATACTAATGAGGGATACTCTGCTGAAGGAGGTATGTTTGTGTAGTCGTTAGATATATAAAACCAAACATCTACAAAATGTAAACAGTCTAATTACCAGGTGTCAATCGGCAGAATGCTTTTATTAAAGGAAAATCTTCTATCTCCAGGAAGGTAGTAGCCATTAATGGTTTTAAATAAATAAGTAAATAGACAAACATCTGTGTTAAAACTTAAGTACATTTCAGAAGGACATCCAACACTGTCATTTGCTCCTGTTAAGTATGTCTTCTTTCTTTACATTAAGAAATACAATGTTTTAAGCCAGAACTGGTCGTTTCTCTGGTATGTTGCGGTTGAAATTGGTTGAAATTTCTAATGTAATATTATCAAAAACAAATCCCTCAATTATAACTTAAAAACCAATAAGGCACGTATCTGGAAGTCACATGACTGTCATGACCGTTGCACTGAGGAGTGACACATTATATGTTGGAAATGTTTGATGGAGTTAAGAAAGAGGCAGCATCCAGTTTCATACATGATCTGTGTGTTTACTGCTGTTTCCTCTACTAATCACATCAGCCACACACACTATTAGTCATACTGGGCGTGTACAGTTTCATTTATCCTAAGCACAGCTTGGCATTTATACCTACTGTGTAGTATTCACCACTCCTGCCTCTAATATCATTGTCTTGATCACACCATCTCATTTAATGCGTAAGCAATAAATCCCACAGCTGCTCTGAGTTTTGGCCGCATACTGTGCACTGAAGTCATGAAACTCAACCCTTAAATTCAACAGGAGGTGTGATTTCTTATCGCACAGAGAGCAAAGAGTGTTCGGAGGTTTTAGCCTTTTATTTGGATCCTCAGCCTCTACTTATTAAGCCACAAATATAGGTTCACACGACTCAGTGTGTCTCAGTTCTTACCGATAGCAGTTATTTGTGAAAGGGTTGTAGCTGGAGAGAGCCAGGAGGACCCCGAACCCGGGCCCCAGAGAGAAGAATATCTGAGCGGCAGCATCCACCCACACCTAGACAAGACAGAAAGAGACATTACACTATCTGGGAGTCTTAACTGTACAAGTTCTGGGAACACCATAAAAATACAGTATTTCTTACACGGATTAGAACCAATTTCTGTCAGCTCTTTCCTTTCAGTGATTCACCCTCCAAATGAAATTAATCGGAGTATCTTCATATCTTTATGTTCTTATTTGTGTTCTGGTCCCTCAGTATTTAATTTACTGAGCGGACAGGCGTTGTGTCAGTTGTACAGAAATCTGGTTGCCGCACAGCTGTACGCAGGGAGATCTGAAGAGGAGCACGTATTCGGCATTAAAAAGAAGAGGGCAGCGTTGGATATCAGTGAGTGAGACAGAAAGGGAGGCCTTTGTTAATGGGCAGAAAATCTAAACCAATTATGCATCTTATTATCCTGCTCTGTGGCTTATTTATGCATCTCATTTCGTCTCATCCATATTCCCCTCCAACCAAAGCACTCACACATGTTTAGCAAACAACCGCTGTGAGCCGGAGAGGAAGACGAGGACGTTTCATAGATCTAAAAACACAATATGGGCAGATTCTCAAGAGACTCGTGGGTAGAAATGAATGAAGGTACATATTAAACTATTGCCTCTCATGCTTGGAAGATCCACATATTTCATTACACCAGTCTAGCAAGTTAAATATGAATGAGGAACTCCTAAATGTTGGCAGGACTGTGGAGAAACACATGCCCATCTTAGTCGTATCCTCTAGTCTTCCTTCTGGGAAGTTACACACCATAAAAAAAGCATGTCATTCATTTTTTGTTTTGCATTTGAGAGAAATGGTGGACAAAAGATGAGCATCAGTTAAGAATATTAAGAGTAACTGCTTTGAAATGAATTACTAAAACATGTTCACATCTGTCAGGATAGATGATGACATGGATGATTTAAATTAAGAGTACAAAATAAGACTAAACATATGAGGCATGAGCATGCTTTTCTTGTTAGAAATGCCTGAATTGTGTCCTTTTCTGACAAACCAGCCAACCGACCAACTTTGTACAACTCACACTGGTCTCCAGCAGCTTCCCCCACTGGGGTTTCAGGTAAAACACCACCCCTCTCCAGGCTCCTGGCAGTGTGGCACCTCGGATTAATAGGATGAAAAGCACTATGTAGGGCAGGGTGGCGGTCACCCACACCACCTGGCGTGGGAGAAAGAGATGAATCAGGAGGAGAAATATCTGATTATAGTAAAGAAGATACACAGTAATCTTCTATATTATGTTAGTAAATCAACTACAATGTGTTACCTTCCCTGAAGTCTTTACGCCCTTCCACAGGCTGAAGTATACTATGGTGAAAATGAGAAAAAGGCAGAGCATCAGCTGCCAGCGAACACCCCCGACGTTTCTCAGCCCCGACGACTTGTGGATCTCGAGCACGTTCCTCCTGTGATGATAAAACATCATATTTTTAGCACAGAAGACAAGATTTCCCGAACACCACAAGCTGACAGTATTTGTGTAGAGTATTACTGTAAAGCTATTTATATATGTGGTTTCTGTTACTCACACTTACATGCACTTACGTGTAAAATTCCTCTGCCGGAGACCTGGAGGAATTCGTCCAGGTGACGTTATCCATGCCAAAATAGTTGGTGCAGTCGGGGGTATTCCACACATTGTCGCAGTTTGTCCAAGGCAAGATGCTGGAGAAAGAGGAGTAGAAGTAGAAGAGGGCCCAGGCGATGATGGTGTTGTAGTAGAAGGACACATACAGAGCGATGATACAAATGGCATATCCTATACCTGAAACAGAAGAGAGAAAGAGATTAAAATGAGTGTAACCCTTTCGCTGAGTTGATTTTGAGTCACAGATTTCCAAAGGTAACTCTGAATACCTGCTACTGAGCAGTGCAGTGTGAGGCCTTACCTTTGAAAATGGGACAGATGTGTTTCCATATGGATATGGCTCCGGTTCTGTGGAACTGCCCCAGTGCCAGCTCCATGTAAAAGAGCGGCACGCCACCAAAGATGGCCATCAAAATGTAGGGGATGAGGAAAGCACCTACACAGAGATGCATGAGGTTACTGTGTGTATTGCTTTCACATGAAGGTCATACATGGTGACTGTGTGCTTTCTTATACAGTATACAGTGACAAAGTGAGGACATCCATAAACTCAAGAATGAGGACTTAAGAGGGGTTGAACCTGAATGAAGAACAGAAATTTGAATGAAAATGTGAAAATGAGACTCCTCATGGTCTCTTTTTTAAATCTGTTAATCAAGCTTCTGTGTAAATTGTGGTTTACATTATATTTCAGCTCAAAGGCAGATTTACAAGAATTTAAATCTTTATTTGATCAAATCATGGACAAGAACATACCATTAAGGCTATGATAGAAATTAATTCACTTCCCACACAAAATTATAAAATTATGTCTACATAATCTTCTGTTTATTCACTTTTTTATTCTTCTATTTATGCTTTTTCAATCCTGTTTTCATGTGTTTTTTTTTATTTATTTCGTTTCTTTTAGATCTTGTCTTAATGAATTTATGTCTTATGTGCAGCACTTTGAACTGAAAGCTGTTAAATAAATAAACTTGCCTTACAACCCGATTGGCTGCTGTAATGTAACCGACCCTTACTTGCTGATGTAAAAGTACAACCTATTCCCAACTAAACACGTCATCATGACTTAACCAGTCTGTGCAGAAATAAAACAAAGTATAGATATTCTCTATAAATGTCATAAAAACGCTTGTCCTGATAGGAATTTAGGACATAAAAAGTGAGGAAAGGAAAACAGATACAGGCTAAGTGACAGGAAAAGTGTAAAAACTTTTTAGTGATGTGAAGGCTACAGATGCGCACTTCAGCACCATGGACAGTTTCTGCTGCCAGATGCGTAGCTTCAGCCTGTTACTGTAAATTCTGAATAATTTAAAGCCATAAATTCTGACATTTAATCCGTTTAAAGACTCTTAAAATATACTAAGTGTTTGCTAAGTGGATTCACACACAAGATTTCAAGTTGCACAAATCCTAACTTGTGAAATGAAGCTGGATGACCTGGTTTAAAATCTCTGAACCACTTACCGCCACCGTTTTGATAACATATGTACGGAAATCTCCAAACATTTCCAAGGTCCACCGCAAAGCCAATGACAGATAAGAGAAAATCCATCTTTTTGCTCCATTTGTCCCTGGAGTCCGTCTGAGTGATGGCCGGCACCGGGACAGCGTTGTTGGAGCTGTAGCCCGGGTTCGGGGAGCCGTGGTGGGTCAGACTGCCGGCCATGACTGCTGAGTCCTGTCGGGGCATCGGACTGTGAAAAGTCAGCCAGAGGAGCAGCTCCACAGAGAGGAGGATGTTTCTCCTGTAATGATGACAGGGCCGAGGGGGTGGAGCTGGTGGAGCCGCAGCAGGACACTCGGGGATACCTGTTGGTGGAGGAGGATAACACACAGGTTGTTTGATTTTTCTCTGACAGCAGCCTTGAACTACTAAAGCTGATTTTAGAGGCCCCGTCGTGATCAATAACATTGATCACTTTAGAAGATTTGTAGTTTTAGTAGCATGTTAAATGGTTTTACATTTTCATTACAAACCAGTGAATGAACCAGTAGCTTAGACTGGCAGCTTCACTCCATTCATTAACATGTGAGCAAAATCCCATTTATTTCAAATTTAACGGCAGCAGGACATGGCAGGCAGAGCTCACCATGGTGCCTTATTTTGCTGAAATCAACTTTATTGCTGCAAATCATATTCTCACAATCACAGTGTGTAGCAGATTATTGAATTGGTCTTTCCAGAGGCCTTGGAAATATAATTTTACATGAGGCTTCAGGCCATTTTCAATGAGATATTTTAGTATAATTTGAGCTTTGACACCGTTCCAACAATATATGAAAAACTGTTAAACTATTAATTTAATGTTCTGTGAAAGTCTTTGCAGCTTCTACACGCTGCCAAGTAGAACTGTGAGCTTGTGGTGAAACATAATTTTATTCTGTTTAAGCAACAGGTTAACCAGCAAAGTAAATACTGATGTTACATTAATAGTCATCAAGATAGTTGTAGTTATCAGATTGTACAGGTTTTTAAATATATGATTTTTAATGTGGTTTATTGCCCTTTTTATTAGGAAATCATATTCAGAGATGTTTTAGGATCAACTTGAGTTCTGGTGCCATTTGAACAATATATGAGAAATAGTGATTACAGTTGAGGAAGCAATCTCACCACAAGGTCCATTTAGTTCTGGAGCTTTCAGTCTTATCACATGATCTTCATCTGCAGATGGAGTTTCCTAGTCATGGAATTGTAAATGTTTGACTTCTCATCCACATTGGTTTAAAAAGTGACATGATCTTTTGCTGCTTCTACGTGCTGCCGAGCCTCTAAATGTAAAGCCTTTAACATGTTTAGTTTCAGGGAATATCGACATTTTACCATGTCTTTATTTACAATTTCTCATTTTCCATGTACGCTTCATAAAGTAAAGTTTATTTGTTAAGCTCCTTGCAAGATCCAACATCACAAAGTGCTTCACAATAAAAGACGGAAGCAAGATATACAATACAGACACAACATTAAAGTAATGAATAAAGTAGAGATTGTATGAATAAAAAACAATGTTAAGGCAATAAACAGGTGGGTCAAAACAGGAAAAAAAATCAAATTGGTAAAAAGGTCATGATCCTGTTCAAACCAAAGAGCAGGCAGTCCATTTGAACTTCCAAAAGTTATACAGAAAGCTATAAATAGCACCTTGAGCCATCTTGGCTTCCTGATCCTATGTTAACATAGTTTGGTGAAGACTGCAGAATAGAATCACAGCAGCTTAACTGCACTCATTAGGAAAAACCTAATAAAAAGACTTTGTAATCAAATCCACCGCTTTTAGCACTGAGCACTTTGAAAAGGCTGCTAACTGGATCTTCAGAGAGCAGCGGTCACGCAGGAGAGAGTGCATCAAATGGAGTTACTTTGGGAAATGGATATGACACAGAGATAGGACCATCCAACGCCATCATAAAATTGTCACTTAAAAGCCAAGTGGCAGCCAAACTGTCTGGCCTGGTGTCACATGACCTGTTGTCTGGCTGCGTCACCTGAAGCTGGGAAATGGTGAAATGTAGATTGTGTGTTTGATAACTGTTTCTTCAGTAATTTTCTGCTATACTGTGCAACAAAAGACATCAAATCCTTTTAATTTAGTGTATCGCAGGTCTCCACACAAACCTCTAGATAGATAGATAGATAGATAGATAGATAGATGGATAGATAGATAGATTTCACAGTTCAGATTCCTTCAGATTCAACATGTTTTCTCATGGCCAAAGCTAGGATGGGGAAGAGTAAACAATCAGCCGGTGGAAAAAAGGCTGCGGTTGCTCAGCCGAGGTGCGGGGGGCCCCTGAGGGCCAAAAGCCTAACAACATAACAACAAATCATGTAGCACTGGCCTTCTCTAACATACAATCCTGTCAACCTGCATTGGCACACATGGGCAGAAGAACATCAGACTGACAGGAGCCTCTATCGCATGCCCTGGTGCCTGTTAGAGCACGTCGACTCTAATCACACATGGACATGTGCATGTTGGCCCTGCCCAGAAACTGTGCTGACAGGCAAACAGACATGGATATGACACGGCATTGTTGTTTCTAAAATGTAGGGTTTTATTTTGTTTTGAACCGTTTTCCCTGCTTTCTGTGGGTCCTGCTGAAAGTCCTTCTCATCTCTATTGTCTCCTGAGCATCATAAAGGTGAGTGAATGTAACTATGCTGCTGAAATGTGGCAACATCAATTCACATAGTCATGTTCCTGCAGATTATACATTTGACTCGTTACTGTAAATAAATGCTGATGTGTGTTTTTTTTTTGTGAGCCTTCAACTGACAAACACATACAAATAAATGCTGTTGTTTTCCCATTGACAAGTAAGCAAAGGCAGGCTGAAGAGGAGCTCTGGTGTGCTGTTTACTCAGGCAGAAGTCCTGATATGGCATTTAACAAGACATGCTATTACCTCATATTATCTAAAGCCACTGCAAGGTGTGAGTCACCCCAGCGAGGGAATCCTGGGTTGTAGAGGATGTTTGTGAAGAAAATAGAGGAAAAAATGGGACTAGTTGTCACAATGAAGCCACTGCAGTAAGAGGGCTCAGCCAAGGACACATAAACTGCTGCTCTGTATTGTGAATTAACACTTTAAATCACACTTGAATGTCTGAATAGTCTAGTTATTGTTGTTTGGTCTGGTATTATCATGTAAAACTGTATGATTACAGGTCTCAACATGTGATTCAGGTTTAGGACTATAAGACAAGGAATCACATCCTGACGTGTTCATCCACAGAAGGAGCCCATTGATTTTGTTGGTTCTTAAACTATGAAGCAAGCTTTGGGGGTCCAGCCGTGCTCCTCTCAGTCTGTCATCCTGTGTTAACCCTCCATCCTTTCGCCACCCGATCTACCTGACAGCTCAGTCCTGCAGGCAGAACTGGACCTAAGGCCCGGAGAAGCTCCACACTCCAGTGCACTGAAGCCTGCCATCCCCTCCTACTCGTATTCTGACTCAGATGGTGGTTTTCTTGAACGTGTTCTCATTCATACAACGCACGCTTGACAACTGGATTTGTGTTTAACTTGAAGCTGAAAAATCATAGTCCACATGGAATTATTTGTCATTTTTTGGGCATCAAAAATGACACAGTCGCCATCTTCTGGACAATATGTGATATGACTTTTTTGTGACCATTACTGATGAATATGTAGAATCAAGCTTAACATAAAAGAATTAAATGCTTTTGCAGAATTTATTGGCACATTTACATATTTTTCTTTAACAGAGGTGCTGAAGTCAAGTTACCAAATGTCTATCAGCACCAATATTTATTCTATTTTAATGTAGCAAAGTATAATAACTTTAATAACTTTTTCTATGAGTTCACACACATATTTACAGTGTTTTATTTATCCTCAATATTGATGTTAACCCAGTAATTTGAACTTTTTCCTGAACGTATCTAGCAACAGGTGCTCTGCAAGTGGAGCAGGGGAGCATATTTGCTTTAAAATACAGTCTGTCCAAACTCTGGCATATTATGGCTGAATCACATGTATTTTACACAATAAATGTTGAATGGTTTGACTTGATAAATCATCTTTTTTTTAACAGATCTGTGTGTCTGGTTCATCATCATATCTCCCAGTCTTTCCATATCTTGACCACAAGATGGCGTGAAGATAAAATGTTTCCATGTCAGGGAAATTTACAACAAGCACACAACTCCTATCTCCATTTATTATGTGTATTATATATACATATATTACATATATTATATGTGTTTGTTTTCAGTTCAGGGATATTTTTTAATCTATTTGCATTAAATATTTATAAAAAAGATTTCTGCGGAAAGATAACATTACAGTGTGGATATCACAGCATTATATTTCATTCAGTGAAACCATCTTGTGGACAGCTATTCTTAATGTAGGCAACTATCTAATGGGGAATATACTCAGATTTTTAATGCTATAGAAAGCTGCTTTTACCTTAATTATAAGCCTGTTGTATTGATGTTTGGGCCACCCAATGGAAGCACTGCATGTGTCTTTAAGAGGCGTGTGTGAGAGGAGGTGGAGTCGTGATCCACATCGCAGTGTACGAGCAGCACTCAGCTGATGGGAGGGGTGCCGCTTGCAGACAGGAGACAGGATCCATGGCAACAATCATGGCAGGTGGGAGCAAAAAAAAAACAACAAAAAAAAACAACACATGAAGATAAATATCTCTATTTGTGTTCTTTTGAGAATATAGATAAGTTGAGTTGTGAAAAACTGTCCTGTTTGTGGTGTTTTTAGAGGCAGAGACCCGTCAGAGGCTGCTGCGCACCGTCAAGAAGGAGGTGGGTGTTTTCAGCTCAGCAGTTATCGGAAAAACAAACACGTTGGTTTGAATGAAGCCGTGTAGTTCATCCTGTACACAGGGAGGCTTCTCAGGTGATCCCTAACAAAGCCTGGGTCACTCTTCTGTGTCTGCACTGAATGTTCTGTCTTTTCCTGATGATGATGGCTTGGATGCTCATCTGAATCGCAGCCTCTTTGAAAAGATTAGAAAACAAGCCTATATTAAATATTAGAACACTAATAGTTAGTCTTTAAAGTATAGTTTTTTCTTCCAAATCTATATTTCTTGTTCAGTGTTCCCTGTTTGAGTGTTCGTGCTGCAGCTCAGTAATTATTCGGGTGGAGAAGCAGCGTGAAGGAAACAGATTGTCTGTAGTCAGTGTTTGTGGTGTTTATGGCAGAGCAAACCATCAGCCTTCTGCCAAGCCATTTGGTGGTTTCTGTTAGACACAAACTGTGTGTGTGTGTGATGCATGTAATGAGTTATATGAGGATGAGTGGAAACAAATATATGGAAGCAGCTCAGGTGGTTTGTTCAGCTGGTTTTCAACACTTCATCATTTGAGGTTACTGCAGCAGCATAGAAGACCGGAGTTCAGCACAGATCAAATGAGACGCCACAGACATTTAGACTCATCTGATATTCAAACCATGAACGAGGTTTCTTCTTCTTCTTCTTCTTCTTCTTCTTCTTCTTCTTCTTCCCAAACGTTGGTAAAAAGGGACATGGAATTAATGAGAATTAATGAATGCTTGCAGAAAGAAATGTCACACAAAGCCTGTCATCATGTCGCATGGAAGCAAATAGTGCTGATGCAAAGCTCATGTCGCATGAGCATCCATTTGGAGGAAGAAGAATGATGATTTGTTAACCTCTTCTAATGTCTGTTCTCAATGTTTGTTCATTGTACTTAATCTTATTCTGGTGAAACTGCCCTACAGCGTTCATCTGATATGAAGGGTTTAAGTCCAGTACTTTTGGATTGTAGCTGTCAAATATTCCAAACAGACAAATATTTAGGAGTTTTTATTCTTGGTAAACCACCAGATTTAGACCACAGGATTGGGTTTCGCCATCTATTTGTAAATCCATATCTAAGTTTGTGTGGAAAGTCCTTCATAAGTTCTTTCAACTAGCTAGTTTCCAGTGATTTACTAAATCAGATTGCACCATTAAAACCTAAGAAATGCCTCAGTAAAGACTTTATAGTAATATGTCAGAATTTTATTATCTCAGGATAAACCCCTCGAGATGTATCATCTCGTTTTCAAGGAGGTCCCGATATACGATTATGTAAATTGGTTGCTAAGAAACATCTATAGCGCTGTCCAATCAAAAGCCATCAATTAGGCAAACAGGAAGTAACTGCAGCATCAGTAGTGATGGGAATTCCAGCTCTTTTTAGTAAGCCAGATCATTTGGCTCAGCTCCCAAACAGCTCTTGATTTATTTCCACCAGTGCAACATAAAAGTCTCACAAGGCTTGGCTCTTACTGTTATTATGTTATTACCAAAGTGAGACGCTTCTGGATTTAACAAATACATTATAGGATCATCCTACTATTCTGTCTTGTATTAATTTACAAACAAAAGAAGGAAAAAAGAAATCATCTCTCAGACAGGAGCCGGTTCCCATCGTTCACTTAAAGAAGTCTGCTCATTCGCAGCCGACACATCACTACACTACAGTAGCTGTAAAATAAAAGTTTTAGGAGACCAACAGATATATTAAACTTACCAGACAATCCTTTGTAAATGCAGGTATGAATCTGTTTTACGTATATATGCATACATGGAAATATATGTGTGTTAGTTAGTATAGAGTGAGAGGGAAATATGAGATTAAGTTAACCTAACCGACATTATTTGGTTGTTTCAGGCTAACGTTGTTGGCATAATGTTTTGTAATTTGTGGTACATTGTGTTGTTTTCACGAAATTCATTTTCATTAAAGTTTAAATCATTATTTAATGGTATTAAAATATATATATATATATACATATACGGTATTAGTGTCAGTTCAGATATGTCAACCATACCTTATTTTGCTCTATCTAAACGGGCTAACTTAGCATACACTGTATATTAGCAAGCTAACATTAGCTTTGTCATTTGCTTCAGTGGCTCCCCAACTGTTACAGCTGACAGCTATACGTGTAAATGTTTTGTAATAATTTCTGTGTAAGAACTAGTTTGTGTGATGAAACCTGTTTTAATGTGACATGCGTATCGTTAAATCTTCACTTAGTTAACACTTTTATCGTAACTAGGTTAAGTTTGAACTCTGGAACAGAAAACTAAAACTCTCCACTGAAACCCAGAATTATGATAATAGAGACAAACAAGTATTCACAGCAATGTGATTAAATATTTATACTGTAGTTGAACCAATTCAGCTTCAAACAAACAATAATATATCCACTGAAATGGAGACAGATAAGTAAGTATCAGCTTGACATATCAACACTGATGTGTGTGTCTCTCCATTGTGTCTCCATTGTCCTGCAGCGGTGTTTACTGTTGAGGTTTTTGTTTCCTTCTGTTTGTTCAGGGAACGTTTTCTCAAAATCACCAACACCTCACTTAACACCTTCAACCCCGGGAGCTTCCCAACAAAACAGAGACTCCTGGAGCAGAAAGTGTTACTGATTCCTTTCTCCAGTCCAGACCACTTTTTTAAACCTCCTTCTGTGAACAATTGATGGGTTTAGTTTATTAGTTTCATCTCAGATTGCCTCATAAATTACAAGACTTTATTTCTGCCAAACAAACAAAGATAAAAATCTCATCCTGGATCTTGTGAAAGGAGGAATGTGGAGACTTTGCTCTGGTTTGTTTCCTCCGAGTCCTGTTTGCAGGCTTATCAGCGGAGACCAGACCCTTCCCATGATTAAACCTGCCTCCGGCCTCGCTGAGATTCATTCACAGTGGCTCTTTCACTGTTTACCACAAACGCAGACTGATGGAGTGTGTGGATGGACCAACGACACAGAATGATGGCTCATTTTATTCACAGATAGCACTTCATGAAAATCAACATTAATCTAGAAGAGTCAACAAATGAGTTTCATTTATTTGAAGGTGTTTTTTTAAAATATATCTATTCCCCTTAAAGGCAAGATAGATGTTGTTGTTTGTACTGTTTTCCCATTAGTTTATGATTATTATTACTCTGTGTGGGTTATGCCATATGGTGTCTGTATGCTGTGTTCTCACACTCTCCTTGTCCAGCTGGTTATGTGCCACCAGTCTGCTCAAATATACCTGGATGTGGGCCATTATCCAGAGAGAGCAGGGCGTCTGTGGCAGCAGAATTACCTTCTGGCACAAAATTGTTTTGAATGAGATCTCTTATTTGCCTTCGCTTTGATACAGAACCGCTCTCAGTCTGTCCCTGTCTCTTTATCCTGCTCTGATCGTGCCTCTGAATTGTGCTCCTCCTTCTCGTCTTTTTTTATATCACACGTGCACGCAAACACAAACACACACCTGTGTTTGCCAAAGGAGAGAGAGAGAGAGAGAGAGAGAGAGAGAGAGAGAGAGGGGGGGGGGG
>NTHP01000602.1:243229-257840 GCA_003416845.1 Oplegnathus fasciatus
TTTTCTCAATTAATCGATTAGTTGTTTGGTCCATAAAATGTCAGGAAATGGTGAAAAATGTTGATCACTGTTTCCCAAAGCCCAAGGTGACGTCCTCAAATGTCTTGTTTTGTCCACAACCCAAAGATATTCAGTTTACTGTCATAAATGATGAAAGAAACCAGAAAATATTCACATTTGAGAAGCAGAAATCAGAGAATTTGGACACTTTTTCTCCAAAAATGACTCAAAACAATTAATCAATTATCAAAATAGTTGGTGAATAATTTAATAGTTGACAACTAATCGATTAATCGACTAATCGTTGCAGCTCTAATAGAGATCTTTGTCCAACAACAAGACTATATTTGCTTCATAAAACCTCTTTAAAAGGGAAGGAAGTTGAGATTTTTGCTGACACATTGAAAACAGGCAGTCGGCCCAGTGACGTGAAGAGCCACATCATCGACATAACTTTTGTACAAGTATATAATTAGCGTTAAATATAAATAAAGGGCATTTAAAGTTTAATATTTCACCAAATGTTATTGTTCTTGCCTCCAAATGGCACTGATAGAGTGCAGTGTGATTACTGTGAGAAACACACTGCCCACATGCAGGCGCTCACACTCATCGGATGTCTGGCTCAGTCCAGAGCTGTAATCAGTGACAAGATATATTTGGGGATTTCAGTGTGAATAAAATGACTCTCAGCTTGCAGAAAATGTGATATTTTTGCTAGTTGGAAGCCATGTGTACAGACTGTTCTTAACTCATATGATGAGACTCTCAGAAAGCCATTAAAATGTATTTATGGTATAAACAAGTGAACAGTGATGAAACCTTCCCTCGACACAGACTCTACCATGTAGAAAAATAGTGCCAATAAATGAGTCGTCTTCATCGTACCGCTGGGTAAATATGAGCGAGGAGATGCACCAACGGAAAATATGGAGAAACTGCCTCTCTGTATTGTTGTGAAAATATAATTTCACACTTACATTACACAGACTTAGTGTGGTGATGGGCGACATCACTATATTTAGTTAGTACGAGACACAATTTCACCAGCTGTTGCCAGAAAAACAAGATACTTACCACACACACACACACACACACACACACACACACACACACACACACAAAATAGACACTACAGTCACGGTGACACATGACTTTCACACACACATATTCAGAGTTCAATAAAGTAAAAAAAAAAGAAAAGAAAAGTGAAACTAAATAGTGTGTCTTGCTGCAATCAAGATTATGTAGAATACACCATCAAATTTGAGTGTTTCTTGGGTCCCTGGAGGTAATATCACTACCTCATGAAGTGTAGCTAATTTGGATAAATTAATACTATGGCTAATTTCATAGTGTGAAAGGAATTTGCAGCCCAGCTTGAAAACGTATTAAACCAGCAGAAGCAAATGATGTTGGACATCCTTCCCACCCAGTTGTCAGCTTACCCCAAATCTCTTCTTATAGTTTTATTTTTCTCATGGAGGGTTATGAAAAAAAATTCGTCACAGAACATTATTTTTATTACAATGTGATGGAAAGTCATCACAACACATGTCAGTGTTGTAGGCATGTACTGTATGTGCTTTATGTGTTTCCATTAGTGCTTTTATATCTGCGTGGCCTGCGGTGAGGACATTATCCGTTGCATCATCTAACAGCCTGTTTTAATAGCTTCTGGTCAGTCTGAGGCGTGTCTTTGTTCTACTACTATCATACCTCCCAGTGGCCACGTAGCGGCTGAGGATGACCCTCTCATCTCCCCCCGTTTTGTTGTCAGCCAGCTTCCTCCTCCTCCTGAGTCCTCCTGTGATCCTCATAGTGGCTCTTGTTACTACACGTCCTCTTTCAGCTGTGGTCTGTTCGGAGATGAGAGCGGGTGGAGGATGGGAGGGAAGCTCGGCCAGCTCACCAGGGAGCAATTAGCCTCCACCATCACGGCTACTTTGATCAGCTGCCCAGGCGGAGTCTGAAATGTAGACGCTGTGGGGGGAATGTGTGTCAAAGCGCCTCTGTTGACTCGAGCTAGGATGCAGTAAAAAGTAGCACAACAAAGCTAAAAACAACCACAGCTTTAGTGATAGATTAGAAGGTCTGTTTTTTCCTTTAGTTTAATTGTAAATCCTTATTTTACCCAGTGACCCTCTAATCCTGTGTGTTAAAGTCCTCGCGTCTTTAGTATATCATTAATGTCAGGCCAAAACAATTATTTTAAATGGCTCAGCCACTTCGATAGCAGTGAACTGATTTGAATCACTTTGTTTGATTTGGCCTTTAGAAATACACCCTGAAGCCACAGCAACCTTATCAAAAAGTCACCTCCACTTTTTCCTGATGGCGGCGCTTGAAGTGTTGATGTAAATTAGCAAACTTGTGGATCTACTTTGCAATTTTGATTATGGTCGGAAAAGTAGGGCTCATGTCTTTTTCTGTCGTAGCCACCAGAATCATTCGCATGTCTCTCCAAAGATACCAATATATAAATGTGATCAACTTTGTAGAGAAAGAAAGCACAAATGTGACTAAAGTGCGATTGGCAGCCAAATCAGTTGAAATTAACCTGACTATAGTTGTAATTTAGACTAATGGTGGTAATGTGTCAAAGCAGCATTTGACAGGCAAGTCAGTACTGTTCATAATATCAAATAAAACCAATTTATCACCAATTTAATACCAGTTAAATATTTAATTTGTGTATGGGTGCAATCACTGCAAGGTGCCAATGCACCCTCACGATCTGTACGTCCAACATGCAGCAGCTTTTAGATTTTCACTCTCACATTATGTACAGCTGTTGTTGACATTTCCAGACTACATTTTTAAATAAAGTAAAAAAAATAACTTGTTGTCTTGTATGACATGATAAAAATGAACTTTTTGCTCTATATGAATATAATAAAATCTACAAAAATATAAATAATAGAAAATAAGATTATTGTATGTGAATGTGAATGAACATGTTGGTGAGGCATCATACGTATTTCACTCTGCAGCTAATGGCTGTTTTTAATCTAGCGATCATTTTATCACTCAACTGATTAATTATTCTGTCTATGAAATGTCAAGCAAATACACACAGCAAATGTGTTTTGTTTATCATAGCAGATGAATAACACAATTGATAAATTGATCATAAACATCATCAGATAGTATTCTGTGGATCCACTTACTGACTTATTGACTAATCATTCGGCACTGTTCATCTTAAGACCTTGTGTTGGTGCCTTTGGCTGCTGTGAGTGAAGTGTTGGTCAGCTGTGTTTCACTGTCCAAGAGTCTCTTAATGCACTCAGTTGCCACAGATACAGGATGATTAGAGGCAATTTACCGTGTTAGCTGTTTTTACCAGGAGGGACTGCACAAACGACTGATCCAGCTGACATGATGCTCATTTTCTTCGTAGCACATTTAACAGCTGTTTGCGGTTATAGTTGTAGGAAAATGGTTCAGATAAAACATTTAATTTTACTAAATAAGTTGACATTGTATGTGAAAAAGACAACAGTTTCCTGTTCCTGTTTCTTTTGTGCCTCATACTGAAGCCGTTATGTTTTTATTTATATGTGCTCTAGAGTGATAAACAAATTTCCCAAGTGTGGGATAAACAAAGTATTGTTTGTACCACTGCCACTGATGCTGTTGTTCATTTCAGAGAGGTTTGGAGAGACTGTGGCACACTGGGGATTGTAGCTTGGTGGATGAACAGTAGCTCTCAAAAAGTGTAAAGGTTTGGGAGTTGCTTTCTTTGCACTTTTGCCATCTGAGACTAGTTAGAAGAAATGATGAGAGAGGGGCATGAACTATATTTGGAGACCTTTTAATGTTACGCTTTGTTCTGACATTTAGCTTCTTGCTCTTATAATGATGGGGAGAAAAAAAGCAGCACAGAGATATAAGAAGCAAAATGCAGGAAGAGAGGGAGATGAAACAAAGATGCAGAGGAGACGATGGGGACATATTTTAATTTAAAATAAAAAGTTGATGGCAGCGATGACACTTTTATTGCCCTGGGTTGAAGTAAAACCCTGTTAACAGTGATCGTAGTAACAGCAGTGACAGAGTAAGTGACAGGATGGCGGCAGGAGAGAAGCTGTGTTTGAAGGAGTGAGGATGATGGAAAGAGAGAGAGATCGCGATGCTGATGAGTTGCCGCCACCCCTCCCTCCGCCCGTTGCTCCCGGAGCTCGATCGCTCCATCAACAGGGGTTGCCGTGGCAACCCCAGCCTTCCCCCTGACCCCATGTGAACAGAGCCACAGGATTAGTCCTGAAAGAGAACTCAAATGTCAACACAGCTCGAGGCGCTGCCACGTAGGCCTGAGAGAGAAGAGGGGTGTCTGTTTTTCTGCACAGTCAAGTGATGGTGCAAGTGTGTCATCCTGTCATCGACTTGTGTGTCCACTACAGCTCATTGTGCAAAGATGATTATCTGAAGGCATGAATTAATTACAAATGTTTTTTTTAATGCACTTAGAAAATCCATTTAGGAAATACGCGACCTAGCCATAAAAATGTATCATAATAGTTTGATTATGTAGAAATACATTCAACAGATTTATATTCTGTAGTACTGAGTGATGTTCTGTCATTCAGACACATTTTCAAGATATGTAAAGTGTAAAGTTTATATGGCACCAGTTTCCACGTGCTTCATTTCATATTTAAATACACAGTGTGTAACAATGTGTATATACACATACACTTCATAAAACAGTATAAAACCCATAAATACAGTAGATATGCACAGTGCAGAATTGCAGATGGTGATGAAACTCACTTGACATCTGACATGTTGTACACAAATGCATTGTTGCTGTTGTTTGTTTTTAATATTGTACCCAGGACTCCGTGGAAAGCAGTGTTGGCACCGAGTGGATTATCCTGTTGAAATAAAGTTAATTGGATGTGTGACATGCTATTATGTAAGACAAATGTTTGGTGCCAAAAAACTGCCTGTGTTTGAACAAAATAGTATTGTGAGCATTTTGTGTCTCAAGTGTTGCAAATTAAAGCTGCGCTATCCAATATGTTTATATTAATAATGGGTCAAATTACTCTGTGTAATGTGAAAGCTCCATGGAGTGCTTTCAGCTGATTGTTTTGATTCTAAGGCCCCCAAATTTATTGTGGAAATACCCAAATATTTCCCTCAGGAGTTGGTGGAGACCAAAACAGAGCTAAAAGGAGAGTGAATATTGGACTTGAATTTATCAGGTGGTCAGAGACATGATTCCAAATGAATGCTGTTGTGTTTATAGCTTGTTCCGCTGCCCCCAGGTGCCTAAAGAAAATCTATTATTGCTACTTAATTTATAATGATATGGAAATCCCAGTATATACTGTATGTATATTTACTTTAATCCTGAACAGAATATCTCATAAACTTTTTGTGTGGCTTCTCGTGTCCTTTATCGTTATGCTGTTCTGGCACACCCAATCAGCATAGTGTCTTTTTTCCAACCACGTGTTTGTGTCCACACAGCTGCAGTGGAGGCATGTGTTCTGCATGGGCTGAAACGGAGAGCAGCCGGCTTTCTGCGTAGCAACAAAATAGCGGCACTCTTCATGAAGGTGGGGAAGAGCTTCGCCCCGGCTGAGGAGCTGTGCAGGAAGGCCCAGGAGCTCGAGCAGATCATCGAGACAAAGTGAGAGACGCGCACATCACAGCTCGTTCTCTCACATCACAGCAGACTTCAAAGCGTACATCAAAGCCGTGTGCGAGCGAAAGCACTGAAAACAAATGGCTGTCTGTTTACTTGAAGGGCTATTTTTTATTATGAAAAGCTTCTAAATAATTCATGCTCATAAGCTTTTATGAATCATGAATCACTGATGCCATTAGCTTCAGGCAGATGCAATTTTACTTAATGGAATTTTTAAAACGTGTTTTGTTTCAATTAAAACTCTCTCCATCTGCAGACGAAGTCAAAGCTTGCAAAGTCAAGACAGCCTTCGCAAGATGCCCCGACTGCCCAGCCTCACCCCACAGGGAGTCAAGAACCTGTGGATCCGGACGGCTCTATTTGAAAAGGTGCTGGACAAGATTGTCCTCTACCTGGTGGAGAACAGCAGGTATGTTTAGAAATGCCGATGACATTCTGTTCAGCTGTTTGTGTTACAAGAACTTTATGTCCCTTCAACATTACCCTTTTCTCGTTTGTCTTCCAGTAAATACTACGAGAAAGAGGCTGTTCTCATGGACCCTGTGGACGGACCTATCCTTGCCTCTTTGTTAGGTAATTATATGTCACATTATTGTAAATATTTGTGTCTTTCTAATGTAATCATCTACAAAAGCTTGTTGCTGGACCAGTACTCTACACAAGGGCATTATGGTACCCTGGTTTTTTTTTTGTACCAATAGCCAGTCCCCCCTGTCTTTGTTGCAGCTAACTTCAATTCTTAACCAGAAGAGGTTGTAGACTGAAGCAAATAGTGCTGACAGGCTAACCAGTAGAAGTCTGTTCTCCTGCAACAGGGACATGAGCTCTCACTGGCTTCCCACCGGCAAACACTGACATTTTTTTTCAATAGGGCTGAGCCAGAAGCAGGGGTGCTGCTTGGGGCTGAATGTGGGTCTCAGCAGGCACCTCGATCAATGTGCTAGTATCTGTAGCTTTAGAATAGGCTGTCTTGCTATAATTTTGTATCTTAAAGCAGTGGTTCCCAACCAATAGAGTCACAAGATAAATCTAAGGAGTCATGAGACAGGAAAGCAGAAAAAAAGGATAGTTATTCTACCACACAAAATGATCTTTATATTATGCTTTTTTGTTTCCTAATCTTTTGTTTTTGCAAATTTGAATTTGAATTACTGGATAATCTTGTATCTTCAAGTCCCTAAAATGTATTAAAAAAAACATTGAAGGAGGGAAAAATCACTCTTCAAACTGGTCCCCACCTGTAGACTTACGCAACCTGTAAGGAGGGGTTACAAACTGATAGAACGAATTGAAAGGGATTACAAGCCAAAAGGCTTGGGAACCATCTAAACTATCATAAAATTCTTTGTACCTTTTTGTGGTGGATCAAAAGGTCTATCTGAGACCTATCGTGGTACATATCTGAAAAATGTACCTTTTTAGCACCAAAATCTACTCTTTCTATTCCATTTTAGAGTATGCTCATTGGTGTTTAAGATAATCCGACGCCGATCATTGGTTAACTAAATCATATAGCAAGTGTCTGCACAATGTAACTGTTCACCTTCATCGTGACAGTTGGACCTTGTGCTTTGGAGTACACAAAGATGAAGACAGCCGACCACTTCTGGACAGACCCGTCTGCTGACGAGTTGGTGCAAAGACATCGTATCCATGGTGGCCACTGCAGACAGGACTCTCCCACTAAGAGGCCTGCACTGTGTGTAAGTATTAAACTGGTAATGCAGCAGATGATCATGCAGAATGAGTGTCAGGCTCCTTTTATTTTGTCCCACATGTCTATAGCATATATATGTATTCTGGTATATTAGACAGAGATTTAGTGGTGCATCTGATCAGTTACATTCCCTTCTGAGATGCTGTCTGTCTGATTAAATAGGACCTGCGAAGGTTACTGCGCAAAGTGAAGCACAGCATGTCCCAGGAGAAAGAACAGAGTGTATCTGAGACCTTCGCACTTGTTCAGTCTTCAAGTTAGCCATGAACCAGGTCAATCCGGCCTATTTTACAACACAACAGTACTCTTTACAGTTGTGTGGTGCTGTGTATTTGTGTATTACAAGCAAAAGAAGATGCGTCTTTAGCATCGGGAACAAGGGAGGACGTACTGGTGCACATGAATGAATGTTATATTCCTCATTTGAAAAAGAGATTTTTATTCATGGAAAATGGCTATACTGTGACTGGCTGGATGTAATTCATTCTGCAAAGACAGTCATCGATTTAGCACGGGTTTATGATGTTTGTTATCTGATTTGATATATTTTATGTCTGCGTTGTGCAGATCCAGAAGCGGCACTCCAGCAGCAGCATGGATGAACGCCCTTCCCCCTCGCCATCAGCTCGAGATTATGTGGAGTCCCTGCATCAGAACAGCAGGGTGACCCTACTGTTTGGCAAAAACAATGTGCTCGTTCAACCGGTAACTGTCTGATTCCTGATTATAATCACTCACAGATTTATAGATATGAAATAATATCTCAAATAAAAGTTTTACTGAAGATGGAAAAAGATTGCTCCACACTTTCCAAAGTCTGCAGCAAGAACATTTTCTTAACATACTGACAACATTTTACAGTAATGTCACAGCTACATAGTATCATCAGAACTAGAGGAATATTTCATTGTAAATTAAAGCTCTGAACAAAATGGTAGTCTGCATATTGTGTTGTCATCCTGTACATCTCAGAACACTGTGTAAGAGCCTAATCTGCTCTCTGCTTAATAAGACCAAAATCCTGTCAGCAACAACTGATTCAGACAGAATAATTTCTCAACTGGAAAATTCGTGAGTATGCTGCAATAACTGTAATGTACTTTAGAGATAGTTTCAGCCTCACATATCCCAAACCTCTCCTGCCTGCTCTAAAACAGCAACACAAGGACGTGTGGTGAATGCATACGTCCTGAAAATCTGCTTTTCCTTTCATCTTCTCTTTTTCACTGTATTATCAGCGTGAATACGTGGACAAGACTGCCTCACTAAGCATTTTCTCCTCCTCCAAAAATACAGTCTTCTTCAGGCTTACACACTGACATATACTCGGTTTTCGCATTAAATGAAAACATCCATCTTCACGTTTGTTTCAGAGGGATGACATGGAGGCGATCCCGGGTTACCTCTCTCTGCACCAGAATGCTGACATCATGACCCTGAAGTGGACACCCAATCAGCTCATGAACGGCTCTGTTGGAGACTTGGACTACGAACGCAGGTGCAAAACCATTCAGCATATTATGAATATCTTAACATGTAAACACTCTGCATTATTTCTTTACTTGTTCTCGCTGCTGTTTGTGCAACACTCGGCTGTTACTGAAAAATGCAGCGTGTTTGTGTGTGGCTCAGGGGCGCAGTATGCCGCTGATGTGATGAGGCTTATTTTCAGCACACCAGCAGCCAGCAGATGGTTTATTGACTGAGACACTGTCAGACATCTCTCAAACTAGCTAACCGTGTTATGTTCCTGTGCCTGTGCATGGTTTATCTCACCAAAAAAATGGATTATTGCATTAGCCAACTCTGCTCATGCTCGCCTGTGTGCACACTCCTGACTGCTTTCTTTATTAGCCATAAAGTTAATGTTCCTTGAGATTTTAACTCACACTGATAATACGTGAACATTCCCAATGGATTTTCACTGTTAGCGTTCACTGTTCACTGTTAGTGAGCCACCCAGTGTATTAAGACTAGTCTTGGTCGTTATTTTACTGACTATGAATAATGTTTTTCAGTGTATACTGGGACTATGCCATGACAATCCCTCTAGAGGAGATAGTTTACCTGCACTGTCATCAACAAGGTGGGTCCACACGAACCTTTACCTTTACACCACAGCTCGGTGCTTGCATGTTATTACTGCCTATTCTGTTTATTATCTGTGTCTGCAATTAAACACAGCTGTCAAATAAAATGTCATCATGAATAATTAAAACGAAGAAATCATCTCTCGTATATTTTCTGTAGTTGACAGTGGGGGGACGGTGGTGCTGGTCAGTCAGGACGGGATCCAGAGACCTCCACTTCGCTTCCCCAGAGGAGGCCACTTGCTCCAGTTCCTCTCCTGCCTGGAGAACGGCCTGCTTCCCCATGGCCAGCTGGACCCTCCACTCTGGTCCCAGAGGGGAAAGGTCAGCACAGGAGATCTTTCTGCGGGGTCACTCCCTAGCTTCTGATCCACAACACAAATGACACATATTAGGAGTTCTCCTAGAAAAAGAGCACTAAAATGCTAAATCCGCCTTATCTGATCAATAAATCAATAAACAAAAGACATTTGGATTAGGAAGCAGATGCACTGCCTGGTTGTAATATTGGTTGGAGTGATACTGATGAATGTGTGGCTTAATGTTCTCTCTGCACCACCACACAGTGTCTACTTTAATGAATGGATGTTTTTGTCTGACTGTGAATAGCATCGTATCTGCAGCTAAACCGAATAATGGAAACCACCCACGCATGTTCAGCCACTATTAATAAGCTTAAGCACACAGACACTCATCATCTTTAATTCACATGGATGGCTTTGCTGGGCTCTAATGGCTGATAATTTTCTTCTTGTCGGCATTAGTTGAATAGCGGTTATATTCTCATCGCAGGGAAAGGTGTTTCCCAAGCTGCGGAAGAGGGTTCCTCAGGGATCTGGATCCACAGACTCGGTCTCAGATAAGGAGGAGGATGAGGCCACAGACTACGTCTTCCGCATCCTCTTCCCAAACAGCCAGTCAGAGTTTGGTGAGATTCCCCCCAGAGAAGCAAATGAATATGAGTGGGGCCCACGGGCCTCTCCAGATTGTTGCATTTTTATGAAAATGTGACTCGTTGTTTGTTACAGTGACTGTAACCCATCTGACTTCCTCCCTCTCCCTTCAACTGAGTGGACAGTCCCCCTCCAAAACAGGGACCCTGGTGGTACCCAAGAGGTCGTGCAGCTGTCCTGAAGAATCCCCCTCACTCGCAGGAAGCAGCTGTAACACTGTCACACCTCGGCTCGTCTGTCCGTCTGTCAGCTTGCCTTGCTTTGATTCCCTGCCTCTAATATCCTCCTGGCCTGTCCTGCGCCTCTGGCAAAGTTTATTGATGTGTCCCGTTATTGAAGCCCCTCCCACTCCCTGCCACCTTGTGTCATACCTTTTTACTGCATTACAGCGCAGTAACCTTTTAACAGCCGATGGGTGGACAACTGATTGATCGAATCCTGAACTGAGAAAGGCTCTTGCTCAATTAATCTTTCTCTCTGTAATAATGTAATCGAATATGATGGCTTCATGCTTTCAAATTGTGCATCAATTCCAGATTGCGTAAATGTTTTTGTTTAATGCTTCATCTTTGCTCTAACAGGAATCAAACACAAAACATGCTGTGCTCTGAAGTGCTTTCAGCAGATCACAATTGATCAACATAATTCTGCTTATGCGAATTGTTCCCAGCTGTGTTTAAATCATCAAAGTGCAAATGTAATTGTTCTTGAAAGCCTGAGCAGCCTAATGCTTTTTAAGTGGCAATTATGATGTGTGTGTTTTTTTGTGTGCGTGTTGCAGTGACTCCTCCAGACTTGATGGATCAGGGAGCTACAATGTGGCACCCCACTCTCAGGAAGTCCTCGTGTTCCTCCTGTTCTCAGGGGAGCTTCTCTGACGGGGCAACACCCAAGGGGTGCAACCATGAGAGGTGAGAGATAAACACACTTCAGGCTAGACTGAGCTGTGTTAGATCGTGACGGGGGAACTGCTGACATCCCTCAGCGCCAACCAGAACTCCTCAACAACACAGACGAAACTGGGAAAGGTGCGAAGATGCGAGAACCTAGCAATTACCCAGATGACAATTACGTGACATTTACCTCACTAACATGAGAACGTGTTGGGAAAATGAGGTGATAAGCAGATAAAATGGTTGGAGGCTATGAAAAAAGGCAATTTGTTCTGTACGGCAGCACAATAGGTTATCATTTGAATGATAAAGGCCCTAACACTGTAATAAACCCTACATTAGATATGGGTATAGGTATCTCATACATTCAGGACAATGTGAATAACTTCTCGTGCACTAGATGATTAGTTTAATGATAGTCTTTTAAGGAAAGGGAACAGAACAGTTGTATAAAGTGCAGTGTTTCTTGTGCTGTATCTTCCTGCAGGGCTCCCCTGAAGCTGCTGTGCGACAACATGAAGTATCAGATCATCTCTCGGGCCTTTTATGGCTGTATGTGATTGCTTATTATGTACACTGAAAAGAAATATTAGTATCTATTCACATTCATTACGAAAAAGTGCATAATATTCTCATTTTAATTATCACTAAGATGTGCAGAGGCATTAAGTAATTAACCGTATTGTCAACCAGGGTTGGCATACTGCCGTCACCTGTCCACTGTGCGCACACACCTCTCTGCTCTCGTCAATCACACCATTGTGGCGCCCGACGTGCCGCGCGATGCCTACAAAGGGCTCACCACGGACGTGTGGCAGACATTCCTCCAGGACTGCACAGTAAGCATCACTGGTGTCACAGCACTGCAACACAAACTTCACATTGCTGCTGACAGTATGCCGTCCACACACACACACACACACACACACACACACACACACACACACACACACATGCATGTCCACTCCCCGGCTCTCTCTTTCACTCTGTCACTCTTCTGTCTCATCTATATTCATCCTCTGCTAATCATGTGGCTCACACCATTAGTCTCACACAACAGTGTGCATGAAGCATGACTAATGGCCCAGTCAGTCTCAAAGTCCACATCTACAGTTTATTTAGACATTAGTGACATTTACCTGAAGCCATGAGGAGTTTGACCTGAACATGAACATGAACATTTTACGTATTTTAGAAGCAAATATTCTTTTTAAAACTGGTTTGTTTCATATATATAAATGATACCAGTGTAATATTTGATTATTACTGGGGTAGCCACTCAGTAAACCGACTCAATTATAAGCAAAAGAGAATTCTTGATTATGGAAACACTTACTAGCTTCCTCCAGAGCTTTCAGCTGCAGCTCTGTTCTCAAGATGGCTCAGTTGTCATCACATGACCGAGGGCCTAAATGATAAGTGGTTACATTTAAAAAGGATTACTTTCTTACTCTTTGTTTAAACCAATTACTCTATTAATTTATTTACTTTTGAGTTCATAAAACCCATTCAAATCTGTATCAAAATGGATCATATATGGAGGGACACAAATTTACCCTTTAAATGCATAATTAAGCAATAGATTAGTGGCTGAGTAACAGCTGTGGACAGATGTTTTTGATCTGGACTCACATCTGAAGGTGATTTTTATTTATCTTCCTGTGAAGTAAATTCAAAATAATGAACACACACATATTGTACAATGACAGTTGGAAGATGCATTGATCATTAGTGAAAGCTACTATGATGTCTACAGGCTGCCATGTTGTTCATGCTGTTGTTTTGAAGCACTGTTGACTGTTTTAAACATGCAATGAGAGATAATTGTCTTTTTAAATAAAGGTATGTCTTGTGCCTTCAGGCATACGAGGAGAAGGAACTGCTTCGCCTGGTGTACTTCGGCGGTGTGGACGCCTCGCTGCGTAAAGAGGTGTGGCCTTTCCTGCTCGGTCATTACCAGTTTGGAATGACAGAAGCTGAGAGGAAGGAGGTTTGTCCTTTCCACGATCATCGCTTTGCTTCCAACGCATCTTCCACCTGAACCACTGACCCTTGATCCCCTCACCCCTCACCCTCAGGTGGACGAGCAGGTCCGAGTGTGCTACCAACAGACCATGCGTGAGTGGCTCGGCTGTGAGGAGATTGTCCGCCAGCGGGAGAAGGAGCAGCATGCTGCAGCGTTAGCGAAGTGCTCCTCGGCAGCGAGCATGGACGGTTCCAGTCAGAAGATGATCCACCATGACTCCACCGTCAGCAATGAGGTGACGCACTAATACACACTTATATGCAGAGTTAGACACTGTGCACACAGANCTGTGGCCAGCTGGGCCATTTTTTGTCTGCCTCTCCTCTTCGCCCAAAAGACAGGGCTCATCAGTAGCTGTGGGGGTACTGGTGAGCAAATCTAACACATCTGTTGAACTCCCACCTCATGCAAATTCAAGCCACCGTCTGTCTAAATCAAATGTCACTGCCATTGTTAGCTCTGGTGGATTCTGGGGCAGATCAGAGTGGCATCTCCAGCCTCTGGACGTCCCCATGAAGGTGTCGGCTCTGGATGGCAAACTTCTCGCTCACGTCACTCACCAAACTGAACTTCTGCTGTTCGTCCTCTCTGGTAACTACCACGAGTATATTCAGTTTTTTGTTTTTTCCTCACCTCAAACACCGCTGGTTTTGGGCCATCCCTGGTTTAAGGAACACAATCCACATATTGACTGGTCAGTTGGAAAAATCTTAAGCTGGAGTCCCTTNNNATCTCTTGTCTCATATTCATCTTTTGATGTCAAACCCAAATGTTTTCAGTCTACAGCAAAACTACAGGGATTGGCCTCACTGTTCCGATACTTTTGGAGGGGAGTGTATATAAGTAGCAAAGTGAGCAGGTAATGAACTGTTGAACTGTTCTACAATTAAAATCACACAAATCCTCATACTTGCCTACCTCAGAAACAGAGCACCAACTGGTGAAATGAGTCAAAATATGTTGCGCAAATTCAACATGGGTTTTTGCCTGTCCCCTCTCCTCCAGTTCCTAAATCTCTGTCTGTATGCTTCAGGAACGAGTTCGTATGCTTTCAGCACTGCCGCGTTAACCTTAGCATAATCACCACTTTTAACAGAACTACGGGCAGAAAAAACTCTCTNAGAAGGTCTTTTTAAAAACTCAGAGACCAACGTGTTACTATGCTCAGTATCCATGTTTAACACTGTCACATTGACTACCCAGCCAGAGTTAAATACATTAAGCACATCCTAAAGAAAAAGATAAGGCAGTCTGAGTCACACAATACACA